>CM067486.1:14209026-14598362 GCA_034552555.1 Semaprochilodus insignis
TGTGGTGCAGGAGCTAGGAGGGGGGAAAAGGCCTTGGTCCCTGGCTTCTCTGGAGACACACGCTCAGTACACGCTCCATGCGGGGTAGAAGTGGCATTTAATGGCACAAGTCACCAACACATTTCACCATTACAATCCGGTTAACTTGGGAGTAGGTACATCAGACTGGAGGCTATGCTACAGCTAGCTCCTTCGTCCCGCACACAGAGAGCTACAGCTCAGCGCGCATGCGCAGTAGTACAGTACATGCAAGCAACCGTTACAAGTGTCATCAGACTCTTATAACTGATTAGTAACTAGCTAGATGGCAGATTTCCCCATAAAGTGTAACTGATGCTTGATGTGGTTGACTGCCCCTGCTGAAAAACAGCACAGTCAGCACAGGTGCTGTTTTAGCTGGTCAACCAAGCATAGTCACACAGGTTAACCATCACTCCAGCAACATATACAGGTTTTGCTGGTGAATGTGCAGGTTGTTCTAGCAGGAGTCTCAGCTTCCATAACTGTGGCGGACAGACAGGTGGCCATGCTTCATTCCTGACCACCCCTTGAGCAAACCTCTGAAAAACAGTCTAAAATAAATGTATAAATGACAAAGTAAAACTTGTAACTCAAGTGCATAAAGGTACTCTCTACTAGGTGCAGTTGAGAATTGAAACGTAGTTATGAGTCAACAGAAGACATTACACATCACAGCCACCACAACAACTTCCCTGCTGAGCAGCATGTATTCTATACTGGTCTAAGTATCTAGTGCTGGTTTAGCTGCTCATCCAGGTTGGTCATACTGGTAGACCAGCATTAAAGCACAGCATATGCTGGTTTTGCTGGTGACCAATCAGGCTGTTCAGTGCTGTTTTGTGTAGCAGGGCTATCACTGTAGTTTCCAGAAGAAGCCAGTAAAAGTTTATCTTCGGACTATCGAGTGATTCAGTGCTGGAAATATTCCCCTTATTACCGAACTCGCTGTCAAAGAAGTGTACTTGTCTTTGTTAAAGAACATGGACTTCAGCTCCACTAGATCCCACAGTGGAAGCCAGCAACCACACGCGGAAAAGAAACTATTTAGGAATTTGATTTCTACAAAATAAAAGTCATTTCAATTAAAGTCCGCTCCAAAACGAGCCTTATATTTGACTGAGTTCGTACCGAGACGTATTAATGTAGACACGAATGACTTTTGAGTACTATTAGGAATGTAACGGGTTTGAATGTGAAACATAAAGTTATAATCACATATTTACAGCAGAAACAACTGAAGGATGAATGAGTTTATAATCGCCCAGCCTTGTGAAGAAAGACTGATTATATCCTCATATCAACCAGTTCACAGCGATATGAAGGTTAATGCAGTAAATAAATACACTTATCCTATGATTTATAGAGGACTCAAATTATTCAAACACATTAAAATACAATTTCTCTTCGTCTCTGTCTGAGAGAGTTTAAGCGCTGTGCTGTTGTGAATGAACGAAAGCGAGAGGGGGGGTCTGTCTGTCTGTCTGTGAGAAAAAACTTGATCGTATTTCTGAGTAAAGTTTATCTTTTCTGCTTCTACCTCGGCCATTTTCTAATGTCGACTGATTCTGGCTTCACATGACAAAGTTGTTGCAGGGGTCGAAACAAGCCGAGGTCTTCCCAAAAAAACCCTCCTCTACACAGAGAAAAAGGTGGTCCCATTCCGAAAACACCGTTTAGAAGCGAGCGGTCAGCTTTTCTGCCCTTCCTCTTTACCTCCTTCTCACTTGATAAAACGCAGTAAATCTGAGAGTCTGCTGCCCAAACCAGCATGAGGGAGTTATCAGACACGGAAAGCGGAGAAGTGTCGGGTCGTTTTAACTGGATTAAAGTTTGAGAAGCTGCAGTAAAAAAAATGGAGAGAACAGCTGAGAGTGGGGTGAGGAGGCTGGCGCTGGCGAGCTGGAGGATCCTGCCCTGTTACTCCCTCCGTGTGTGAGAAAATCCGCTATAAGGTGATGTTAAAAACGACGATCCGGGTTTGTAAAGTTGGCGAAGGTGGTTTATAGCGCATTGTGCGGGTGTGGAGGGCTCTGATAAGTGTGAGAGGCTGACGGATTCAGCGCTTTCTCTCCTCCAGGCCTCGAGAAAACATCTGAAAGTTGGAGCTACGTTTCTGTAAGAGTTCGTGTTACAACTCTTTGTTTTAAATGTGAATACAGACTGAACTGCTCGGCGTGTTTACTAACCGCTCCGGTACCGACACTCAAACCGGGAGAAAACAGCCCTGTAAGTGTTCCGAGCTTGCAGTGACCTGAAACAACTTGGCTGTCGGTTTTTAGCTCAGCTCGGTTGTTTTGTGCCTGATAACACAGAAGTTAAGTCGGGTTTGTTTTTAGGAACTCCTTTTAGACACATTCCCTTCTTAACACCTGAAAACACAGACTCGCTCTGGAGCTGGTGAACTGAATGTAGAGGTAGCTACTGTAGGATATGTTGTAGTTTCTTACACTTCGACATCTCTATATAACGGCGTTTAACAAGCAGATCCCCCATAGTGTCACATCATGGCTGTTTTGTTGGCCTACAAGTTTTGTCTGCTCGCCTTCTTCGCATACACATCCAGTTTAAACAAAAGGTAATCTACATGCATGTTAGATTTGGAGGTGTCTTGTACTTCTTCTGCTATACACGTTTAAAAAGATGGTTCTTCAAGGGTTCTTTAGCAAGTACAGTGCTTCTATATATGGAACCATGAACACTCATACTTAACTGGTACTCTGCATGGTGAAATGGTTCCTCAGGAGATGGGATGTGTTGTGTATGGTTCTACATAGAATCTTGTTAAAAATTAAGGCTGGAAGAGTAATCAGTTTTATGTCGGAATTGCAGTGTAAAAGAGTGCAATACTGAAATCACAAGAGCTGGAGTGGTAATGATATGTTGTCAAACCTGTGTCTTATATGGGAAATGTTTGTAAACTGCTTGTAGACCAATCAGATTAAGGCCAAACAGCCGTATACTGTGACATTACAACCACAGCTAACTGAGAAAGGGGATGCTCTTTTCTTAGTGACCATATAACAAACCTGGACTTCAGGTCCCAGAAGAGAATTGCAATTTAAATTGCCGTCGCAACACAGAAATCAGAAAAACCACAATTAGATATTCTTCCCAAACCATCCAGCCCTGCTGAAAATGCACCAGCAGGGTTTTTCTACTGTTACAAACGTGACAGCAGAACCCTTTTTGGCGATTTATAGAACCATATACAACACATTTTCCATCATTCCACTACACCACGTGAACTAACATTTAAGCATAAAAATGGTTCTTTGTGTGTTTATGGTTCTATATAGAATCATTGGGCCTAATTCATCATTATGTTCCAAAGTTGTCTGTTACATTTGTTCCTGAGAAAGGTTCTAAGACAGAATCTACAGCAGATTCTACATATTTACATATTTACATGCATAGTTTTACTCCTTACAACCAAATGGTTGGTGCTTCCCCACAGATCTGTTTTGTTTAGGTCATTAGACTTATTAATAGCTTATAATTATTCATATCATTCAAAATAATATTTCTCACTAACTTTAAGACATGTTTATTTCTGCTGCACCAGAGAGTTCTTTCTGATAAGTCAACATGGTTTGCTAAATCGGAGAAATAGATTCCTAGCTACATGCCATCAAACTTTTTTTTTTTCGTGCTTAGAATATTACTTTTGTCGAACATTAATAACCGAAGGTGGGTAATATGACGGTATTTTATCGTGTTGGTACAAGAAGATGCCACATCTTTAGATATAAAGAATTTATTTATTTTTATCTTTCAGCTGTGTGGTTCGCTTCTACCACATCTATTTTAGCATTATAAACAGTGGCAGCCACTGTTTGTATCAGTCATTTTTTTTGCAAAGAATTGTTAGAATCTTTGTGCTTTTAAAAGCAAATCCCAAATAAGAAGACATTGGTAAATATATATATATAAATAAGAATCTTAAACAGAAATGCGTAGGATGTTGTAAGAAGAAATTGCTTATTAGGAATGGATGGTGGATGAAGCCCATTGTCTTTACTAAAGAACCCTTGAAAAAGCATCTTTTTAAGAGTTTATAACAATAACATTGAGGACTTCATGCTCATTACAAGATAATGTCAATATATTAGACTAGTACACAGTAAGGATACACCGTTGGTTATGAAACCAAAATAATGTTCTAATTAGGGTTGTAAGAAATAGCCTAGTGATACACATGAGTATTTCAAGATTTGTATTGTATTGCAAGTAATGTATTGATTCTCAAAAACACAGAATCGATTTTTCATTAAGAGTTTACATGTAAAGATTGGAGGCAGACAGTGGTTTATTTTGTGTCGTATTTAAACCCTTGAAATGTAAGGATACATCGCTAATGTTAGCATTAGCAAGGTATGCACGACAGTTTTCCTAAAATTAGATTTTACAAAAATTATGCTACATCGTAGTATATTGCAGTATATTGAATCATAACTCCTGTATCATGATATGTATCTTAAGCCCAGGTTCAATACACACCTAGTTCTAAATATGTTAATGGAAGGGTAGAGATATAAAAAGGTATAAATGTATGTTCATATTCTGACTTCGGTTTCTGAACATGAAGTGATTAGATTTGATATTTCTAACATTAATTGTGCATGTTTTCATTTTTTCCCCAGACTGACGGTTGCCTATTACTGACCCTCAGTGTTGTGTGCGGCCCTGGAGGCTTCTGCTTATGCCTTTGACTGCCACGGCCCAGTTCCGTGTGCTGATTGGCTGCTTGCCCGGGTGATAAGGATGTGCTGCTGGCATCAGGGAGGAAGGATTCTGACGTGATGGGGTGCAGGACGAGCAAAGTCCTCCCAGAGCCACCCACAGATGTCCAACTAGACCTAGTCAAAAAGGTAGAGCCTCACCAGACTGATGTCTATAAGAACTTCCACGTGGGGGATGTCGGTACATACAAAACAGGCTCACCTTCCCCTCAGGGCCAGGGCCAAGCTGCTGCGGCAGCTGCCACCCCCCAGTCCCCACCCAACGGCCAAGCTGAGCCTGCTGAACCCCGTCGCAGCAAGGTGGCTAAATACAGAGCCAAGTTCGACCCTCGGGTGACAGCAAAATATGAGATTAAGGCCTTGATTGGCCGTGGCAGCTTCAGCCGGGTGGTAAGGGTGGAGCACAAGAGCACACGACAGCCGTACGCCATCAAGATGATTGAGACACGATACCGCGAGGGCCGCGAAGTATGCGAATCAGAATTGTGCGTGCTGCGTCGCGTACGCCACACTAACATCATCCAGCTGATGGAGGTGTTCGAGACAGCTGAGCGTGTCTACATGGTGATGGAGCTGGCCACTGGCGGTGAGCTGTTTGACCGCATCATTGCCCGCGGCTCCTTCACCGAGCGGGATGCCACTCGTGTACTGCAGATGGTTCTGGACGGTGTTAAGTACCTGCACATGCTGGGCATCACTCATCGCGACCTGAAGCCAGAAAACCTGCTTTACTACCACCCTGGTGCTGACTCCAAGATCATGATCACTGACTTTGGTTTGGCCAGCACGCGCAAGAAAGGCGATGAGTGCCTGATGAAGACCACCTGTGGCACACCCGAGTACATTGCCCCAGAGATCCTGGTGCGCAAGCCTTACACCAATGCTGTGGACATGTGGGCCCTGGGGGTCATCTCCTACATTCTACTCAGTGGCACAATGCCCTTCGAAGATGACAACCGCATGCGCCTTTACAGGCAGATCCTCAAAGGGAAGTACAGCTTCTCTGGAGAGGTAAGGATCCAGCCTCACTTTCACTGCTCTCATTTAGTACAGTGGTTCCACATTGCATACGGACATGGGCATGTTTAATCTTAAAAGCTGTGGTCTAAAAAGATAAGATGTGTTAAATCCCTTAAACTACATGTTGTTATTCAGTGTGCGGATTGTTGATGACACTGATCTAATAGCAGGTATCATTAATGGACTGATATCAGACAAAAGGAACCAGATCATCATGAATCTGATCCAGTCAGATCTCGCCTAAAAGATCTAGAACTGCCGAGCTTAAATGAAGTGTTTCAATTAAAACTAGCTCCTATTAGTGCTTAGTAGTGTTTAAATAAGAATTATCAGTTGAGCTGGCCTCAGTATCAGTATTGGAAAGGAAAAAGAGTGTCATCTCATGACTTATGTGCAATAAAATTTTCTTTCGCGAGCACCGGAGGTGATGTTGTGCCAAGGGCTCCTGCCATCACTGCATTTACTGTTCTTTTCATTGAATATCTGTCCTTAAGTGCTCTAACTGAGAGCGGAACCTTCAACATAATTGGCAATTAGGTTAGAATACGCTGTCCGAGCACTGCTACTTCTTCATCCAGTCATGTTGGACTGATTCACCTCAACGCTACAGTGACTCACTAACGCCTCTTGAGGTACAAAGTAGTATTACAAGACAGGATGGGTCAGGGCTAGCTGGTTAGCATGCTAAGTTTAGTAGATAGCTCTCCAGCACAGTACACACGTATATATCTGTACAATGTGTTAATAACTTGTGTTATTTTAGGAATGTTTTAACCTAAAAATCTAATAGTTGCAAACACTGGACAAAAGTTAATTGCCATCATTTCTGTGTAAGGGTAATTAATCATCATGTTTCATGATTATGACAGACCTATTTATGACCTGGTCCAGGTCACTCAGTATGGAACTAGGGTTTGAGATCTGAGTGTGCAGTTATTACAAGGATGGAACGTGTGATATGCTACCACTGTGTTTTTGATGAATGTAATTTTTTGAGAGGGAGTTTCTTGAATATTTGTCTCAACTTTGAAGTCAGTAATAGGAATCAATGTGGAATTGTTCATGACCAGTAAGATGCAGCAGGTGAATGACAGTTGTCGAATATCTGCATATCTTTGTATTCCTCCGTAACAAGTAGCCAAGCTTCTCTGTAGTAATAATTCAACAATTCTTCATTTCTTGTATCTTGTTCATCTTCATTTACATTTGCTTTGAGACTGTTAGGCATGGCAGGTTGCTTACTATAAGACAGAAGCTCTCTGCTAATTAATACAGTTTCTATGAACTTTTGACCCATCATCCAAATGTAACATCAGCACCTGTGAGCTTATCAGACATCGCAAATGTCCGTTTACCACTGTATCCAAAACTTGCTTGTTCTACATCCCATGTATATTAAAACCAGTTTAATTTTAACTTTTCATTTGTAACTGTTCTGCCAACATTTAGCATATGCCACAGTTTTGGCAGTTAAATAAAAAGCAACGTTATGCTGTTTCAATGGATTCCATGAGAAGACAGAAAATGCTTTGCTATGCCATCTGTTGGCCCCCATTAAGCGTTACTGAAATTAAGCCGAAATAATTTTGATATTTTACCTTCTAACCACAGAGACGCTTTTCAGAGACAGTAGATGTACAAGGTCTGTGACAAAACCTTAAAGCCCTGAAACCCACTTACAAATCCTTACATTTATGATAAGATGGGACATGTATCTGAATTGTAGCCTGGTAAGATTTTAACCATGTGCATTACACCTACAAAAAAATGCATCTTCAGTCATGTTCAAAACCAATTGCTATGTGACCAGCTCATATACAACAACTATTTGCTTGAGTTGCCCTTGTTTCTAGTGTTCTATTCTATTGCAGCAACAAATATATATATTTTTAAATACTGCTATTAATTTACCATTTACCAAACTGCCTCTTTTTTCTAACTTATTTGGACTCCCAAGAACAGCTGAAGAAGCAGCGATGCTTTTGGCCTGACCTGAAATGTTCTTTGAGTGAGTGGAGTTAAATCTGATTTAAATGTGTGATGTGTTTCCACCTGCATTTTATGGATTATATTTACCTGGCTTTAACATGCATCCCAGGTGATCTCATTGTGGTTGGACAGGGATAGGTACAGGTGTGAACAGGGTCGTGTGTCTTGGAGACGTATTGTGTTCTGACCACTGAGGCGATCAGGGATGCATGTGCTAAAGCATTTTGAGGTGTTCTTGGCAGCATTGAAGGACCACCTTGATCATCATCACAGCAGAGATGAAAGCAGAGGCCTTCCTCTTTGTTAGCAAGGCCATGTGGTGTAGACGTTTGTATCAGTTCTTACATGAACAAGCATTTTTGTCTTATAACAAATGCAGTGAGAAACTGATGTAGTAAATATTCAGGGCATCCTTCCTGCAGTCACAAAATCAGATCACTGATTTGGTGTGGTCCTTAGAGGCGCATTTGTGACAAATGGAAATGCCAGGTATAAACATCTCACTATCTTAATGGGGTACTGACCTCTTCAGGAGTGTGTCCCATGTAATAACACATCTTATGCACTTGAGCTTGATGGTCTTTAGGTTGGACATGTGCTTTGAACAGCCAAAATTGTAGAAGCCATGTATGTAGAAGCCAGTCAAGTTTGAGTTTTTTAGTTTTGTTTTATGTAACATTATAAAACATTTTAACGCCAGTCATAATATCAGAATAATGCAGGTCATTGTTGCTTGCTATGATTTGTAGAGCCCTATGGTATGGTGTATTTGGGGCCCCACTGGTGGTTTGTAAGACTTGTGGTAGAGCACACGGAGGTTGACAGCCTGTTGTTATAAAGCTACATGAAGGCATGTAGGCATTTACCCAGTCCATTCAAGAACAGCATTCCTAAGCAGAAATATTCCCCAGAAGGCCACTGTCACGAAACCAGGAAACAATAGTCCATGATAGTTTGGTCTCTGTCCCCTCTCTCTGTCTGGATGTTTGTTCTGAACTCTTCTTTTACTTTTCCTCATAAGGCTGTGATCGGTTTTCCATTACCGTAAACAAACTCTTGTTTTCTTGATGAAGGAAGGGCTTGACTGTCCAATACCGAATTTGTGTGCATGTTGGTGAATGACTTTTCTTGTGTTGTGGGATTATGTGTTTGTTTGTCTCTGTGTTTGTGCTCGTGTGTAGGTAGGTATGTGTGTGTGTGTCTGTGTGTGTGTGTGTGTGTGTGTGTTGATTGGATGGTGTCCAGGACTCTCCTCATCGTGTCTTATCCCACACTAACCCCCTGCTGGAGTGTGTGATGCAAGGCTGCAGTGTGTCTGGCAGGGTGTGTGCGTCAGTCTTCTGCTCGGAACCACACACAGCGGCTAATGCTGGGTTTACAGAGAAGAGTCACACAAGTCACACCAACAAACAAAAGTTCCTCTGTGTTTTGAGTTTTCTGGGTCGTATAAAGCCACATGAAGTGAACAGCAAAGCTGAAAATTAACCGCTTGTTTCATTTGCCGTATTGGTCAGGTCAAAAGTTCACAAAACTTAATAGTTTTGTCATGTCTTGCCTCAGTGCACAAACTAACCTTAAAGTAACAATGTGGACATGAGGTGTGACTGAGTCTACAATGAATACACTGTCTCGTGTTCCAGTTTTAATGTAAGACCTCAATAGATTTAAAGGCCTCAAGGGAATAAGGCAGTCTGATTCATATATTATAATATGCTCTAAAAAGACTAGTTGTCTCAAAAATAAGTGTTGTGTTGGCTCTTGGTGCATTATTGAGGTCATAACTGCAGTAGCAGCAGAAAGCCTTTTACTCATAAGCAGGGCTGAACGATATGGGGAGAATTTTTCTGACCAATATTAATTTATATAAAAGAGTTTTTTTATATGAAAAAACTTTTATATAAATTAAGTCCCAGGTAATTTTTTGGCCAGAAAGAACACAAATTCCACTTTATCTCTAAGGAAGCTTGAACACTGAACATGTCATGCCACACTGCCAGTTGGTTGGGATATCATTTCACAACAAACTCTGTAATGATAACTTGACAAACTTGGTAATTATATTGTAGGCTATAATGAAAATTGTGATTCCTGATTTGAATATTACACTCTGTGAAATCACAATTTAGGTATAAAAAAGTTTTAAACTATTTAGCCCTACTCATATGGATGGCACCAATATGTACATACACCAGTGTGTACAATACAACGATGAAAACACTTAAAACAATTGAAAGTGAGAAAGAAGTGAGTTGTAATTATTAGGGGTGCAAAATGTGTTCAGGTATCTTGAGGCATTAATCTAAAATGCGTTGATGTAGCTGCATCAGTTTTGTTATGATGAAGCATTTGTTTTCTTGCTATAAGTGGTAAAAGCAGTCACTGAAGGCCCCAACATTAGTAATTAATTATTTGGTAATTTTGTTTGAATTTTTTTCCAAGTTTTCCCTTAATTTAGTTGCTGCTAATTTCCATCTCTACGCTAGCTCATCATGCTTCGAGCATTTATGCTGCTAGTGCTATGTAAAGATGTCAATTTTACCCCTGCCAGTCAGCTGCTGAATTATGTGGTTGTTTATAAGTGAAAAAACAAAGAATACATACACACAAACATGTTATATACACTCATCATAATAGAATAGTTGCAGAAGGAAGTGTCAGATTGCAATGCTATTCGGAAGGAAGACAAAGTTTACGAGAAACAATAAATGATGAATTTAGACTGATATGGGCAATATTAGGGTCTCTAAGTATGCTGTCGGGCGGCCACGTTTGTTAATGCAACATGCCAGATATCTCGGCGTGGATCATTCGCAATTGAATCATTCGCATGTCTCACAGTGTTAAAGCTACCCACCTGGGTGCAACTATTTGTGCAACTGTTTTTTTACAATGAGTGTATAAACATGTTATAAATCTCACATGAAAAAGTCTACTATAAAACATCAACACTTTTATATACCAACACCAATTACTCAAACAGCTGTTTCCAAAATGACCTGACTACTACGTTTGACCCAGCTAACAGGTTTGTGTGGGTTATTTTGGTGATGATGCCGGTCTTAAGAAGTCAGTTCAGTGCACACAATCTGTGTGGCAAACTTAATAGTGTATAGAAGATTTTTTTTCAAAATCCCATTCATTTAAAAACAAAACATTTTCAGAAACATTATTTCTGTCAGAGAAAACTAGATTAGCCTCTTAGAGTTACTCTTATGGGCATAACGGTGACTACTCATCATGCTGAAATGTAGAACACTTTGCAAGGGCATATCAGAATGGATACAGTAACAGTTTACTGGCAAAGAAACATGAGTCAGTTTTTAATCATAGCCAGGACATCAGCCATGCACTGTAAATCAGTTTTGTAAATGTTTGTAATGAATGGCAGTCTGTTAACCTGTTTTTGGACATGATATATGTTCAATCAGTGTGTGCATTTAGAACATACCTTTCAGATAAATGATGGTAAATGAGGAGTTGTGAGGATATTGTTGTGTTATTAGCCTATGAAACTGCCCACTTGAAACTGGACTTAGCCTTTATCTAAAAATAATTGACACTCCTGTCTTATAGTTACTCTACTTGTGTTCCCCCAGCATGCCCCCATTATTTATGTTAGTTGTGATAATGAAAGGCCTCCTGTAAACAAGTGGACCTGTCAGGGTCTCTTTGGAAAAGTCTAATTATGGTTTTATGTTGTTCTTTTTCTTTCCACCAGCCGTGGCCAAGCGTGTCCAACCTGGCAAAGGACTTCATCGATCGTGTGCTGACTGTGGACCCCAGTGAGCGTCTGACAGCCGGCCAAGCACTTAAACACCCCTGGATTGTCAGCATGGCTGCCTCGTCGCCCATGAAGAACCTGCAGCGCTGCATTTCTCAGAACCTCCTGAAGAGGGCGTCCTCGCGCTGCCACAGCACCAAATCAGCCCAGTCCACTCGCTCCAGCCGCTCAACTAAGTCCAGCAGAGCGCGGCGCGTCCGAGAGAAGGAGCTGAGGGAGCTCAATCGCCGCTATCAGCAGCAATACAATGGCTGAGAAAGGATATGCACTCACAGAGACCCATGTAGGAGCTAAAGGGACCCAAACAAGGAGGAAGTGGTGTGGTGTGGAACTGCAGTGGCTGTGTGTGCAGACTCCCCAAAGAACTCACACCTGACCACAGAGCCAATGAAAAATCTCACTCATCCTTCAGTCCATCTCTATTGCTCTTCTTTTCTTTTTGTTCCCCTTATTTGTGTTTCCCACCTTATTTATTTATTGTTGATGTTTTTCATTATGTTGTCTTTTGAAGTTACTGTTTCATTAAGCATTTTATCTGATTGTATCTGTTGAACAGAGTTCTACATAATGAAGTTGCTGGAAGGACTACTAAATACATGTTGGCTGTTCTTAGACCTTCCTTGTTTTTGCTGTGAATTACTTTGTTAAGGCACCGTTGCAGTCGGTTGCTTTTGTGGGAAGGGCAAGTTTATGCTGTCAGTTGAATATTTACAAATGGAATGTGTCCTGCCTAAATGTAGTATGTTGTGCCAAAAACATCACTTCAGATACGAAGGTCAAAATAGTCTTTTCTGTTTTAAAAAACCACTTAGATGTAGTTAAATGGATTAGACTGTATTTGTGTAGCATGTTGAACTAATAGACGCCAAATATGTGGCAGTTATTCATTGACACTTCAGCCAGTTCAGCCAGTGTTCCAACCCTGCAAAGTGGATTCTGCATTGATATCTGCAGTTGGGTCATGGAAAAAAGCAGAAATGTCTGAGATTCGGTTGAGAGCATTATTATAGATGCACCAGTTAGAAATTGTAATAGCTGTTTCCGATTACTTTTTACGTTGTATTGGTCAGTGACCAAAGTTCCCTGTGTGGACTAAATGAACATGTGAAACACACTAGCGCATTTCCAGCGCCTTTCCATTTCCAGTATAAATAACACTTAATTGTTCTTTAATGGCCAACACTTTCATTTAAAATTGTATAAATGAAAAATCAGGTTCCTATTCAAATAAAATGAATCAAATTCAAGTGTTACATTGAAAATAAGAGCTATTTAGCACAATGAGTTATTTATAATTATGCTTCAATATTTTGTCATAGGAGTAGCAGCAGTATTAAAATTCCACAAGCTTTTAGCTGCATCACATGTATGGAACAAAAATCTGCTAATTCTGATTTCAGCCTATTACAGTTATGCATTCCTGATTTGTAGCGTTTTTTACAAATGTGCCAAATTTGATAAATCATGTTTATAAAGTAAATTTGTTTCAACTACAGACACATGACACCCCTATATAGAGTAATTTGTGGCTTGTGTTTTTGCACCCTGGTCAAATTACTTTCAGAAAAATGAGAAATGATTTAATATATATACACATACACATACACATTTTAGTGCACAATTTCTATACATTCTAACCAAAATATTTTCTAGATTTTCTAGATATATATATACACAAGTTTTAATATGTTAAAGTTAGCAAAGAGATTGAAATTGGGCAGCAACAATTAGCAATATGTTAAAGTTAGCAAAGAGATTGAAATTGTGCATTAAAATGCCATGTTTAAGTTTGTTCACTGTTGATGGTGTATTAACTTTCTCTTAGAAAATCAACAAAACATAATTAAACCTAATTCTAACAGGGATGTGCAAGCCTATGCATTCTACTCTATGTAATTGCCAGTGATTTCTCTGATAATAATTCCTATCAAATGAGCCATAATTTCACATGACTGCTGCAAGTGTTTCAGAAGTGTATTAGATATGTTCCCTGTTCTTACAGTAAATGTCTGTACTTGATCAAAAGTGTATTTGTTACCGACAGATTAAGTCACATCTCTTTAGTTACAGAACGTTTTCTTTTAAAGATGGTATTCGACCAAAAAAACTACAGCAGCTATTTGGGTTATTTCTTAGTGCCTTAAATTAAGTGTTGTCTCAAAGTTGTCTTGAAGTTATATTGAAGGAACAATGCCCATCACCCCCCCCACACACACACACACACACACAATATCCATACTGTGTTATCCTGTGAATTTCCTGAGGTTTTTTTCCAAATCTAAGTGGTTCATTTTAGAACAACTACAGCATGTTAGGAATTAAGCTGAGGTAATAGCCTGCCATATCCTCCCCAGTCAGACTATATTTTATTTGCTAAATTGTTTTGTTTTCATTATGGATCACCATCAAAAGTGACTTTCTGGTTGAGTAATTGTATGTTTATTGGGAAGACCACTCTTTTATGTTTTCTATCTCTACTTAACAGGCTAGTTGCTTTTATGGAAGGACATTTTGATAAACTGTATGTTAATAGTTTGAATCTGTAGTTTGTTTACCTTTATAAAAGAAGTTTAAAGAAATCCTCCACCGCTTATCGATAGAGGAACATTGCTGCCAAAAAGTATTCAAGTGAAAAGTTCATGGAATCACCAAAACCGTACAGTATGTGCAATTGTACGTGTAACTCGGTTGAATAAAACTGCAGCTGTCGTCCGTTTGATGAAGCCATTCCAACACTGTCTCTTGAAGGAAAGTGTCTACATTTATGTCATGTTTGTGTCTGTTTTTGTTTTAACGAAGGATAATGATAGAACATGTTAACTTTTTTTCTGAATAGTGAATCTGCTCATTTTTTATCAAATGTCTCAATTAAAGATTTTAAAGTTGTTTCACATTTTCAGAGGTTTTTTTTTTTACATTCTTGGAGTGGTGCTGGTGGTGCTTTTGAATGTGCATGACTTAATCCTTTCAGGTTTAACAGCTGCATTTAGAATTATGCCAAAGATGCATGATTTATTTATTTATTTATTTATATTATTGGGTTTTAAAAATCACATGAACAGAATTGACCACAGGGATTTTTTTGTAGCCAGACACTTTGATTGATCTGAAAGATTTATTTTGAGTATTTCATGATTTGTGTTCAGGAATGTCCAAAGAACAGCGTCCAAAGAAAATGTACTTGACATGGACTTTAAAGGGCCTATATCATAGAAAACTGAAGTAATATGTAAACAATGTGAAAGTGTCAACATTTACCATCTGCTGCCCAGTGCATACAGTCCATATATGGCAACTGAACTGCAAAAACAGCCTCAAATTCATTGTTTATGTGATATCAAAGGAACCAACCTGTTTATATCCACCTATTCAGCCTACAGCAGTCTAGCTCCGCCCACTGATACTGAATTTCAGGGAGTGCTTTACTGGATGAGGCTCAATATAGTCCAATTAGAACAGAGCTCTCATTCCAAGGGATAAAGAGAGGTTGGAAAGTGAACATGTAGCATTAATTGTGGTTATGCACAGAAAATCACACAAACGTAAGTTAACCTCAAGGAGGAAAAATAATAATACCAAAGTGTATTAAAACAGTACTGGCAAAGTGAACCCTGGAGTGAATTTAATTCGTGAGCACAGGGGGCGCAGGAAACGCCACAGTAACGCACAGTCGCGATTCAGCGCTAACTGTTGATTTATTCAGTTTTAGCACGGTTAAAACTAAACTAAGCGACGGCATGTCCCAGTGTGCACCATCTTTGTTCGTACTATGAAACATGAACTCTTTGGCATTGACCTGTTCAGGTGTTTAGGCTTTCGCGCCATCTCGTGGTCATACCTAGGATGCAACTACAGTTCAGATGTAAATTGCTCATTTTACTGTGGTATTATTGGAGACTTTTTTGCATATTAGTATTCACTGGCTTGTTTTTAACATGATACGTACACGCGAATGTAGAAAAGAAGTCGAAACCATGTACTAAATTTGATCACATTTCGTTATGTTGTCTGTAAGTCTAATGTTTTGGACTGAGTGGTCTGTATAGTGTACTACAGATCTCTTTGTGAAATGCCTTGCGTCCCGCCCCTGTCTCTCTACCTACATCCCATTGGATGAAGGCGGTGTCACTCCCGTGGTTACTCCGCGTATCGATCGTTGATTGGTTACTTTCCATTTCGCTCACTGGATTCTCAAGTTACAGTAGCAAAGGGGACGCATTGATACTTTAGCATAGCAGCTAAACCCGTCAGCAAATCGCATGTAGAAGGTTCTGCCTGTATGTCGTGGAGACAAAGAAGATTTATCAGACGTGAAATTTGTTAAAGCACTTCGTGGAGAATGTTCTTACCGTGATGTGAAAGTGAGTATAGCTGTGCTCATGTTACTGTAGCCGAGTTACACTGGCCCGTGTGTGCTTCGCTGCTAGCTACGAGTCTGTAGCATCGATGGCAACATGGTCCACTCGCGTGGGTTTGTTTAGCTAACGTTAGCTGTGTGATATAGCTAGTTGTTACCAGCATTAACAGTCTAAAAAACAAACGGTTTAGCTCACACTTTCATATGTAACGTGTTTGGTAAGCGACATAAGTATTCCTACCTAGCGTTAGTTCTGGTAGTAAAACAGTTAGTCCAATTTATCTTAGCTAGCTGAATTAGCTACTGTTTACTTTGCATTTATTCGTCACAAGTCGTGCTGCCTAACTGTGGCCAAATTATAAGCAAATGCCCACCATAGTGAAGACAGTAACTAAGCTAGCGTTCTTCTTCTTGTGTTGTTGGTAGTAATAGCTAACCTAACAGACGACAGTTAGCTGCAGCCTGCTAGCTTGCTAACTTCTCAGTGTGGAAAGCACTTACCACAGCCAAGTTCTAGGTTTTAGCAGATGTAGTTGAATACTGCACTGTTCGCGAATAATAACGGAGTTTTTACCTGACATGCTGTCTTACCTATGCTATAAATAGCCTATGTTAACGCTTTGTTCTCGGACTTTTGCAGTCACAACAGCAGCAACAGTATTTCGTACTGTGGAACTTTAGCAGCCTGATGGAAGAGACATTAATAGCAGCTGTAATCTTAATTGATCAGTTTAATGTTATATTTATTAATGATAATACGATTTAGGAAGCTAGATGTATAGGTTTGTTTGCGCATCTAGAGCAAAACGTGATGTTAGCTTTCCCCACACATGTAAACAATCTATTGCTGGTGATATTGTTTTTTGTTTAGTCACATAGGAAGTTGGTTTTATTCAGCTTCAGCTTGGGGCTTTTAGTGACCATGCCCTTGTCCAAACCCTTGTTCTTTGATGGTTAAGAGGGGTTGAATAATCCTGGGCCTAAAAACCAGACACTAAAATAAAAAAATACCCCTGTTGTCAGTTACACATTCCTTACTGAGAAGCTGCAAGATTTGGCTTGGTCATCATGTTGATCTCCTACTGGAAAAGTGACCAGTGCTTTTTCACAGACCTGGTACCAGCTGGATCAAGGAGTTCAAACCTAGGTCTGGACTGAAGGCCCATCTGCTGTGCACATTTGGGGCTGTCCCTTTTATTCCAGGATGTGAGGCAGGGCAGGCAATAACACCCTTGCATAACAGCCTCGACTGACTCCATCTGGATCGTTGCCAGCTTTTTATTAAGGTGTAAATGAACAGTCTGGAGTTAGTGGTGGAGCAAACTCCAACCACCCCCCTCAACATGTCTGGGGGGTCTGATTTTCAGAGAAAGTGACCTCCTGTTATCAAGCTTCCCTGAGGGTGACATTTTGTATTGGGTTAAGAGTTGTATTCTTTACGCAGGTAGGTGCTGGTGAGACTTGAAGATGATTTGGATTGTCAGGCCATTGAACGAAAAACCGAACAGGCTTTTGATTTCTCACATTATGTTATGTGTTCAGTAATTGGACTAAATGTATATCCCGGAGTTCAACATATTGGTAGGATTCAGTCATCTTGTTTTAGAAATATTGGGGAAGAACAACATTGGCTGTCTGACCCACATATCCACATACATGCGGTCTTAACAAGCCCTTGGGCAACTTTTGAGAAATGTTAGTGTGCACCTACAGAAAATCACAAATCACAGTTGAAGGTTTTGGTACAAGCTGCACTTCTCATTGTACACTCCCAGGCCCACAGAATTGCATTATTTGCGAGTAACCAGACCAGATTAATTAATTAGGATTCAGTTAGCCCAAAAGAACTAATTATGCTTTCTTTTAAATACAAAAAAAAGCAAATAGAAAGTATTATTTAATTTGGTAGTATTCTGATGTATTCTGATTTATCATGATACGTAATACATAAACAATAAATATTGTCATATTGGCCTGTTCTTGTTGAGTGTGCAACCAGTGAGCGATTCCTACATGACATATTTTATGTAATTGATGTTTTGTGTTTTGCTCCCACAGGGGAAGGAAGGAGACTCCTGTGCTTTTGGAGCTGATGATTTGGTGAACATCCTGTCTTACCTGCTTTAGTGCTCTTGGTGTGTGTGGAATAATGGCCCCAGTTGTTCACTGTGTGACGTATCACTAATCCCCAATGCTGGATCCCAAAAATGGAGAGAAAACGTAGAAAGAAATGAAAATAAGCCATGTGTTACTCAGGCTTTTCAGAGTTCCAGATATAGCCTGTCCCAAAATCTTCAGGACCATTTTAGTCACCTTCGCTCATTTTTGATCACATAACTGTCTTAGATGAGCTGTGAACTGAACCAGACTGCAGTTGCCATGGCCCCAGTCTGTCTCTTCCTGTTTGTGGCCCTGCTGGTCGGGCGCTTGCCCCTGGCAGGCACTGAGGAAGAGCGAGGGACTCCAAGCACACCTTCCTCTTCCTCCACCACTGATGGATTTTTTAGCTCCAACTGCTCCCAGCTCACCCTGAAAGTGGACTTCTCCTCCAAAGTAGTGGAACATGGTAAGTAGAGTTGCCTACTTTTCATTTCTGGTGTTAGACAGGTGTCTTTAAGGCTGCTATGCCTTGTGTTAATGTGTTTCATGAGTTTTTCTCAAGCCAGGTGGTTGACCCTTCACAGCTGTCAGTGTCGTGGTGTGTACATGGTGTAATTATACGTGTGAGGGCCAGTGTTGTATCTTACACAGAATTATTGTTAAAGTATACTGCACATGTGGATACAGTGTTTTACATGCTCTATGTATTTATTTACAGAAGAGTACTTGTGATTGATTATAGGAGTTCATTTGTAGTGAGTCATTTTATCCACAAAGAACTTAAGTATGACTAAAAGCTTTACAGTCCATAATGGATCAAAGAATAATTTGTGTATGATTTTGTAAAAAATGAAGAATAATACTGTTAACAGTTTCTTAAAATATGTATTTATTTATTTTTCTCGAAATTTTCAGAAGTATGAAGGATAATGAAGAAAAAAACAGCTTGCCTCTGATCAGTGGTATACATGGTATTTGAATTTAGTACATCGTTAAATGTTGAAACAGATTATACAAAACAAGTTACAAGTTTTGAAAATAGGTGATTTTTTCCCCCCCAACTTGACTAAGTACCACATAAACATTAAACACTACGAAGCAAATGTTGACCTGTCAGTTATATCCTAATGTTTAATATCTCTTTAAGCTGAGTGGCCTCGACTTTATTATTGAAGGAGAAATGTATCTGGATGTACTTTGGTCTGATTGCATTTACAGGTTTTTACTAAAATGCATCCCCAGTGTAAACAATGTGCAAAAAGCACCACAACACATGCTTGGATGCTTTCATTGGACCAGAGTGTAAGAAGGTGCTTGGTTTGGGGTTAACTCAGGCCTTGTGTATTCACCGTTTTGCATTTCCTTGTTTGTTCTTTCATCTGTTATAGTCATTTCTGACTGTGTCTGTATATATAAAACGTGTTTAATTCCAATTTTTTTGTTGAACGTGGTCAAGGTTCGTCTCTGACCGTCTCTTGTAATCATTTGCAGTCTGATCACAAATTGTACTTGGTGTGTTTACAAATGCCTTTTTAATGTTATCAAGTGAAATCTAGACATGATCAGATCCCAGAAAACGCATATCGAGGCAACATGTAAACAGTGTTTTTGTCTATTTAGCGGATCTGATCTGTTATAGGAGCTGCATGAAAACTGCAATAGCTTTAGACATAAATTAAGCCTTGGGTTTAGCATTTTACAGCACAGAGTAAGGATCTGTTTGAACTTGCTTGAATGTGTGTGAGTGTGTTTGGGTTAGGGGAAGGTTCATCTTGTGGTCACAAAACCACAAATACCACAGTGTAAGCCAACAGTGTCTACCACACACTTTGATCTTTTTTTAGTTCTGTCTCACATTGTGTGCTTACGTTCGCATCTTTCTGAAAGCACTGATTAGCTGAGTCAGGAATTCATGAGAAGTATATCAGAACATTAACACTGTAGGAATATAGAAAGGCTTAGAAAAGGCTCATCAGATCAGGCTCAGGCTGGAAAATAATGTGTATTAAGGCAGTGATCTTTATTTCAAGTTGTGAGCTTGGTTTTGATGTGGGCGTGGGGAGAACGCTCAATGTTCCACTCACAACCTGTATGTTTATTACAGTTACACTCAGTTAGTGTTGTCATTAGTGATTGCAGAAGCAGCATCATCACTCTGGTGTGGGCAACATATCGTTGTGAGCAAACATGGGTCTGCTTTTGCATTGAATAATGTATAAATATTTTAGTAAATGTTTCCCATCAGCTGTGCTTATATAATACAGATTACACCAATGACATTAAGAAAAGTCTGGGACACTTTTGAGAGTGGGAAGTAAATTAGTAAGTCTTATTGAAACCAGGTTTGTAATATAGCTCGTCCTCCATGCTAATTTGAGTCCATTCAGTCAAAAGAGTATTTGTAAGGTCAGGGGACCGATGTTGGATGAGGTGATCTGGATTGCAAATTATGTTAGAATTCATCCCTAAGCTGTTCAGTGGGATGGAGGTCAGGGCTCTGTGCAGACCACTGGAGTCCCCCACACTTTCAAATCATGTCTTTGTGGGCCTCACTTTGCACACAGTCATGCTGAAAGGGGGAAGGGCCCTCCTCAGACAGTTACCATAAAGTTGGAATTATGTAATTGTAATTGTGAATTATAAAATGTCTTTGTATGCTGAATAGGGCTGTGACGATGACTACATTACCACAGTACTGCAGCCGTATAATGGTGGAGCTCATTATTGCCAATCATGCTTGGCATCAGTTTAGAATTGATTTAGCAGGCTAGAAAATTCACAAACTAACTTGGGTCAAAGGTGGCATCCCAAGCCAATGCCATGTTTAAAGTCGTTGAGTTCTTCTGTAGGGCCCACTCTGCTGCCAGTGTTGGTCTACGCAGGTTGCATGGTGGAGTGTTTGTTATTCACCCTATTTTGCCACGCCCACTTTCAAGAGTTTGTTTTTTCTACCTTTGTGTTAGAACTTCCGGTCAGCTGCTTGGCTAGCTAGCTAGTTAGGCAAATTAACTACAATAAAAACCAATATGAACAAAAGTTACATGGGAGGAGCTCGAATGGGCTTTTTAATTACTTTGTACTCTTGGTAGGCGTAGACGGTTTGGCGAGGAAAAACTATAAAAATACAGAGGCGTATCAGTACCTACATCATAAAGTACCTATGATCATAAAGTAGCTGTGCTAACCCAATGTTCCCATAAGCCACTTAACGTTAGCTAGCATAGCTCTTAGGTTAACATCTTACCTGACAGCCCCACAACCACCGACGTGTCCGCTTCACCGGAGCGTCATAACCGAGCCATTTCTCTGGGTAAGGATGTTCTGGTGTCGGCTTCCCCTCCACAAAATGGTAAGAGCAGACGTACGGATGTTTGGGTGGATGTTTTAAATTTAGTGCTTTCAACTACAGACACAGGTCCTCTTCTTTGGAAGGTGGTGGATGTAAGTTATATGGTGCCCCACAACACTCTGATCGTTTTTTGTTGTGTTCGTAACACTGCTGTTCAAGCGGAATACTCCTCTTCTTCCAATTATTATGACACCCTAACTGAGCATATTATACACTCATATTGTATGTTTGTTATTGCTGTGGATGTACTCTATAACAATGGATCAGCAGCTGCACCCGAAGTTCTAACACAAAGTAAACAAAGATGGCCCCTCCCATATTGTCATGGAAAATAGCGAGAATAGTGTTAACAGTGGGTGTGGCTGAATCATCTTGGCTCAGTAAAGGAAAGGTGTCCACCTTCGTTTTGCCAGCTCTGGTCTCTGACGTTTCATGGTTCTTATGAAAATGTAAAACGTAAGGGACAAGCTCCTGTTTTATTGTTATTATTTTTAAATACCTTCAAAACTATTCACCACAGATTTAACCTTTTTAAATTTCAGCCTGGCTTTGTATGTTTACTGTTTGCGATGTTTGAAAGAAGGATCTGTTTTTTTAGATGTCCTCTTTTTATGTCTATGGGCAAGACATGTGAAAACTTCAGCGCTAACGGTTAAAACCTAGTCTGCTAAATCTTGTTTCTAGCTTTGTTGGTGTGAGTGTTTCGTGGCCTCTGGACCAGAGTTTAGAAGTACCTAAAACCCATCTGAGAGGCCTGATGTTGTCTTGGGCAGCATCGCCGGGTTTCTGTGTCTGTGTGTGGCTCCAGTGCGCATAGGACCTGAGCATAACATAGAGTTTATAACGACCTGATTACTAATCTATGAATAGGGCTATTGTGCCAAACCCCATCGTTTTTTTTATACATATCCTCCACTTGCAGAAGGGTATTATGGGACTATGGGTTTGATTGTTTTGTTTCTGTACATGTTGGATGGAAATCCTAAACCTCACCATATTGTGATAATATTGTATTTATGGGGCGTATCGTATACTGCCCATGGTCCAATATTGCTTTTTGATCTCATGCCATTCCCTTGCCAACTTAGTCAGTACAAAATAACATTTCTAAAAATAGAGCTTCTAGAAATGTTCTGTTCTTGCACTCTAAACAAGAACTGTGAAGGGAGTCATTTTGCCAAACGGCTGTAATAAGAAGTATTACTACATAATACATTGCCCAAACTTCGTTAATGGAAAAACATGGGTGTTTTTCATAATCCAATCCACCCAAGCGTATCAGGTTGCATGCCAACAACAAACTCCATCTTGTTTCAGTTTTTGTGCTGTAATTGTATGCGTACTACAGAATGGAGTGAAAGATGAGTTGACATTTTCTCTTTTTGCCATTTGAGGAAAGACTAAACTTTGATGCTTTATTAATAATGCTGTTCATGTTTTCCTTTGATTTAGTTCACATGCAAAGGTCTACAATGGTCTACAATGCTGTGCAGTTTTGTAGTCTTCAGTGCACTTTCACATACCAAATGTCAAAACACAACTTATTCATGAGCGTTATTCAAATTGTGTGTTGCATCAAAGCAGGTCATTTGGCAATGTAATCACAAACACCAAAAAGTTTGTTGAGGTAAAATCAGGTGTGTACAAGTAAACTGTGACAGTAAATGTGAGTCACAGTTCATAAGCAGCATATGGAAATGAATCTTTGAACAGCTCGTGCCTTGTGTTTCATTCAGAACCTTGCAGCAAAATGTCAAAAGAGAATATGCTGATGAGTTTTAATTTCCGCTATGTCTTTTTCTCTCTAGAGTACATTGTGGCATTTAACGGATACTTCACGGCCAAAGCCCGCAGTCACTTCATCAGTAGTGCCCTGCGAAACACCGAGGCGGTGAACTGGCGCATTGTGCAGCGGGAAAATCCAGCCAGTGATTACCCCAGTGACTTTGAGGTGGTGCAGATCCGGCAGGTTGCTCGCAGCAGCCTACTCACACTGCAGGACCACCCCTACATCAAGAGAGTCACACCCCAGCGCAAGGTCTTCCGCACTCTCAAACTGCTCAGTGGTAGGGTTTCACCTTTAAATAAATATTTTAGACACCCTTTAGTCCTTACTGTGGCATTTAAACCTCATTTACCACTGAAAACTATATCTTTTGTCCATGTCACATTAAGCACAGTCTATTGGACCATATTCAAAAGTGAAAATTATTGTCTCTCTGTAATCTTTGATTGAAGTGAGGTCAGCTGGTAAACGAGTGATGTCCACAAACACACTTAAAGGTCTTGCTCTGTTGTTAGCTAATTACACTTGTAGTTTAAGCCTTTTTCCTCCTGCTTTTGCTGTGAAAATGTAAGAAAAGCGTGAGAGGTTAGCCTGCTAACCAGTGTTTTGCCTCGTCTATGTCTTAAAAAGTAAAAAGCAAAAATGCGTTATTTATAATCAAGCTTTAATAAATAATTAATGATATACTAGAAGCTACAGAAAATATACATCAAATTATTGTAGTATTGGAGAATGCCTGCTTTTCACAATTCAGTCAAATTCTGAAGAATAAAATTGTGTTCCGCTTAAGTAGCCTATTTCACAAAAATGTTGGGGAATGTAGGTTTGTGTCGGAATTGCATTTTTTTTTTTTTTGGCCACAATGAAATGTGATCAACTATAACCACAACTTGAACTGCACTTTTATTGTGTGCTTTATTTGACAAAGATGAAGCTTTAACTGTGTTTGCTTCCACATCCACTTCAACATTAGGATCTATCACAGGATTACTAGACGAAAATATGTTGTTTTAAAACTGTTAAAAACTGTAAAAATCTGTTAATTTATTTTAGTTTTTTGTTGTTGTCATTATTTTTGCAGAGTACAAAATGTAACATTACCAATGTGTCCAGCCTAATGGCGTGTTGCTACCACTATCAACTGTAAATAACTAGGGAAAGTTATTGACTGTTTTGTAGTGATCCTGAAGCTTCAGTCCCAAGCCTCTGAAGGACACTCTATGCAAAGGAATGCGTAATCTAAGTCATTTTTGGGTTTTGTACATTTTTTAAATGAAAATGTGAGTGAAATGTGAAAGTGGGTAATTTTCTTTTTTTATTATTAGGAGGAAATGTTTTGTGGACTTGACAAACACGTTGACACCAAAACAGCAACATGCACATACTTAGGAACCCATTGTTCTCATGATGTTGGTTTGTTTTCTGTTTTGGTTTTAGCTTCCCTTCTTCTTTTCGCTGGAAAATGGTATTCAAATCCTACCAGTATCTTTGGCCCACAAAATACAGAAACACACACATGCATAGCTTATGCTATTGTTGTGTCTCAGTTTTTAGCTTGATTTGTAGGCAGTGACTGGTAACTGGTTCTGCTCAGTAGAATCCTGCACTCCATCTGTTGGACAACAGCAGGGGGCGGACAGAACACTGGCTTTTTATGAGAGGCTTGTACTGGAGAAAGTGGCCCCAGAGGAGTCAACAGTGAAAGAATGCTGTGTCTCTACCCTGCCTGCACTCTTCCCCACACCCAGGCTGAAGTCACACTAACTTGTTGAACTGCAACTGCTGTAAAGAGACTTTGGAGGCACTCAAGTGCATTTATCCACCCAACAATGCCTACTTACAAACCAACACCCAGCCTTCACACCCACATTCAAACTGGCACCCATTTGTAGCAAGGATGTAAAAATGCATCCCCACAGTTGTGAAGCCTTAATCTGAAGTCATTGATTGACCAGTTGTGGAATTCAAGAAGTTATTAAAGTTGGTTTAGATTTGGTTTATAGTAATAAATCGGGGCAAGCAAAATGTATTGTGTTACTTGAGACAGCATTCAGGATATGGTCAGGCAAATGTTTTCTCTTGTAATTAGATAGGTGAAAAAACATTATCATATTGCACACCCCTATATTCAATAATTAATGCACTCATTTTTGGTGACTTTTAATTCGAATCGAAATTGAATCATTTACTAACAAATTGTCATTATAAATGATAGTGACAGGAGATTTACACCTCCAAAGTCACAGAAAATTTGGTGATCCTGTATGTAGTTTATTAGAATTCAAATGTGCTCAGAGATCTTAGAGAAGTTGTACATGAACAAACCACTCTTATGCCTCAGTCCATCTGTCTGCAGTGCACTCTTGTACGCCTCACATTCTCATTATCAAAGTGCTCAGACCTCACTGTACTCTGGCTAATAGCAACTGGTCATGTCGCTTCAGTATGAACACGCTACAGAAGCAATTAAGTGGCCTTCAGTCTGCTCTCTGGTTGGCGTCTGACGGACGTGGGAGCAGCAATTATCATTAAATTGCGACAGGGCCGACTCTGTAAGAGCGAGTGTGGGAGACTTGAATTTAATACAATTATAGTTTATGGAGGGCTCTCCTCCGGGCACGTCTGTGCAAAATCAGTGTGCGGTACTCAGGCAGAGAGGCTACCAGTCTCGTCAATGCCGCTCGAGATGATTAGCATGGCAGTTTAGTCTTGCTTGATGCCTACTCTCCCACTCTGTACTGAATTAAAACATGGCATGAAACGAGCTCTTTTCTTCTGTGCTTGCCTGCTTGTACATAAGCAACAAATTGTGCCTGAAGGTTAATTTACTGTTGTCTCCCTGTTGTACAGTGGCACTAGGAGCTGCTTAGATAGAGACAGTTTTGAGAGCAGCAGAATCTATTAGCCAATCAGTTACACTGCATGGGTTCAATGAGGCAGGCAGAGAAAATGCTAATTTGTCATGGCATTCTTTGTCAGGAGATGATTATAGTGGCAAGCTTTGATTGTAGTGATACAACAAATGTCTGGGTTGGTAAATCTGCCATGTTTGTCATCGAATGACCCTTTCTGCAATCATCGCCATTGAATTAAATGTTCAACCTTTCAGCTGTGATTGTAATAAGAGGTGATTTGTTTTCCTGCCCTGCACCTGTCTGTTGGGAGGATAGCACAGCGCTCTGGGTTATGGAGGAGAGAAATGTGTATGCGATTTAAGATGCAGAGCTTTGATTGAATGTGTTTAGGTAGGTAAATAGAGGTGGAGCCATTAATCAAGCTAAATCTCTTGAGTGTATGAAGACAGGGGTACACATTGCCTATTGTCTGGTGCCTCTGGCCATAACATTTCACATTTTGGGCACCATAATGTGGAGCTTGTGGCCTGATTGACAATTTGAGATTTTTTTTCCCATCCTTTTAACAAACCACTAGACCACTTGACTTTTCACGCAATTACCTTTTTAAAAAAACAAAAAAAAACCTACTTTTCCCCCGGCCGTGTGAGATCCAGAGCCTGTTTCATTTGGATGTGGACCTAGTTGCATCAGACACTCATTAACATTACCCCTGCTATGGTTAACTTGATGGCAAATGACTGCTAATTTGTAGAACTGTGAAACAGGACTAGATTGTTTGTTTGAATTTGTGAGTGAAAGACTCATTGTTAAGGATGTGGCTTAAAAGGATGTATCACTAACTAGGTTAGTTGATGTTGGCCCAGTCCAGAAACAATGTAAAAATGTTTCTCTGACATGTTGAAACCTCGTCCACTGATGGGAAAGCAAAATCCTCATCAGCATTCATCATGACCCTGGGTAGCTCTGTTAGTAATTAGCTTATCTGAAGAGGCAGCCTTCATTACTCAGCCAACACAAAAACCTACAAGTGCTGTCATGTTTAAAAAAAAAAAAAAAAAAAAAAAAATATAAGCCTTTGGCTGTATGTTATTTTTGACCTGATTTGTTTACCAGATATCCCTCCCATGAATTCTTATGAATACCCAAATATCAGTGTTAGTTAAAAAATTATAGTCCTGTTCCAGGCCTGTTATTTTAGCCAAGAAGGCCAGAATATCCATTAGGTTCAAAAACTAAACATGACGTGCCAGACAGACAGTTAGTTGTGCTTATGCTGTGATGTTCCATCTACAGGCAGTTTACAAACTTCATCTTATCAGGTTACATTACTTGTTCAAAGGCTTGGAGACGAGTGAAAGTGTGTATATGTGTATATGAGTATATGTGGCTAGAGTATGTTTTTGAGAAGGATGTGATGTTCTGTTGAGCATGTTGTCTGTTTCCATTAGAGGCAGGCACCACAAGTTCATTCTTTACTGGGAGTAACCAGTTTAGAAATAACAACAGTTAAAAACACGGCCACTGCTTTCAGTGTAAGCATTATTATTTTCTTTCTGTGATCCCTATAATAATCCTGCATGGCCAGTTGATCAAAGCCTGATTATGGTAGAGTTTGATGATAAAAAATTCAACCCTTCCTTTTACATCATTCCCTGGTTTGACTCAAATAATAAAAAATAGATTTAGCATGTAGCAAAATGCATCACCTAATTGGTTTTTGGACTCATGCTTGTTAATTATAAATTAATAATGATTGCATAACTGGTTTTCCATACTACTGGCCACAAATTCTTAGTTATAGCTACAAGTTTCCTAGCTTTATTGCATCAGTAACAATCCACTTCCACCTCAATGTGCAGACATAGATGTTTTTTATGCAACATCCTTTTTTTATGCAAGCATTATTATTTTATTTTCTTCTGCTGTTTTCTCTCTGTCTGTCTCTCTTTTCCTCCACTGTTCCCCACCCTCAACAGCAGGAGGTGATAGCAGCTCTTCCTGTAATGACACACGGTGGATGCAGAAGTGGCAGTCATGGCAGTCGTCTCGGCCACTAAGAAGGACCAGTCTCTCTCTGAGTTCAGGTTTCTGGCATGCCACAGGCCGCCACTCCAGCCGCCGCCTGCTTAGGGCCATCCCCCGCCACGTAGCCCAGATTTTACAGGCTGATGTGCTCTGGCAGATGGGCCACACAGGTGGGTGTGTTTGTGTATTTGCGTAAAGGAAAATTTGATTTCATTAATATCGATGAGATGCAAAACAGTTTAGCAGCACCTTTGTTCCTTTGTGCCATATTATGAATTCAGTTCAGTTTTTTTTTTGTTTGTTTGTTTTTTTTAAACTCCATCTCATAATTTCTGACTTCTTTACAGGCTCAGGAGTGAAAGTGGCTGTTTTTGACACTGGACTTAGTGAGAAACACCCACACTTTAAGAATGTTAAAGAGAGGACCAACTGGACCAATGAGAAGACATTGGATGATGGTAAACTCTTGGGGAAAAAAGTTTAGAGATATTACTGCCAGTTGAGTGCTCTCTTTATAATGAATTTGTCTATATAGGCTTGGGCCATGGTACCTTTGTGGCTGGAGTCATAGCCAGCATGAGGGAGTGCCAGGGCTTTGCTCCAGACTCAGAGCTGCACATCTTCAGAGTTTTTACAAACAACCAGGTACATGCACATCAAATCTTGGTTATTTGAATTTTCTGGCCAAATTGTCTTTAATTTGATCTGTATTTTTGTACTTAATGCTTGCTTTGTTGCATTACTCCAATAATGTCTTTTTAAATGACACTGTAAATTGTATCCAGGTTAGCTTCTGTGTGCATTGTGTCACAAGTTCATGATGAATGGAATGATATCTTTACAATAAAACTTTGTTACATTGTTATGTTAAGAATATTTTCTGTTTTGTAAGGTTACCATATTGCACGATTTGTTGCGACAGAGCTCAGTGGATGAATGGCCTGTGTGCCAGCTAGCTTGTAATACACTGCAGGAAGCTCTGCACCTGAAGAGAAAGACATTGATACATCATGTATCTTGATGATAACACAAACATAACAAAACTGAAAGGCTCCCTTAAGGGAGGGAGGAAAGGTATAAATCTGAATGAGACACATGTTCATATATCAGACTGACTAAACCTTTCTCTCAGGTGTCCTACACCTCTTGGTTCCTGGATGCTTTTAACTATGCCATCCTGAAGAAGGTTGATGTCTTAAACCTCAGCATTGGGGGGCCGGACTTCATGGACCATCCATTTGTGGATAAGGTACATTAATCTTGTCTTAGTATTTCACCTTTCGTTAAACCTAACTCTGCAACTCCGGTCCTGCATGTTTGTGTTTTTGTTTTTCAGGGGAGTAAATAAAATCCCAGCAGCATGACCTTTTTTAAGATTTTATTCAGTGGACTGTTCTGGAAGAGACTATAAATACAAAAAGTATGGTTGACTGACCCTGCATATCTAAACTGATAGCAGATAACCTTTACTGTCTAGCTTAGTATCGGTACATCCAGAAAGAACATCATGACAATGAGGCGAGAGTGCCTCCCACACTCAGTCACAACACATCAGCACACTGAAGGCCATAGAGAATAAAGGACACAGTGCTTCATAGACAAGTGTAAAGTAGTGCATGAACGTTAACCCTTTCTGGCTTTGCCGCAGGTTTGGGAACTCACGGCAAACAGGGTGATCATGGTGTCCGCCATTGGAAATGATGGTCCGCTCTATGGGTAAGTAGCCTGACCAGTGAAATCATACACATGGATTGCATAAATTGTAGGCTATATTATGCCATTAATGTGAATCATGTAGGTTTTATTAGTTTTTAGCAACAATACTGCCCCCTCGCTCACAGAGTGCTTAATTGTGTGTTGGCTGTATGAAGCCAAAACTAAATCAATAACTCAGTTAAGATCCCACAGTAAATTGTAAGAAGGAAGTTTTTACAACCTCCAGAATATTTCTTTATTCAGGGGAGTTAACTATACAGGAATTAGATTTTCTATGTAAAGAAAAGACCCAGTAAGGTAAAAAAAAAATTTTTTTTTTTTATGTTATTTATTCATTTATTTTCACACACTACCCAAACACCTCAGGAGCCTAGACTTTCCACTTGGCCGTTCAGTAGTGGCAGGTATTGGTAGCCTTACTGAAAATATATGGACGTATGTGGAATACGATATTGCAGAATTGATGAACACGCTTTCTTCATATTTAAAGGACACATTGGGTGTTAAAAATTAAAACTGAACCCAATTTATGAAACAGATTTATTGGTGACACTAGATTTTTCAGGTCTTTATACAAATATAATAAGTTCATAATTTTGATCTGTTAGCATTAAATAAATATATTGATGGTAGACCTATCATTTTCCCTTCCACTGGATTCCTGTTGTCCCCGGCTTATCCATTGGTGTTAACCTGAAACTACTTTCTCTTTTAATCTGGGGAAGATATGTTGATAATGTATTTGTAAGTTGAACAGGCACACAGAGTCAATTACAGGAATTTGTGGATCATTTGAATACCTGTATTGAGACAGTCAAGTTGCTAATGAGTTGTCATGTCTGTTTCTGTTGTAAATACATCTTTAATGTTAAGTTTCAGGTGTATGTCTCTTTTGCAGCACTCTAAACAACCCGGCAGATCAGATGGATGTGATTGGGGTTGGAGGGATTGATTTTGAGGACAATATTGCCAGGTTCTCCTCTCGTGGCATGACAACATGGGTATGTCCTGCTTTACAATGGCACCATTGAACTGCAGCTGTCTGCTGAAAGCATGTGAGGGGCCTGTCAGTGCATGCCCACAGAATTTGAGTTAACTTAGAAAGGGCAGCCATATAACTGCTCAGCATCTGAACTGTAGAGCCACTGTTTTAGCCTGATCTCCTACAGGAAATGTGTGTAGATTGTAGTCTGAGATTTGCGCACACTTCAGAGCACTTCCCAGAGACTTTTGTTGTCTAGGAGCAAGAAGCATTGAAGGATACTTGAGCCCTGAGTTGGACTAGTTAACAGCTATGTTGTCTAGTTTAGAGAGTCAGTTTTAGTAAAAATCTGTACAAAAAAGATCAACACTGGGGCCAGATGTTCAGTTTAAACAGCTAAAATTCAGGCCCATGCTTGAATACACTAATTCTACGGTACTTTGTTATACAGCAACACTGGAGTATGGTGTTATGGTGATCTTTATTATGACATTGATACTGTGGTGATGTGGGGGTGATGTTCACATTTTGTGTATTGTGACATGCTGTATTGTTGGAGGGTGATAAATATTGTAATATAATATTGAGTTTCTTTTCTTGCCCCTGCTGTTAGAATATACAGTTACTATGTTTCACACTCACTTTCTTAGGAACTGCCAGGCGGCTATGGCAGGGTGAAGCCTGACATTGTGACATATGGCTCTGGTGTGCGCGGCTCTGGGATGAAAGAGGGCTGCCGCTCTTTGTCCGGCACCAGCGTGGCCTCCCCTGTGGTGGCTGGCGCTGTCACACTGCTTGCCAGGTAACACAAATAAAAGATTTCCCTCTTATCCCTTCTCTTTTGATTCAGAAGCTGTCTAAATCGACAAGCTGTTTCCTTTCAAGTAGGTAACGTCTCCTTGGAAAGAGGAGACATAGCAAATGGAAGGGTGGTGAAATTTAAGTACGGATTTCACTCCTCCTGAAATTGTGAGGGCCTTTTTGTCAGGAGAAATGAGGCTTTAAGAACATTGTTGTTGTGACCGGTTCTAACCCAGACTACTTCTGGGAGTCATTCTGTATTGGCCTTGAGGCCTGACTGTTTTACAGTCACCATGTCTCCCAAGATGTTCAGGACTGCACTACATATGCAGCCTGACAGATTTGTATTTAGTTTTCTTTTCTCCTCAAACTCAGAAATGATGAAAAACTAAAGAGAATTCTGTTAATATTAAGAATAATGGATGATCTCTTTTTTCAGCCTTCATGATTTTGAATATGTATGGGCCTCTGGTTTGAGCAAACAGGTAGACATCTTTTCAGAGCTTAATCTCACAGCCTAGAATGACAGACTAAAATCAGTCAATTGTTTAATCTTGTGACGCATCAGATTAGAAATGAATGAGGATTTAAAAACAACAGTGTAGTTATAATGTAAAAATAATAAGATACAAAAAGTAAGACAATCAAATTAAACAGTGAAACAAAACAATCTAGAACAATACACAAACAAAACTTTCTCTTAGTCATTTTGTCAGTTAATTTAGAAGAGAAAGTGATTAAAACAAGTTTGTAGTGTCTGTTATTGCAGAGAAACCCTGAAAAAATTAACAAAAGTGTTTGTGGATTGAGCTGAAGAAGCAGGCAGGAAGCAGGTGGTTTGTCTCTGAGCATATGGCTGATGCCCCCATTTGTTCCCATGGGCTCCTGCGGGACCAATACATCGTCAATAGATTTCCTTTGCGGCACTGAAGTCAAAAAGAACAAGGTCGAAGTGAATTAGCAGAATCAATCTCTTCTGCCTTCGGGAGAAGGCTGGCATGCTCTCTCGCACCCTCTCCCTTTTTCATTGTCTCTCTCTGCCCTTTTTTCATGTAGGTTGCCCCTTATAATGAAAAAGGACTGCGGTGGTCTGATGGATTTGCACCCACACCTCCATTTTTTTTTTTCTTGATCTCATTTCTTGCTTCTCAGAGGTGCTTGACCCCTGCCCATCTGCCCTTCTTTATTGCTGGGCAGTCAGTGTGTGTCAAAGCCCTTCCTTCAAGTTGAAGTTCGTTTTCCACTTAAACAGTATTGCCCTTGGTCAAATGAATTCAATTTATATAGCTGTTCACTTTGCTATTTGTCACTGATTGTTAATATCTTGCCACTCTCACTTTCTATTTGTCTCTGTCCTTCTGTCTGTCTCTTTCCCTGTCCCTATCACTTTCTTTATCCCAGTACGGTGTTAAACAGAGAGCTGGTGAATCCAGCCAGTATGAAGCAGGCTCTGATCGCATCAGCTCGCAGACTGCCTGGAGTGAACATGTTCGAGCAGGGCCATGGAAAACTGGACCTGCTCCGAGCCTATCAGATCCTCAATAGCTACCGACCACAAGCTAGGTAAGATCTGTGCATGCAGAGGAATTTTCTCATTTAAGTGCAGCCTTTACCCTGCAGCCTGTTCAGGTAGCATAGCAACGTTACTTGTTATTCATGTATACTACCCAAGCCATTAGTGTTTAGCTGGAGTGTCTAAATCGCTGTTCCAGCATGTTTTTTAATCACGTTGGTGCACTCTGTGTTGTAGGTTGAATCCAGTTCATTAACCTTGCATTCCAACTCAATGAAGCAAATGATCTATAGTTTCTCAGCCCTTATAGTGGTCCCTCTGCTGTCCCTCTGTCTGACATAATGTCTAATGGCTTTTTACTCCAGTCTCAGTCCCAGCTACATTGACCTGACAGAGTGCCCCTACATGTGGCCCTACTGCTCCCAGCCCATCTACTACGGTGGCATGCCAACCATAGTCAACGTTACAATCCTAAATGGGATGGGTGTGACTGGCCGGATTGTAGACAAGGTAAGATACCATGTTTGTAAGCAAATTAATAATCTTGATCAGCTTGAATACTACCACTACATCTTGACAGCATTCTTAATGCTTGACTACATTTCGTAATGATCTACAGGTCATACCATTTCTTAATTATTTTTGTGTTTGAAACATATGATATTGCATGGTACTAACATATATTAGAAATATTCTTAGTTTGTTATATTATCGCCTCAGAGCTTGAAGGGCCTTGGTTTGGTTTCCCGGCCAGGTGACCAGGGTCCTTTCTGTGTGGAGTTTGTATGTTTTTTTCTATGTTTGTGTGGGTTTCCACTTGGTGCTCTGGTTTTAGGCCAATTAAAGATTCTATGGCCCTGGGTGTGTGTCTGTATGTCTGTCTGTGTGTGTCTCCCCTATGATGGACTGGCGACCTGTCCAGGATGTTTTCTGCCCAATGAGCAACTGATATCGCATGCGATTGATATTACCAAATCCTACTTTAATCCACACATTACATACCCCCAAAATTATAAAGGAGTTGTATGTCAGTTTTAGCTATTTTGGGGTTTTTTAATGCTGATGGTGCTGTGATGAATCCTGTAATTTTTTACAACTTCCAGAAAGTTGCCCTGACTGTTGAACTGTTCCTTTCTTCTCTTAATAGCCAATCTGGCAGCCCTACCTGCCTCAGAACGGTGATCATATAGACGTGGCTGTGTCCTATTCACCAGTGCTGTGGCCCTGGGCTGGCTACCTGGCCGTCTCCATTTCTGTGGCCAAGAAAGCGGCATCCTGGGAGGGAATCGCTCAGGGTCATGTGATGCTCACTGTGGCCTCACCAGCAGAGAATGATGTAAGTGGAAGTCGAAATGTCTGGGATCTACCTACCAGAGAGCAGTTGTTGTCATCTCCAGGACCGCCATGTTATGTCGTGGTGTACCTAAAAATGTATAGCAGATTTGTTGGTACCATATAGTGCTTGGTTTTTTTTTTTTTTTCTTTTTGTTTGACTCTTGTTTTGACTCTGGTATGTCTGTGTAGTCTGCAGTAGGGGGAGAAATGACTTCCACAGTGAAGCTCCCAGTGAAAGTGAAGATTGTTCCCACTCCTCCTCGCAGTAAGAGAGTGTTATGGGACCAGTACCACAACCTGCGCTACCCGCCTGGCTACTTCCCCCGAGACAACCTGAGGATGAAAAACGACCCGCTTGACTGGTAAGTTCATGCTTTCAGACATCTACGATTTATTAAATCTTTCTAACTGTGAGTTATTTGGGAATTATGCTGCTTTGCACACATTGACCGTCTATTTATTTATTTATTTATTTAATTTAATTTAATTTAATTTTTTTTCATTTTTACATAATGATATGTATGTTTCTAAAGGAATGGGGATCACATCCATACTAACTTCAGAGACATGTACCAGCACCTAAGAAGTATGGGCTACTTTGTTGAAGTTCTAGGCTCACCCATCACATGTTTTGATGCCAGTCAGTATGGTGAGGGTTACGATTATTATATTGTGATTAGAAAATTATAAATAGTTCTGAGATGTATTATGGGTCTTTTAAGCATTAGTTAAATAAGGTCCTCTGCATGCTTAAATGCAGGGACTCTTTTGATGGTGGACAGTGAGGAGGAGTATTTCCCAGAGGAGATCACTAAGCTGCGCAGGGACATAGATAATGGCCTGTCGCTCATCATCTTCAGTGACTGGTACAACACTTCAGTCATGAGGAAGGTCAAGTTCTACGATGAAAATACCAGGTATCACTGTTGATTTTTGTCCTTCATGTCCTTCTCTCACTATAATAAGAGACTAATCAGTGCATTAATAGTCCTGTGCCACTCCTGTTTACTACCAGAGGTTCTGCAGTACTACACAAGATGGGACAGGCACATTTTTATCTGATTGATGATTAAATAAAATTTTGATTATTTGAACCACAGAGGCATTTTCTGATGGTTCTGTTTGAAACTGTTTTAGTGCTGAAGGCACATACCTGATTAAATTCACCAGTTAGTGTCGGCTAATTGTTTAGTTGGTGTTTCAGAACAGAGAAATCACCAAAATGTGAAAAATAAACATCAGTAAACTTTTCAGTTGGCCTCTGTCTGGGAAGCTTTCCCTTAATTGCACCAAAATAAATACTGCATCTCCTGGGGGCTGCACAGAATGACTGCTGTCATGTGTGAAGACACATGAAGCCTGTACTAAAGCTTTGTACTTGCATTTACAGGCAATGGTGGATGCCAGACACAGGGGGCGCCAATATACCAGCCCTGAATGACCTCATCTCTGTGTGGGGGATGGCCTTTAGTGATGGGCTGTATGAGGGAGACTTCACAATGGCAGACCACGACAGTAAGATTTCAATTTTTTAAGTTGAATTTAACATACTTTAAAAGTTTTAGTGTATAGAAGAACAATATTAAATACACTGATCAATACTGATTAAGCAAACCAAGCAGTTTATTTCTTACAAAATAATCACTTTCTCATTAAAATAATCACTTTCTCATTAAAATAATCACTTTCTCATTAAAATAATCACTTTTAGCAATAGTTAAAATGTTATGGTGTAAGATGCTGTCCTGAATGCTAGTCCAAAGAGGGAGTTTAGTGGAATGTGACTTTGGAGCCATTAGTGAACGTCTAAAATGTGTACAGCTGAAGTGAATTCTTCCAATTTAACATTTAAGACAATTCCTTCCTCTCTCTTTCGTTAGTGTACTATGCCTCAGGCTGTAGTATTGCACGCTTTCCGGAGGATGGGGTTGTTATTGCACAAACCTTAAAAGATCAAGGTAACTGGCACACACTCTTGCTGCACACCTCACTACTGTTGCCATGGATACCAGTCATTACCTGTGTCTCTTTCTTTAGTATCTACCATATTACACACACAATGCAAACCTTGTTTTCTACCCATGTCTTCCATTTCTAGGACTAGAAGTTTTAAAGCAAGAGACTGCAGTGGTGGACAACGTTCCTGTGCTTGGGCTGTATCAGACACCCTCAGAAGGAGGAGGACGCATTGCACTATATGGAGACTCTAACTGCATAGATGACAGTCATAGACAGAAAGGTATAGTTAACCTTCCATTGAAGATGCGTTACTCAAACTGTATACAATATTTTAATTCGGTTTGTGTTGTGGTCATAACAGGCTCATATTTGGATTCTTCCATTTTCAATGTGTGCCTATAGATTGTTTCTGGCTGTTAGATGCTCTGCTGCAGTACACATCCTATGGTGTGACTCCGCCCAGCCTTCTCCACTCACAGAACAAAGTAACACCTCCTACAGGCACTGACAAGCCCCTGCCGGAGAGGCTTGAAGGTAGAGCTGCAGGATCATAGCATCCAATAAGTGTTTCTGAAAGTAGTTCTGTTCTGTGTTTAAAGGTTACTGTAAAGAGCTGTACTGTACTGCTGTACTAGGTTTTTTTGAGTTAAAATCTGTTGCTTACCATACCAGTGATAAAATCTTATTTTGAGGAACCACATCCATTATAAACAATTTCAAATAAAAAAGTGGAAGATTATTATACACTATACACTTACAGGGTATATCTGTGTGTTGGCTGAATAATGGCCATGAACTGCTGGTCTGTTGCTGTTGTGCTGAGAGACAAGGGGTTCTCCCTCAGAATTTTCTGTTGGCCTTTTTGCCAAAACCAAAAACTCAATTAGTCTACCTGTTTCCGTGAATGCTATGTACTTTGTTTAAAACAACGTATTTTACAGAAGGGTGACAAATGTTCATGTAGGATTTACATTTTTTATGTTTATGAAGTCTTTTGTACAAGTCATGTTTGGTTTGTTAAGGTCTTTATTCAGTAACTTGTTGGTAACCAACTTAGAGGTTTTGTAGTGTAAAGAAGGCGGCAAGTAGCGGAGCCAGTTTTCAGCCTTGAGTTTAAGACGTTAAACTTTCCTTGTCTTTTTTTATTTTTAGGTAATCACCTCTACCGCTACTCCAAAGTGCTAGAGGCCCACCTGGGTGACCCCAAGCCTCGCCCACTGCCTGCTTGCCCTCACCTGTCCTGGGCCAAACCTCAGCCACTCAATGAGACAGCTCCCAGGTCTGTATGACTGCCACCCAGACCACTCCATAACAGCAGGATGTGAAGACAGGACTAAACTGATCTATTTTTTTTTCTTTGCAGTAACCTTTGGAAGCATCAGAAGCTGCTGTCTGTGGACATGGACAAGGTGGTGCTGCCCAACGCCAGGGCATATCGGCCTCAGGTCAGGCCCCTTTCCCCAGGGGAGAGTGGAGCCTGGGACATTCCTGGAGGTGAGCTGGGCTGATACTGCTTACGTTGGTGCTTTAGGCCTTATGTTAGGCCTGATGTTACATTTGCATCTTGTCCCTGATATAACAAAATTATGGCAGTTGTTTAACAGAACAGAAAACGTTAATGTAACAACAAGATTTTATTGTAGATCATTTTAGCCTATTTCTGTTGATCCGTTCATTTAATATTCATACCATGTGAAGGGCAACTAACGTTTTTAGGAATCGTGTTCATATCAGCAGATAATTGCTTTAAAAATGGCATTTAACAAATTTGGACAGAACTTCAAACTAATATTTGATATTTAACACATTTATTGTACTCCAAAGGAATTTTTACTAGATGGTGGGCTTTTTTTTTTATTGGTTTATTTTACTGCATTTGTCGCCTGTTGGTGCATCCCTTTTCATATTTCATTTCACTTCTCTGAGATTCTTTCTCAGCAGGCTTGTACCTCTTTGTTGCACATAGAGGAAGGGTTCCCATGAGCATTCACTAAGCTCCTGCTAGTTGAGTTATAAAGAACCCTGTCAGTCAATATTGCAGCCACTTTCTCCAATAAAATACTGGATGTTTGGCAGTAAATTATTTTGGTTTGTATTTGCTATCTCTTGCACAGATGCAAGAGTGGAACATTAATCTTGTGTTTGTGTGTGCCTTCAGGTATAATGCCAGGTCGTTATAATCAGGAGGTAGGTCAGACCATCCCTATGTTTGCCTTCTTGGGTGCTATGGTCGTGCTATCCTTCTTTGTGGTGCAGCTGACCAAGTCCAGGAGCAAGCCCAAGCGCAGAAAACCTCGCATCAAACGGCCCCTCTACCTCCAGCAGCAGCAGCAACAGATGCCCCACACAGGCAAAAACCCAACTGTGTGACACTGCCTCACACCAAAACCTTAACACACCAGGACTTTTCAGTGGTGTGTTTTTGTGTGTCATTTGTTGGAGAAAGAACTGCCATCTGGCGCACTCTACCTATGATGAAACTGCCACCCAGACCCCAAATGGTGGGGTTTGCTTATGGACAACAGCGTTCCCTTCTCCAAAAGAGCCTTTCATTCCAATGACCAAAATCATGTACTTTTTTAATTTATTGACCATGTTCAATTAATGATTCGACCCTTGCTTTACACATCAAACCAGACAACCAAGAAAAAAACAGCACATAAAAAGAGGCATAGTGCTTCAGACACCTACCTTTTTCAACTTTTTCCACACCTCCCAGGTTTTGTATTCCCGGTCGAAATTTGAAATCGAGTCATTTTGTTTTTTGTGTCCTGTTTTTGTTTTTATAAAATGGGCTAATGCTGATAGTTTTGTAAATAGTGTCATAATTTTCACCTTTGTTGGTGGGGTAGCATCAACAATACATTCAAATATATCTCATCCGTAATAAAGCAGCACACTTGTCTCTGCCTTTTTATTGCATTGAGGGTAAACCTGGAGCATGATTACAGGTGCAGACAAAACTGCGCCTTGGTGAAGAATGACCCATTTTGAGAATTTCTGAAAATAAAACATGGAAGTTGGAGGGTTACTGAAAAAATGAAACATAATAACTATAAGAAGTACTGTGCAAACCCAGTGAACACACTTGAATGACCTAATTCCCTAAAACAAGTTATCAATTTTTCAGCACAAAGAAAAAAAACTACATACATTTACCAAAAAAGTATACAGTAAATGTAACCAAATACATAAATTATTAATTATGTGGTGTGTTTTTTTTTTTTTTTTTTTTTTTTTTTTTTTTTTTGGGGAGAATCTGGTGAGTTTAGAGGGTTGAGAGTAAAGCTTGATTTTCATCTCTCTCTCAAAGAAGAGCTTTAAGTACTGTTTATCTGATGGTTATTAGGAGTCCTATTTGCTCTGAACTTTTTTATTCATAATCAATCAGTGCTAATCAATCATTCCAGTTTTGCAAACACTTTACTTTGACTTTCATTATGCAACTGAATGATCATATATACAATCTCCTGAAAAAAACAAAGACTACAGAAGTAACTTGTACTTGGTGGCCTCTAACTTTTGCATTGCCCTGTTTGTGTGAGAGCTTGTGTAATATTTAAAGTAGAAAACTAACTAGAGTTCTCTTTGAAGAAGATGCATCCGACTCACTAAACATTTGACTAAGTGGTCTATGAGTCCATTTCTGGGGTTTATTAATGAGTTACATTCCACAAACGGGTTCTATCAATTGAAAGAGAGGTGTAGTCAAACCTCGATTTTTATAATCACTTAAACACAACATCTGGGGCTTTCTCTTCCTCTAAGCGGTCCCCGTCCTGTGCAAGTGCATTCACTAATAGGGGAGAAAAATCTTGTCTGACTGTCTGGCTTAGTCAGAACTTTTGCTTGGACAGCTAGAATACACTGTTAGGCATCTGTGGAAAAAACATTCATGAATCACTTTTTTTGCATGAGATTTTAACGATTTATTAAGTAATTTAGGCAATTTGATGAAATTTGGTGGGGCAACAGGAGCTGGTGAAAATTATGGTTTGCTCCCAGAGCCTGCTTTAGAAATGACAGCTTCATTGTGAAAGTTCTCTCCACAGATATAATGTTAACTGACTTATTTAGCTGCACTAAACCCCGTTTAATTCAGAAGCCAGTTTAAATACATTTGTTCTGCAGGATTTGTTTCCATCAAATTTAGAAGCCTTTACTAGTTATTTAATATCATGAGACCTAATTAAACACTTTCAATTCATAGTAAAGTCTACTTACTGGAAAAGTCACGCAGGGCAATCACTGTTCAGAAAATGGAAGACTTTTTGTGGCTGTTAATGGACGAGCAGCTTTTATGCTGATTATATTGGGATTTTGTCGGTGAACCACTAACAAAACAAAAAATGTAACCACTCTATCCACTCTATAGACTAATCTATATTCATGCTTCATAGCAGCACTTTGTGCAATGGAGTGCGAATAGTACTTGGCCATGTTCCCAGGCTACTGAAATAGAAGGCAAGCTGCTGTTTCTGAATGGATGAATGGCTTTTTCCCAGCAGCTGCTTTCAGACAAAACAACCGCTATTGTCATTTTGAAAGTTCTATGAAATGTATGCTGATAAAGTGGCCCGGCTAGTGCATTAGAATATACATTTTTGCCTATCAGTCATTCAGAGGATCAGGACTCCCAAGTTTTTTTTTTTTTTTATCCTCTAGCTAGATGTTACTAAAAGGTTTTTAGTACAGTGCTTTCACACATTACTGCAGAGCTTCAGTTCTACTCACCTTCACACGTTCAGACTCCCAATTTCAGTCAACCTACAGTACTGTGCTCAAGAACACCCCTCATTTATTTAAAGGAGCAGTATGTAAGATCTTTAGTTTAAAACATTCCAGAATTAACTAAAACTATCAACAGAGTGTTAAAATAATGTTTTTGATTTTATGCCAAAATCATTTATGTATCATGCTGCAGAGATACCTACTCAAGTAAACATGTTAACCAGCAAGCCCTGACCTGTCCTGTCTCGTAATACCACTTTGTACTGCAAGAGGCGATGGTGAGTTACTAGCTGTGTCCCAATTCAGAGGCTGCATCTTTCACAGGCTGCAGTCTATGAAGGCATATCCTTCGAAGGCTGCGTAGACCACAACGACCAAACCAAACTGAGACAGTCTGCTCTATGCCAGACTTCTTGTTTGCATCCCCGGCCTGCAATGAATTTTGGAATACGTTGGCTGGCGAAGGATCCACCCGCATTTCTTGCCCACATATAAAGAAGCCTCTGAAGGATGCAGCTCCTGAATTGGGACACAGCTGTAACCACCCCCTCCCATCAAGAATCCATATCCAGCAAATACTAACACTTAACACTGGCGTTAGTTTCTACAGCTGGAGATGCTCTTGGAGAGTAAATGGATGAATTTAGAAACTCACAATGTTTCTTTTAGACTGGTAAGAACTGAAGGGAGAAGGAGAAGCTGTGTAGTTTCTGGTGATATGTTGCCCCATATTTTGTGGACAGGTTGGGTCATCTTACAAATTGCTCCTTTAATTCACATTCAAAATGGCTATTAAGCATAAGAGAAATGACAGAAAAGCCTCAACAACTAAATAAAGTATCCATGTTTCAGTATTTAGTGTGCACACACTTTGCCTTTATTACATTTTCCATTCTTTTCAGAACACTTGCTTCTCATGTTGAGGCCTGGACTCTAGGGTGGTCAGTTCACTACTCTGAGAAAACCAGCAGCTTATTTGATGGATTTCTGACAGCTATACATCCTTTTAGACTCATGGTGTTCTCTTCCCACAGTGGAAAGATGGACAAAAAACTGATGCAAGAATGGAGCTATATTTATACTTAATAGCCATTTTCACATAAATCATTGGGTGATTTGACTTTTGCATTGTATTTTAATGAAACAAACTTGTGTCACAAACTTGTGGTGCGTTTGTAAAGCATGTGAGTGAAAATTATCCAATATGTTTCCTACAGCTGGGTGAGATAAAACGTGCATATTTATACACTCATCATCATCAAAAAAAAAAAGTTGCACCCAGAAGGAATCAACCGACAGGAGCCCTCCATGAGTCATCCTGTTAGTGCCAGCACCATTGGCAGATGGCTGCATGACGCAGGACTGCCGAGATGTCTGCCATAACATGGAAGCAAACATGGAAGCCCGACGCCATACTGAGAGACACTATGTTTGTATGTGTAGCTCAATAAATATTGCTCATATCAGTCTAAATGTATCATCATTTATTGTTCCTGGTAACCTTTATCTTCCTTCCAAATAGCACTGCAGTTCGACCCTTCGTTCTGAGTGCAATTATTCTTTTGACGATGAGTGTACCATACTGAGGTTTTGTTTTTGCTGAAATTTTCCTAAATAAAAGGAAATATTATTTTAATGTATTAATATTATTTTTTTGTATTTTAATTTCTATAGAGTTGTATTTTTTATCCTCAGATGTGATTTAGGACCAGCCTTCTCAAATATTTAATCAGTTTCTCTATAAAAACACGTTCTACTGCTAAACAGAAGTCCCATCCCCGCTGATGACATACAACAGCACCATTCTATGATGCTAACCACTTTCAACAACAGCACTACAGAACAAAAACAACCAAAAGTGCTCTGATATTGAGAGTTGTTGTGGGTTCAAGGCCTCAGTAGCCACACTTTTCTCTGCCTTTGTTTTGTAACCATTCCAAATCCAATCCACCCCCACTGCACATCACTCCCCTGGTCACCCATGCTGTGGCCTTAGGCCAGTGTGAAGTGGGCTAATTTCATTAAAGGTGATGGGGTTCAGGCGGCCCTTCTAAACCTCATCACTGATCCAGTTTTAATGGGGCCGAATAGCCTGTGAAAATGTCACCAGCCCCTCAGCCTGACGGCCCTCAATGGAGGCTAATTACATGAAGAACATGGGAACTGAACCTGTGACCAGTTATCTGTGCTTCAATAGATTTCTATGAGGTCTCTATGAAATCACATGACCATGTCCCCTCTTTTCCTTGGAAGGTTCCCAGCCTTATTCACTATGTCCTCTGCCACAAAGCCAGGTCTGGAGGAAGAGTTCCAGCCTTCTCTGCCCTACTGGTGGCAAGAACCAACACTAAGCTCACAGTGCCAACCTATGCCACCAGAGCTGGGGCCAGTGACCACCATGGGAATGACTACTTGGCAGTGAGTCTGGTTATACCATGACCTTTTTGACACGGCTAAGCCATGAGGACACACATGACTTCGCACTTCATAGAGTCAAGAGGTCACATGGTGGTCTGGCCAAGTGTGCCTATTGTGTCAAGGCAATAATAATATATAATGAGGGGGACACATTCCCCCAATATTCTAATAAAAGTGTAGATACAAATATAAATGTTACAATCCATTTATTTCCATCAGTTGTTAATGGGACACTTATTGTAACACCATACCCCAATGCCAGCACTTCACTTTAGCAAAATCTTTATAACGTCTATAACGTCTCTGACCTGCATGAAATGGTAACGTCACTGGCAAGGTCACCACGGTCCACCCTCGGATCACCCAGATTACTGTCCTGCATACAAGGTGTAACTAGTTTTTAATCCTCTCATACAGATTTTAAGACTTTTACCATAGCACATGAAGCAATATTGACTAGACCTGATATAAAATAATTCAGTTGAAAATTTGTTGTTGCTGACGCTGAAATTATTGAATGAACTACAAAGCGTAACAAAAGAGAGATAATCATACTGTGAAGGGACAATGGGTGATGAAAAGTGGTCTAGTAGGCTACTTTGCTTAACCACTTGGAAAACACTGACCAGTCTGCTCTGCTCCTGCTATCAGTGTATAGGTATCTGAAAAGAAAAAAGCTTCTCTGTAAAGTGTAATTACAGCACTGACAGATTAGTTATTCAGGTCTGGGCTAATTTAGCCAGTTTTTTTCTTTAATTATATATATTATGTAGTTTTTTTCTTTAATTATTATAATTATATATGATAACTGCCTAAACTATTTATCCACTAAATATCCTTACACAAGCATGAATGTCATTCCTAACATCGTTGACCAGCATACCAAAGCACAACAGATTTTCCTTTCGATCCAATACCAAGTAATGCCAAGACTAATATTCCAATACCGGGGTCGATACTTCAAAGTATGTGATTTTCAGTAAATTCAGTAACTAAATGTGTACTCAATAGATTAATATTTGCATATGTACATTCTGAATAGTTACAGAGGAAGAAGGTGGAAGGAGAATTAGTTCCTCTACTACACCATAATTTATGACTTCATTCTGTTTGAGAGACAGAATACACATCAGTCCTACGAAGTAAATAAACAGATGATATCGATATTTTTGCACCAGAATTGATTGTTAAAAGGTTCGATATTTAGGTATCAATCCGCCCAGCCCTAGTGGAGGCCACAGAATTAATCATTCTCAATGAAATACCTACTGACAGAAAACAAGGTGAATATCCTTTCAGTGTTAGCTTGTAGTAAAAGACACTATTTTAATCAGCCAAGTTGTTTCTGCTAACAGTTAGCTCTAGGCCTACAGTCATACGCTTCGCTGGACTGATGAAGAGTTGGCGACAGCCATGTTGCCGGGTTTGCCGCGTGGTTCACGGATGTGATTGGTCTGCAAGCTCGAAGGACGCCTGGAGTTACAGCCAATCACATGCCTGATTTCCTTACGCGCTTCAGCTAATTGTTTGAGGGGCACGTGTGGGTTCGGTAGACATGGAAGAGCTGGCGAAAGAGAGCATCAGCTTACTGGCCAAGCCCGCGCAGGCCGCGGACGGCCCCAGGCTGGGCTCCTTCGGAGCGGTGGTCATCATGCTGAAGTCCGCTCTGGGGGCGGGACTGCTGAACTTTCCGTGGGCTTTCGCCCGGGCCGGAGGAATCCACTCTGCTCTCACCGTGGAAATGGTCAGTAGTTTAGCGGACATCTTAAACTTATCAAACCCAACACATCAGAGGTAAAATACAGGTCAGGTCTCCTCACACTGAAAGTGCTCTGTTTAAAACTTGTAAACAGTGTTCAGGTGAAGTGAAACACGCTTTCAGAGATGTGAGTGTCTTACAGAGAGTGAACACTGAGAGAATGGGGAAATGCGGTGTGATGTTCAGGCAGTGTAGATGATGCTTGGAGAACGTGTGTTGTGGAGATATGATGATGTGGAAGTAAGATGAGGGGCTGCTTGCAGGCTGCAGGTATGATGTAAACGTAGATATGAAGTTTCAAGAGTGTAAATATGATTAAGGATGTAGATCTGTGTGAGCTGCGTGACAGAGAATGTTAATCTTATAGAGGAAGATGAGGGTAGATAGGATATTTTAAGATTGAAGATGATGGAGAATGTAGATATGTTGATATATATAGAGACTGAAGATATGATAGAGAATGTAGATATGATGTAAATGGAGACTGAAGATATGATAGAGAATGTAGATAGAAATTGAAGGTATTACTGAGAATGTAGATATGATGCATGCAGAGTGTTGATATGGAGAATATACATTCATATCGGAGTATTATGACCACCTACCTAATAGTGGGAATAACCACCCTTGGCTCAAATGACACTAGTGAGACGTTGGGCGTTGGCTGTATTAGGTGACGGAAGGTATCCGAAGGCACTTTTGCCCATTCCAACTGCAGCAGAGCACTCAGGTCCCTCAGTGTGGTTGTGTTTCAGCCCAGTAAACCTGGCAATCCAAGTGTTCCCAGATATGCTCCAATCAATTGGGAGATTGAGATTGGGCTAGTTAACAGGCCAGATAAGGACACCAAAGTCACTGTAATGCTCCTGAAATCACTCATGCACCACACTTTTTCGGTGAGGTGGGGTGCTGTCCTGTTGATGGGACACCATTACCTTCAGGGAAGAAGGTCAACATGTACGAGTGCACATGATTTGCTAGGATTGCCAAATACCCGTGAGCATTCAGACATTAGTGATGGTATTAGTGATCCAAGATTATGCCAGGAAGACATCCCCCAGATATGAATCTCATGGGTTTGCTGGCATACAAACACCCTTCTGGCCACTTTATGCAGCACAAACCTAGATTCACATAGACAGCACACTAAAAAAGCAAACAAACAAACAAAACCTAATAGGTCCCTTTTAATGACAATACCATTCTTGTCAGGTAAGGTACACTTCTCCTGAGTTATTGTTCATTCTAGCCCATTCCTTCACTGACTGGGTGCCTGAGTTCATGTGTGCTTATTTCAACACTTCACCTCCTGTTCCAAATTGAGAATTGCGATTGAGGTCTGGCGATTTTGCTGGTTAGTCAAACTGTCCCAGTATTCCATCAGTCACTTGCAGATGTCCTCCTGCTGTCATTGTGTGGGGTGTCAGTGTTGTGTTGTGCTCTGACATGAAGCTGAAGTTTTTGAAAGAATGGGCTGAAATGGAAAGGAGCTATCTCAGGACACTGGTGTAAGCTTGTCATTTAACTGAGTTGTTTGGACGGTTTAGGTATCTAGTGGAATGTAGATGTGATGGGAGCTCATGGCATTTTACTCTCCTCCTCAGATGTCTCTTGTGTTCCTTGTTAGTGGACTGGTCATCCTGGGGTACTCTTCTTCTATCAGCGGACAGAACACATACCAGGCTGTTGTGCGACATGTGTGTGGACCCGCCATAGGAAAGCTTTGTGAGATCTGCTTTGTTTTCAACCTCTTCATGATTTCTGTGGCCTTCCTGGTTATCGTGGCAGACCAGCTTCAGAAATGTAAATAACACTCACTCTTTGTCTTGGTGTCCGTTCTGGATTTCCTTACCAGTTTACTTTATTTTGCTCCAGTGCTGTACTGTGTAACAATTACGGTCAAAACTTTTATTATGACTTTTATATGTTTATCTGTATCTCTTTCTGTCACCTTTGTCTCAGTGTGGGTCTCAGTATATGAGGTAATCACAAGCTCAGGTGAAAGTGAGATGCCTCATCATTGGTACACAGACCAGAGGTTTACTCTCTTCCTCTTATGTCTCTTCCTCATCCTCCCCCTCTCCATTCCTAAAGAGATTGGGATACAAAAATACATCAGGTGAGAAACCCACATTCATTCACACTTCAGTGGAACACATTTGATACATTCATGTGAGACACCTTTGCTCCAAATCGTGCAGTAATGTGGAGAATTTAAGGACACAGTAACTGTAAACAGTACTGAAAGTAAATAAATACTGCTATCTCTGTCACTGTAATGGATAGACTGTCAGCGTTTGAGTTATCAAGGATAGTTATTGCAACTATTTTGTATATTGCCATGATGTCATTGATTATCAGCAGACTTTCTATGTTTGATGCCTTTTAGGCCTAGCATTATAAACATAGTAATTGAAATTATTTCAGCAAAATGTACATAAGCAGCAAAATGTACAAAAAATGTACACATAAAACTTAATTTTCTCTTTGTGTCTGTTTTTTGGTATTTAGTGTGTTAGGCACTCTAGCTGCTACATATTTGACTATAGCAATCATTGTGAAATATTATACAAGAGTAATTCCAGAGGTCCACCTGTCACCTGTGTACAGCAGTGGGTAAGTCATTTTCATTTACATTTTCTAACAGTGATATACCAGTTAGACACTAATACTAGCTAACACTGACACGTATAGTGTTTGTGAGAACCCAGATGATAAAGCACCACCATTTAAAGTTTTCCACCAGGCAGTGTGCTGCACTTCATACTTACTAATCTGAATCCAGAGCTGTCTGTACACTGCTCGTGTTCATTTTCATTATAGTGCAGAATTGTGACAACAGGCAGGATGCTCTGGAGGATAATTCCATGTCTGATCAGACAGAATCATGGACATGTTGCTGCATGTCTCTGGTTTTGCTCATTCGGACTGAAATCTGATTGCTGTATAGGACTGAATATGTAAATCTGCTCATTACACAGCAAACAATTGCCACTTGTTTATCCGTTAAACTTCCATCACCTGCACTGTTTTCCACAGTGTCTGACCTTATTGTTATTAGGCATTTTGTTTCCAGCCATGTGCGTACTCCATAATTATTCTCCTCAAAGAAATGGATCATGTGCCCATTGATGTACTGAGTTTGGGTTTTGGTTGTCGACTGTGATTTGGAGAGATGGATGCATTTACACTGCTATAACATGTGTCTCAAATGCATGTCAGACCACATCCTGAACTGGTGGCAGTGACTGGATTTGTATCAGTCTTAAATGTGACTTGCATTTTTTGTCATTATTATTTTTTGGCCTTATGCAGATATAATCCTGATATTCAAGACACATAAAGGTGTAAATGGAGATTTGCAGACCTTTTTTCTAGGTTGTTTTCATGTTCAAAGATTTGACCCTCATTTTTCCTATTAGACTCATTTAAATGACACATATTTTATATGTATACATTGTATAACCTACTGCATAAATATAAATACATTTCGGCAAAACTTGGTACAATTTACATGATTCCATAAGGGTCTTTTGTGTAGGCTATATACACATCGTCACTGTCCAAATAAAACATGTGTCTACATTTTTGTTGATTTTTTTTCTGCATTGTTTGAGCTCAGCAGCTGCCCTTTGCATTGTGATAATTGTATGATGAATGGACCACTAGAACTGCCCAAAAATCACTTCAAATTAAACCTTGTTTTGGTAACACTTTACATTAAGTATTGACTAACTAACATTAAGTAATGCATTAGTTAACATAAGTAATACATTAACAACAGTTAACTAACTGTTACATGTTTATTTAACATGTAAACATGTAGTTATGTTTATTTAAGATTAGTTAAGAATTGTAACCATTGTTACTGTATTACTTCATGTTAACTAATGCATTACTTCATGTTAGTTAGTCAGTACTTGAAGTGTACTTTTCATTAACTTACAAAAAAAGCAAAGAACATTTTTACCCTCTCCTGTAAAGTTCGGACTTCTTCTCTGGACAGTGATGATATGTTTCCCCTTGGTGGCCTGACAAGAAACGCCAAATTCAGCACAGTTACTTGGGTGTGGTATGCTTCACTTAGCCGTGGAAATCACGACAAACAACACAACAATACGTGAACACAGATTTGTAACTGTACTGTACCACATTGCCCAGTGGCAAACTGTTTTTGAAGACTACTAAGCTCATACTGCTCATTTCTGTTACAGCAGTACAGGTGGAACTGATAAAAACAGAGAACACCAGCATGGTAACATGAACAGAAACATGTAAACTGCATCCAGTCTTAACCTTTAACACAAGGATTGCATTAAAACACACAATACAATGCTCTTTCTACGTTATTAAGGAAGCTAATGAACGTTATGGGTTAAAGATGTTAACTTCCCTTTGGCACTAAAATGTAATATTTAAGCGTTTCTGCAGATTGACAGTTGAATACCCAAAGATGCTGCTGATTTCTGAAGGTCAGGGGAAAGAAACACAAAGAAGCTCCTCTTAAATGTTTGATTACCACACTCCACTGGTTAATGTGTTACTCTTTTGTGTGCTGGTGTCTGACCTTTTTCTTCTTAGGATAAGTACCTGGGCCTCGATGTTCAGCGTCATTCCCACTATCTGCTTTGGCTTTCAGGTGAGTGGGTGTTGGGTGTAATGACTGTGGGGTGATGGAGGTCGTCAGTGCTATTTTTTACATTGGCATTTTACCTGTCAATGGGACACTGAAACTCTTTCACAGAATGCCATCATTCTTAAGGCAAGAGTTCATACCAGCCAAGCCATAATGTGAGCGGGAAGCAGTGAAAGAACGATACATTTTGGAGATTTATTTATTGCTTTCCAAGAAACCAAGAGAATACAGTGGGGTTATCAAAAGTGTAATAAAAGCCAAGCGTAATGCCACGTACGAGTGCAGGGGCTCTCGGCAGCCATTGCTGGAGGCTGATTGATTACAGTGGAGCGGTGGAAAGAAGAAAAGAAAAGGGAGTGTTAAAAGACCTGTGGGAGAAATGAGATGGCTCTGTGGAACATTTTTTTTTCTCCGTCCTTAGATGGAGGCTTAATGAGCATATCTGTGTGCTGAGCCTGGCATCTGGTTTGACTCACAGGTGAAGCAGACATGTTTCATTTAAATGGGAGTATATTTATTGGGATTGTTCAGGTTGCCTGTCTTTGCAGATTGGATTAATATGCAGAAACATTGCCATTTGTGATTGAACAAGATTTATACACTTATCATCAAAAGAATCATTGTGCCCAGAAGGAAGTGTTGGATTGCAGTGCTATTCGGAAGGAAGATAAAGATTATAAGGAACAATAAATGGTGATAAATTTAGACTGATGTGGGCAATATTTATTGATCTGCACATACATAAATGCCGGACGTCTCAGCATGGAGCCGTAGAGGTTCCTAATGGTGTCCTGTGATAATCCATCCTATGCAGCTTGAATATTCTCACACAGTTTCTGCAGATTTTGCAGTAGGGGTGGAGGTGGAGTGACACCAGGCCTTTTGGAGATGTGACGCATCACAATAAACAGTTCGTTTTGGTGGTAACCACGGAGCCTCCACACATGGATCCGTTGGTCGTTTCCACCAAGACAAAAGTTAGACTCATTACTGAATATTTCTAAAGAGGTTTAATGGTGGTTAGAGAAAATAATTTACTTAATGAAGGGGAAAGGAATGAAAAAATGTGACTTATAACAGCTGTACAAGACCAAACTGTCACCATCAGATTGACAGTACCCTAAACCAGTGTTTCTCAACCCTGGTCCTGGAGGCACCTTGCCCTGCACATTTTAGCAGATTCCCTGCACTAAAACTGGAAAGCACAAAATGTGCAGGGCGGGTGCCTCCAGGACCAGGGTTGATAAATACTGCACTAAGCTTTATTTTTGGACTGTTCACACCAGAAAGATAAATCAAGATAAATCACAATTTGGAACTGAAGCATTCAACATCTGGATAAAAGATGACCAAAATTAGCTCCTTGAATAGCAGTGACGATTATAAATCCTGTTCAGTCAAAAATGGCAACATTACTGCTGCATATTAATTCAATCCGCATCATTGATTACTTGGATTGTGAGAAGCAATAAACGCAACCTATGTAATACTTAAGTTAGAAGGTACCATATCACTGCAGATTTCTGTTAGAAAAGGAAAGCAAGTCTCTTCAGGAATGGAAGCTGAAATAAAGGCAGAAGGTGGACACACTACATACTGAAAATGTTTCTATTAGATTTAGCTGTTGAGACTTCTGTGTAGTTTTTATTAAGTATGTTTCCTTATTTTTTTTCCTGACACTGAAAAATGAATGACTTAATGGCAGTTTTGACTGGAAGTAAATGAAAGGGGTTCTCTTTTGCCCTGCACTTTATGTGACCTAGAAACAATCAACAAAAGTTTAGACTGTAATGCTATAAGGCTGTAATGTATTTCTTGTCGGAACATGCTGAATGAAGCCATGTTTAAATTATTTAATAATTATGTGATTTATTTGGATTTGTAAATTAGACAAGTTAATCAAGCTTTCCTTTTTAGTAGTTTGTAAATGTTTAATCGCACACTGATATATATAATTTTTTTTTTTTTTTTTTACTATACTAGTGCAATACTACACTTGGCACTGGAAAAAACTTCTGGTACTGTTACAACCCGAATGTGAACATGTGATGATGATACATATTGCATATAGAAAATGTTTTCTTCAACAGTGAATAAGTAATGTAATTCTGATGGGCAGAATTGTTTTAATTAATTTAAACCATTTATATCAACACCTCCTTGTTGTCTTTTCTCCAGTGCCATGAGGCCTGCATTGCAATCTACAGCAGTATGGAGAATAAGAAGCTCTCTCACTGGGTCTTTATCTCACTGGTATCTATGTTGTTCTGCGTTATCATCTACTCCCTCACTGGTATGTAATTGTAATTTTGTTCCTGGAATAAATACCTGTTGTTTTTATGTGGCCACATGTAAACCAGTGTTTTTAAGTCTAAAATAATAAACTATTTAATGAACCAAAAATCTAAGGTTAATGCATTATCACAATGTTATTGTAATGCTTGTTGATAGAACATTGATATTAATGTTGTGATTGCATACTCACTAGAAAGTCATATGAACCAGATGATAACTTCACTTCATGTGGGTGCTTGTCGGAATAATGTGCCAACAACTGAAAACTAAAGCATGGAACTCTGGAGGATACCTACAGTATCTTGCATTTTCTTTGCTATATCGAGGAAAAGTTTTGTTTGCACTGCTTTCAGTGGGAGCAAGAATTGAAACACATCTTGCATATGTATTTAACATTCACTGCCAGAGTTCCATTTTGACCAGGGGAAAATGTACAGCGGGTAAACTCTCTTATCATCCAGAATCCCATGTTTCCTTTTTGCAACTACTACTTCATTTTGTCTGTTAGAGTGGAAATGGTGGCTTTTTCTTTTCTTACACTACNACTGCCAGAGTTCCATTTTGACCAGGGGAAAATGTACAGCGGGTAAACTCTCTTATCATCCAGAATCCCATGTTTCCTTTTTGCAACTACTACTTCATTTTGTCTGTTAGAGTGGAAATGGTGGCTTTTTCTTTTCTTACACTACCTGAACGCAGCATTAGATCATCTTGGCAATATTCATCTAATTTGTCTGTCCCCTACAGACCAGCATGCAGTTAATTATGTGGCAAAAGTTTAAATAAAATAATAAAATTCACTAGCAAATCTCCAAAATAGGTTTTGACACAAAATTAACTTCATAGCATACTGGTTCAGGATATTACCTAAAAAGACAGAGTATTTGAAGCAGGAAGAGGTATGAAGTATGTCAAGCTTTATAAGATCATTTGCTTCTGTAAGAATCTATTGTGGCTGTACTTTTTCTTTTTTCTAGTTTCAATTTTTTTTTCAGGGATCTATGGGTATCTCACCTTTGGGAAAAATGTTGCTGCTGACGTTTTGATGTCATACAGTGGAGATGATGTACTCATGATCATTGCCAGATTGCTGTTTGGAGTCTCAATCATCACCATCTACCCCATAGTTCTCCTGCTTGGAAGGTAGCACCAATTACTATTGTAATAGTTCTTATAGTTCTTAGTAGTTACAAACAGAATGCTCATACAATGAGTTCTCTGTGTGCCTTTATCATCACAACAAGAGTATAACGGATGCTGTATCAACACATTGGCAAAATGTTTGAAACGTGTCAAAATTTAAAGCTAATTTTCTTTTGTTGAATTTTCTAATTGTCTTCTGTGGAAACTACTGTCAGTGATCAAAACTTGGCTGGGTGCATTTAATCAGAATCAGGCAGGGAAGAGGGAGGGGCTTATGCTAAACATTTACCCATGCATACAATTTTATGAGGGCCATTATTTGTCTAAAAAAAAGGCAACTATTGCAAAGTTAAATGTGTACATTATTCAAGGTGGAGTTGTGTTTGAAATGCTTCTGTTCAGTGCAGCTTTTTGGTCAGGTGTAGCAAGTCTAGCTTGTTTACTGCCCATGTTTTACAGGTCAGTGATTCAGGATCCGTTACTGAAGTGCAGAGGGAAGCACTTCATGGTGACCAATTCCTTTGAGACTTGCACCAGAGTTGGCCTGACCATAACGTGGATCGTCACCACTGTCCTCATTGCAGTGTTTGTCCCAGACATCAGCAAAGTGATCAGTGTAATTGGTGGAATTAGTGCGTTCTTCATCTTCATTTTCCCAGGTTGGATTCCAAACACTGGATTTTTATGTGCCTCTCATTTCTCAACGTTTGCTGAAGTTGAATTACAAACCTCAACAAAATTGTTGAAACAGTATGTGAAATGCAAAGGAATGAAAAGTGAAATTTTGCTTTGGCCTGTATTACCCTGAAAGCAGTATTAATTGACATTTGTGTTACATTATTAGTTTAATTGTTTTTTGTGAATGTATGCTATTCTGATACAGATGCGTTTAAATATGGAAAAAACATTTACCAAAAAAGTTGGGGTGGGCATAATATCATCATACAGATTAAATGATGCATGGTTTTAAAAAGTAGCATCCATCATGCCTGTGGATATAAGTCTGTTCATATAAGGTTGGGCAATGGGGCAAAGTGTGTGATCTAGTTAATAATAGTAGTCCATGTGTTAAAGACAAAATGTGTAGGGAAAAGACTGACAGAGAACTAGAGAGGACTAATTTACAGTTGAACAGCTTGCTAAATATGTTGGTTAATTAGGTAGTCAGTTTATTCTGTTTGAGAGAGTTGTGTAATCAGAGAGTGTGAGGATTAGACTGGCCTGCCTGCAGTTCAGACCTTTTTCTAATGTAGATGTCAGCAGGGTTATGAAGCACCAAATCTAGCAAAGGAGTCCTCATACAGTTTACAACTTATACAACAGATGAATGACAAATTCTGCTGGATCAGTTGGTCAGTTTGGTCCCTAATCGCCTATTGAGCGTTGAAAGTAAAGCTGATATAACACAGTGATAAACATGCTCCTGTCCTGACTTTGATTTTCCAGATTTGCAGTGAGCAAGGGTGGGAAGGTGGAAGGCGGGAAGCAGGTCACCGGTCGGAATCAATATATTTTTACCCAAAATATCTAAAATATCTAATGCTATCAAATACTGTGTGTTTGTGCTGTTTTAGTTGAATACAGGTCAAACAGAATTTACTCATCACTACTGATTTTCACAAATTGTACCAAGATTTTTTGGAATTGCTTTGCAGAACTATACGCATCCACACTGATGTTAGCAGTTTTTGGTCCAGGAGAGAAGTGTCATGTTACATAGTGTCAGTTAAAAGCTAGAGCAAGAACAGATTCTGTAACTCTCTCCCTGTTGGTCAGTTAGTGTGCAGTGTAGTCGTTTGGGGTGTGTACTGCTTTATCTTGCAGTTCTCGAGCAGTTTTCCCATATGCTTCATCATGATGTTTTACATGCTGTGTTAGGTCATTCTTGTCTCTTATTGCAGGGCTTTGTTTAATATTTGCCATGCAGTCACAGCCTGTGCCAGCAAGGCTAAGGTAAGACTTCAGTTACGTGTTCTTTGCAATTGTATGATTTCTGCGGTCTGCCATTAAACAGTCTATCATTTTTTCGATTTTCAATGTCTGTGTTTGCAGAGTGGTACTGATTGCATGGGGAGTCATCACGCTTTTATGTGGCACTTTCATCTTTGGGCAGAGCACTTCCATTGCCATCATGCAGGTTCTGAATAAGCTTTAATTTCTCTGAGCATTTCAAATTTATCTTCAGAGCTATGCATATGGGTTTTACTGACTCACTTCTACTATATTATGTATTAATATAATATTAATATTTTCTGTAAAAAATAATTTCTGATAAAAAAATAATTGAGCGTCAGCCATGCTTATTGTTCAGTGATTTGAGAGAAACGCCACTGCATTGTGTTTTATTCCAATTCCTCTTGCCCAGGCCTGTGCATGAGGCTCTGCCTCCATTTTTGGCAGTGGGAGCATTTTCAGAGTTAAAATGTGCACATACATTAGAGTTCGGGACAAGTATGAGGCCTGAAACTGGGATACTGTCACACTTGTTTTTTCACCACCTTGCCAGATACCATGTTTGTGTGAACCTTTTCACAAACAAACCCTCAGACCTGCTGGCTTGATGGACTCAGAGGACCATCAGTCAACTGTTCTCAGCTAAAGCCTCCAAAATCAGCATGCATTTTTTAAACATCTGTACTGCCACGTACCTGTAAATCATTAAAAGTGAATTTCACAGATTTTGTACAGATTCTGCATTAGTAAATGTATAAGGCGTTCAGAGTGGCTTGATGTGAAATGCTCAGTTGTAGAGAAACTTGCAGAGTCTTCAGTTGTTCACAGTGGTGGTGATGAGAACCAGAAAAGTTTTTTGAAGAGTTGCCTAAAAGTTATGGCCTAAAAATGTAGTTAAGAGGTGCATGCAGAGTATAGAACAGTACATATATTTTAATAGTAAATAAAATGTCTATACTTATTTTGTAGACATCACAACCCCTAGTTTCCATCACCACCACTGTAAAGAAATCAAACCAAAGTACCACAGATAAAAGATATTGTTATGCTATACAGTAACTCTGTGTATAGAAACCCGCTTCATGCAGTGGACCAATCACAGACTGTTCAGTTTCCTTTCAGCAACATGCAGCTTCATCAGTTTTGTTGTGAATATGTTTGTTGTTCATCCTCACAAGCAGCAAAGCTTGTGAAAACGCTGCTTTCATGTTTATTTTATTTTATTTTGTCATTTATTTTGCTTGATTTGAAAAATAATGTAAAGCATGTTTTTCTGTCAGGTGGTATATGAATATGTGAAAAATGACAACCAGGTATCGTTCACTTTAGACCTTTAATTTTTATTGAATTGCATCACTCTACATAATCTAGGTTTTAAACAAAGTTAAGACGAATATAATATTTGCATCCCTGCAATAAGTCTCTACACTCACTTTTAATAGAGAAAGCCAGTTTACGGAAACATACATAGGTATAAGAAGTAGTATTTCATTAAACAATGCCATAAAAGTGACTTCATACTGGAGTTCTTATTCTGCTCATTTAATTCTTTCATTGTTTTTTACTGGAGTAATATAAAAGAAATTAAGAAATGCACAAAATCCATTGAAAGTAGCATATCTAAATACTACAGCAAATAAGTTACTGGACATTCATTGGACCATGCACTCACGTGAGGGATGGGGTGAGGATGGAGGGGAGAGGGCGGGTTGTCTGGGGAAGCAAACAGCTAGGAATGTAACAGAAAATCTGAGGGACGTTTGCTTCACTTGGGGTTGATTTGTTCATCCTGGAGCCCACAACGAATTTCACAATTTTTCTACTCACAAATACAGAAATCCTACATTCTCTAATTAGTCATGAGGCAGTTTGGTCTTCTGTAACCGGTGAGATTTTGATTGTTGTGTAATACACAATGATCAAGAATGAATTTTCTATTTGTAATAGTTTCAAGTCTGGATTATGGAATGTGCAATAAAGAAGATTTATGCAAGTTAGATATGAGTTAATTTAATTTCTCATAAATTCAGTAAGCTCTGTATTTATTCTTAATAAATAATCCACATATTTCTAAGATAAAATATTTGAAGATAATTCTCCCTCCATGTGTCAGAGTTTCTATGTCTGTAAACCTCATTTAAGTAAACATTTACCATAAACTCCTTCATGTACACTTTTCACTGGGTTGGTAGGTGACTGATGGTTGTATAGCGTTTGATGGAAACATCCCATCAGAACTGTATTCCGAGAGGGAGATCAAAGTGCCCATTACATCCTGACATATGTTCTTGTCCACTGCAGGCTGGTAAAACCCTTGGATGCTGCCATGTCCACCTCTGCTGCAATCTACTGACAGGCTTAGAGGAGCTGTTTACTAAACATGCGCACGTGTTCTTGTATGTTTCCAATTAATAAGCCTCTTTTGGGTAATAAGAAACTGTTTATGTAACCGGACACTACTAATGGGATACTTTAATTGGGATATCGCTGTGTTTTGATCCACTTAGGAGCCATGAGGGATTCCCTAGGGTGTTCTGTCCCAGTGAGGTTCCTGTTAGGAGCTAGGAGTTAAAGAAGGGGTCGGCACTATGTTCTCTGCAGTCAACGCTTCTGCCTTTGTCTCAATATGAAACCAACACCATGTAAACAAGTAGTTATAAAAGAGAGGGACAGGAGATGTAGGGAAAGAGGGGGACAAGAGTGAGGAAATAAGGGGGCATTGGGAGATCAGGCCAGATATAGAGCAGTAGGAAAAGGCTTTACGGACAAAGAGGAAGAGTGTGGGGACTCAGGCTAAGGCGGGTCTTTCACCCGCAGACTGGCTCTCTTCCAATCAGTCTCTGCTAAGGCTGCACCAGGCGGCTAGAGAGACAGAGAGAGAGAGGGGGAGAGAAAGAGAACAAACGAGAGAACAGTTTGCATCATCGCCACAGAATACACTGGGATACATTTTTAATACCTGGACTTGGCTCCTTGATGCCACAACAAGGTACATGTGAATCTAATCGTTTACCTCAAGATTACATGGTATAGATCCTTAATTTTTCAAATGTCACTAATCTGCTCTGTTGTGAAGCAAATCAGCAATCAAGCATTTAGACCCTCTTTAATAAGGTTCCTTGTTATTAACCGCTGTGTCTTGCATGGAAAGAGTCAAAGGTCTGTTTGAATTAGAAGAGGCCTTTGTGGCTCTTTTTTATGCCTTTAGTTTATGCCATTATGTTCTATGCAGAAAAATCAAGACATCATTAGCATATTACAGGGCTGAAACACAGGGCCTGGAAAAGTGACAATGCACCAAGCTAGTGATGCTACCGAAAACAAATGGCAGTGTTTTATGCAATGCCAAGTTCATGACTGTCCAGTAGATCTATATGTCAGTATGGAATGTTAAGATGTTATCTTGATTTATTACTAAACTGTGATCATTTTCATCTTTTATAAAGCATTGCTATGTTTTGGATTTACGTTTTGCAAGTAGGAGACCTCAGAGTTCCCTTAAATCATCAAGTTTACATTATTCAAAGGGGATCAGTTTTCTATGAGGAGGTGGGGTAATGCCATCTTACCCATGGATATCTATATTGTTTATGATGGACCTGCATGAGATAAGATGTGAGTGGTTACTGGATGTATGTACTGCCTCCAGCAACAAATAGAAAACATGTCAAAACATTTAATTCAGCTGTTATTCCATTTACCCCAACCATCTGTCTCACTGCCTTAAGTGAAGACACTGTCATATTGTAATTTTTATGTTTTAATGTTCTGAGGTACATTTCAAGTAGGAGAGTACATGCCTACTTGATTTTAGCCACACAATGAAATGCTTGATACAGTGCTTCTATACTAAAGAAACTGCTTTCCCACAGAAAATGACATTTTTACCAACATCTTGGTTAACATAACCTTTCTGCTCACTGTGTAGAAGCTGGAATCTGGACACAGGAGCACACAGCTGGTATAAAATACTGAAAAAAACTGTAAACATAATCTCACCTCTTTATATAAAACTGATCCTGTGCAAATAGGGTTTTAGTCAGTCATGGGTTACTACTTGCTACTTGCTCAATACCAATTTGCCCAAGTTGTTGTAGTTATTCTTCAACAGCATTTAGCAGCTTTCATGTCCAACAACTAAATTTAGTATGATAAGGATAAAATAAGAAAATGGTAAAGGTTAGTTACCTTAGTTACATTTTATTCACTATATATATATTATTTTTTAAATTTGAGCTCTTCTATTTTGTCTATTTATTTTACTATTTACTTTTATTTTTACAAAAGCTCAGACTTTACTGCCCACTGCCCCATGATACATGGATCCCATAAAAAAAAAAACATACATAGATATACTGCATCATATATTGTATACTGTACATTTTGCTGTTAAATAACCTATTTTGAAACCTGTTTATTTATGTATGTTATAACTTATTCATGATGTTCAGTCATGTAATACCAGCAGCACCATCCTGTAATAGTTAACAGGGGCTCAGCAGACTGTTTATAATACTTGTGTTAATGTGAGTATAAATAGCTCCAGTGTTACTAATTACTAATCCTGTGACTATTTACTTCTTTCAGAATGTAATGGGATTATGTCACTTATTACCTCCTGAAAGAAAGAATATCATTGCTTTATTCTTTATTCATTGCATTATTTAAAACATGCAAAATGGTCTGCCAGTATAGATAGATAGATAATCACTTAAAGTTACTCGTGAAAAAAGAAGTTAAATAACCTTACAACACTCTTGTGGCAATCTTAAAATGAGAAATATTAAATGTAAAACTGTTTCAACTGCCAAGACAATATTTTCTGCAAGGTAGATGACTGTGTCACTCAGGAGGCCAAAACCTTAACAGATTCAAAAATGTGCACCCAGGGGCCACATCCCTATTTTTGCCTAGTGCCCCCACAGTCACAAAATCTGCCTAATGTTGCAATCAAGTAGATCATTTTCAGCTTGCTAAAAGTGAGTGAGTGACTTCCAAGGTCTATGAGAAAAACAACCTTCTCATGACTAATAGACAAGACTTTATATAATAAATGATAGAAAGTCTCATTTTATGCCATTTTCTGTCTATTGATTTGAAAGAAGGCAAGCTCTGAGATTGGACCTGATTGTCATGGTTTAACACAGTCTTGGCTTTCTGCTCCTAGAACACCCTGTGGAAGCTTTCAGTAAGTGAACACGGGACAGAGGCTGTGCTCAACAGGCACTTCTCCACTTTATAACCTCTTACACAGTTTCTTTCCCTGAATTCCACCTGGACAAAGTAAAAATACTGCACTACAAATAGCATCAAAGACTGGTGTGAAGCCAGTCCTCCAGCAGGCCCTACAGCAGGTCGCTCCCGCAGCGGCTCACCTGGCACAGCCACACTGGACACAGCCTCGGGCTGAGACAGCGTGTCCACTTTCACATGTTGGAAGGCCTTGCTGGCTGCACTCTGAAGGTGTCTGAGGAACAAGCAGATGAAGTCAACAAAGTCAGGGGAGCCTGCTGCAAACAAATTGTCTCAGAAGGTGAAGAATCTAATGGAATCTAAGCCATAGAAGCAGATAGATGGGGAAGAGACTGATAGTGCTGAGGGGTCTACTCATTTCTAATAACTGCTTATCATATATTACGTACTGTACCTGAGTCAGCTATGAGCTTCCTCTGTTCATTCCGCTAAAATCTATATTTGATTAAAATATTAATAAAGCATCCACCACTGGACTCGGAGCCAACACTGTCTCAGCACATCCACTGAAGCTTCAATAAGTCACAGGACACCTAATCTGTCATACAGTAAGAGCTTATATTAAAGGGGGATGTAAGGGGACGGCAGCCCCACGGTCAAAAAAACCAAAACAAAACAAAAAAAACCACATCCCTCTTTATGTTGTTGTGTGATATGGCCTAGTTTATCTAGTTTATTAATACTGTTATTTAATTCAGATTTGTGGTCTAAACACAAAGTTGACTTGGATGTAATAAAATGTCATGAAAACTGAAGTCCTTATATTTGCTAGACGTTTGCTGTTACATACATTACAGTTTATAAACTTGGTTCTAAAACCAAGTTATTAGAAAAAGCTCAGATTTATAAAGTCAGATGCCAACTGACCCAGGGCCTGGCATGTTGTATCATGCATTCCCATAAAAAAAATGTATGCATAAAACTCATGGTATTATCATACTCATGGTTTATTTCATGGTACCAGGCAACATTTTAAGTATTTTATGAAATTTAAGTGTTTAAGTCGCTTACAAATGTTCGACTTGATTAAACTTGAGCTTTTCCATGACTTTTTTTCAACAAAATCCATGGCAAGATCTGCCAGACCCCAGGAGGGCTGATGACCCAGTAGACATTTTCCCTTGCTAGAAAAGTAAAGTGGAAAAAAAACGAAACCCCCAGGTCTTTTGAACCCATCAATCATTCACCTGGAAATCAAAAACAGCGGGTTAGCACTGTACAGCAGCAGAGGGAGGGAAACCAGTTCACAGATACAGACAGCGTTAGAGTGTTATGAGAAGTGACAAAGGGCTGGAGAGGAATGAACAAAGCATTTTTAAAAAGCACAAAGATGGTATTCAGGCCGTAAAAGTAAGTGAGCATGCCAGCTACCTTTTCCACTCCTCATCCCCATCCCAGAATTCATACACAACGAAGGAGAGGCCGTCAGGCAGCCGCACTGCAGTCACACTGTAGAGAGAGAGAGAGAGAGAGAGAGAGAGAGAGAGAGAGAGAGAGAGAGAGAGGATGTGGGAGAGTGATAAAACTCTATGCTAGTTAATTTAATTTACACTATGTAAGATTTGGGGATTTGGGGCCATCTCTGCCGGAAATGCAGAATTGCAGATGACATACATAAGAACATTCTGTAATGTCAGTTACATACCCTGTGCTCCATACCCTTTCCCCAGGCTGATGAATCTGAACCATTTTGTACCTGCCTATACCCACCTTCCCATCTGCTTGATTCTGAACTCCCAACAATTCTTTAGAAAATGTGGGTAAGGAGTAAAGAGGGAGGAGGAGGAATTGTGTGGAGTACGAATTTGACAGATTGCGTTATCTTACATATCGCTTGTTTATGACAGTTTCAATTTTAACATAAATATCTTACATAGTGCAGCTTTAGGATTAGACTGAGTGGCAGATACTGAGGAGAAGATACCACCACAGCATTTACAGACTACTATGGTTAAAAACAAAATAGATGCTCTGTTAATTCAGTTAAGTTAGTTAGAAGCGCCACTTATGCTGCAGTGGTAAAACACAAAAAATTAGTTCTGAGCTTGAATGTACCGTTCTAAGAAAAGCTTACTGATATGCAGAGGTTCTTTAATCATTAAAAAGGTTCTAAACTCCGGCACATCTCATCCTTTCAAGGGTTTGTTAGGGAACATACTGTGTGTATGTGTGTACTTTGTGTATGGCATTGTTGCAAGGAAGCTTTGCTAGCGCCTTTAATTTTAAGAGAGCCGACTTGTTATAATCCATATCACTACGCAGGCCTCCACTGGATGGCAGTAGTTCCTCATACATTTGTTCTTTTCCAAAGCTAAAGGTATTTAGTCAATAGAACAGGGCAGCGATGAACATAAGCTAAATATTGCATGTGGCTTACATCACAGATAAGCTTGTGGCTGTGGATAGAGCTGCCAGTGCCTATTGACCGCCTGGCAGCTTTCATTAGAGGCAGTAATCCTTTGGCCGCTACTTACGGCTCTGTTATTGCGCAGCACTGCTTTATTGAACACACCACAGTGTGAGAGTTCTAAATTAGCTTTATCAGACAAGAGGTGCTTAGGAAGAGAGCCGTAGGCTGTTGGTGCTTTCGTGTGTGAGTGTGAACATGTGTGTATGTCAATGAGTGAGTGAATCTTTGACATCCAGGAGTTTGACTGAATTGAATTTTATCCCAGGCTGTGGTTTAAAGACTGCACTTTATTCAGTCTCAACAGACTGTCCTAATACAACAATCATAAAGGAAGACAATCTGAAAAAAGAACAAGCGAAGTGGATGATGCACAGAAATAGGCAGAGAGAGGAGAACAGCAATGTGCATAACAGGGAAAGGACCAGGAGACGGATTACATGCCAATGTATGAGTAATGGAACCTATCCAGAACCTGAAGATTTGACTGATCAATTATTTAGAAGGCCGACATGCTTCATGAAGGGAAGACAAATGCTATAGGTCTCCAGCCCCTCTCTAGGAACACAGGGTGGCTTTATGACCAGTCTTACAATAGAAATTGTCAAACACTGTGCTTCTATTAATGTTTCAATGTTTTCAGTGTTTGAGAACATTAAAAACAGACATACCACCACACTTGGTGATTTTACATATTCAAATTTATACAAATTCGGGTTTTAGAACAATGAATGTAAAGCATTCAATCTTGTAAAGAGCTTCCATCTTCATTTATCTTATTTAATGTCGTATTCAGTGTCATATTACACAATTAAATACATCTGTTTTAAATATGCCAACACACATCCTACAGCAGTGCAGCAGGGATCGCTACAGGAAGACTTCCTGATTTAAAGACTAGGAGAAGGTAGAAGTACATTTTGAAAGACTACAAGTGCTCGGGGATAGATAATTAGGAGTGGACTGTTTGAGGTCTCTTTTGCCAGTTTTGCTAGCACCACAGCCTAGCATTATGAGCCTTCAAATTAGTGGCTAACCATCAAGATTTGGGATTAGGGATTCCCAATGATGTATTTACGCAATGCATGCTGGATATTGCAGTGAGGGAATACTAATGGATCAAAACACCCACACAAAAAAGAGAATACTGTCAAACTGATGATGTCAGTGCTGCACTACAAAATACTGCATAATAAACAATATATAGAATGCTAGTTGTAGGCCAAAACAGCTCTTTGTGACCTGACATATCAACATTTATAAACATATTCTTCATGTTAAAGGTGCAGATTTCCTACAGTACATTCAGATTTTTGAAAATGTGAAAAGAACTTTCCACCTGATGTAAAGTTTTCAGGGCGGACCCTTGGTTTGACGTTTACATAGCCCCAAGTAACACCAATTGATTGTTGAAATTGTTTAACCATATGCTGAAACACTGTAGATTCTCGAGTGTTAAGTCTTAAGTTAAGCTTAAGGATAATGAAAATTAACTGAATTGAATTCAATTTGAGTTTAGTTAAAAGTTGATTGCAAGGTAAACATTTACAACACTTCTAAAGGGTTATTCAAATTAAGTGTCACCCTACCCTTGTGACACAGCACGTATCATAATATACACTAAAAGGACAAAAGTACTGGGACACCTACACATTACACAATTGTTATAGTTTATCCCAAAGGTGCTCAATGAGGTTGAGGTGAGGCACATCTTTCCACACCACCCACCAACTCACCCAACCATGCTTTTCCCAGCTGTTCCAACTGTTCCTGCAAAGTTGGAAGCATACTGTCTACATACTGTGGAAGCATACTGTCTACATACTGTGGAAGCATATTGTCTACAATGTCTCGGTATGCTGAAGCATTGAGAGTTCACTTTACTGGAGCTAAGGGATCTAGGCCAACCCCTAAAAAAGAACCCCATAGCATTATCACTCCTCCACCAAGCTTTACAGTTGGCACCATGCATTCAGGCAGGTAACATTCTCCTGGCATTTGCCAAACCCAGACTATTTCAACAGGCTGCCAAATAGAGAAGCGTGATTTGTCACTCCACAGAACACATTTCCACTGCTCCAAACTCCAGTGGCTGCATGCTTTACACCACTCTATCCACCACTCCAATGTAAGGCATTGTGTTTGGCGAAATAAGGACTGGATGCAGCTGCACGCTGACTGGATACTTATGCCATGAAGTTTTTGTGCTGATGTTAATGCCAGAGGAGGTTTGTAACTCTGCAGTTACTGAGTCAGCAGAGCATTGGCAAATTTACGTGCTATGTGCCACAGCACTTGGCGAACCCGTTCTGTAAGTTTATGTGGGCTGCTATTTCATTGCTGAGTTGCTGTGGTTCCTAAATGCTTCCACTTTTCAGTAATAACCACTAACCGTTGATTGCGGAATATCACTATTACAAAACCACGCTTGAATTCAGTGAGGTCTTTAGATTGGCCCATTCTTTCACAAATGTTTGTAAAGGCAGACTGCAAGGCTAAGTGCTTAATTTTATAACCCTGTGGCAATAGCACTGAATAAAACACTCAAATTCAATTATTATGAGGTGTGTCCCAAAACGTTTGTCCACATAGTGTATGTTTATATGTATGTTTTTGTTGCCTCTTTGGGATTCCACATTAGGAAGAGGAAGTAGTAGTTCCTCTTTCAGTAAGCACACATTGCTTGTGCATCTGCCAAAGTGGTTTGCGGTACGGTGTGTCTGGCCGTCCCTGACCTTCAGTAATATAATTTGCATCCCTGACCTATGGTTTAAGTTAGATAGCAAAATGCCACAGGTTTTAGGAGGGTAGATGCAAGCAGTCGTTATACCCTTAAAACAGTATAGAAAGGTTCTTCACACTCCTAAATCAGTTTAAACACAGTTCTTTCACTTCTTCATGGTGCCTTTATTTTAAAGAGTGTGCCCTGGGCTTGATTCGAGGAGGGGTATGAGGGGATAATTGCTATAATATGGCTATAGATGGTGTTACCAGCCCACTACAAATTACTGCCTCCACCTTAGTACTGCCCCATGAAACACCAGACGGTGCTTCATGGCCCACTGGTGGTCTGGGGCCCACAGGTTTAGAAACCCTGCTGTCGAGAGCTGTTAGAGGACAATCAAATGCTAACTTAAATTATCCAGCATTCCATAACATGAGCAGTACTGAGTACAGGTAGGGTTTTAGATCATCTCCAAACATTTAGCATGTATCTACACACATACGGCAATTGTAATTAAATAAATAAATCGTTATTAGAACAGCTAAAGAGGTTCTAGTTTATTATATACAGCATTCATTGGTCTATATGAAGAAATAAGGGCGGTCTATCACAATACCACAAACTCTCACACCTCCCTGTTGTTGACTGAATCCACCATTCCTCCCTGACATTTATTTCACCACGACCAAGTGTTCCCATATGATAATGTAATGCATTACAATGTCCTGCAAATACATTCAACACATAAGTGGAATATGTAATAATATACTTTTACTATATTACATTAATGCTTGGTAACATCTGAAACGAGAAATTAAGTCCTTGTATTTCATACTGCAGAAATTGTGCTGCTCCAATACCTCTTCAAGGTCACTGCATTACTTGCGTATTTCTTCTATTTCATCATTAATTCATGAGCTAAAACAACAACTGGGCAGGGAATGAGTCCAATGCTTTCCTGCCACCCGTATTCACTGGAGGCTAAATTATGCTGCCTATTTCAACTCTGAATCAAAGATAGCGGCATGATGAAGGAAAACGAGTTCCAGCAGAGTGGAACAGACTTATGGACTTGTTAGAGAAGGAAGATAATTCTGCTCTCAGAGGACTGTAAGATCACGGGCCGCTTGTGAAAGTGAAAAAGAGGGACAGCAGTGAGATTCACCTGCAGAGAATTAATTACTATAAATCTACAGAATGTAAATACATAAACACACAAACTTACTGGAAACAGTCTCTCTGGGCTGAGACGTTCTTCAGGTACTGCTTCAGGGCTTCACAGAACTCTCCTAGCTGCTTCTGGCATACAATCATCTCTTGGCGGATCAGGTAGAGAGACTATGGGAGAGAGAGAGAAACAGAGAGAGGGAAAGAGAGAGAGAGAGAGAGAGATAGAGATCAATAGGTAAAGCAACCTATTCCCTGAACAGTCTCAGTAAGTGGGACCAGTGGTCCTGTGCTGTGGAAAGAGAATGGTTATGAGGAATAAAGCTGCTAATTAGTGTCATCTCAAATATCAGGCTGTTTTTATTAACTGGTGGGTTCACTGATGGTAAGATTTTATCAACTATCATAGACATTTGAGTATCAGCTGTAGCTCATTAGATTAATGTTTTTGTTAATCCTCTAACATCCACTATGATATGTTTAAATATTGAAATAAGTAACACAACATGTCCAAAAGTATTCAAAAAACCTAATCTAATTAATGAATTCTTCTACTTTAAGGTGCACCCATTACTGGCACATGTTCAATTGCACACACACTGCTAATATAAACTCCACAGAAGGACAGTATTAATTGCACAAGGTCACCACCCTTACAGAACAGTCACAAAAACTTCACTGTTTATATACACTTATCATGTGACAAAAACGGGCATGCCAAGCACTGGGCAGAGGGGTATGAGGCCTCTCAGCACTGGTGAGTGGAACGGTGAAGCTACATCCAGTACTTCTGGGATGAGCTGGAGTGGTGTGACCCCACTAATGCTTTTGTAGCTAAATGCAATCAAAGACAAACTACCTGTTAAAAGGGGCTGGGGGCAGGGGATAGCATAGGGAAGATGCCAAAAATGACAATAAAAGGAAATGCTCAGATGGAAAGAATGTGGTCTCTGTTGCTGCTCTATGCTCTGTAATGGGAGAAAAACTGACCAATAAAGTGACCTACCTCACATTCAACCAATCACTGATAAGACCTGATAAGTTCTGTGACAGCTAGTTGCATCCTTTAAAAATATTAGATATTAGAGAAAATAACACCCAATTTTGCCAGTTCCACCAAACAAACCAGGAAATGAACATGACAAGCCCAGAACAAACACAACAGTGAACATGTGTTGCTGAGCACGAATAGTGACATTGAACTTGCTCTATATCTACAGGACGTGAACGTTTTGAGGTTAAGGGTGGCATGTACAGTGTTGTACATGCTTCTACTGAATCATTTTAGTGACAAACAGCAAAAACAGATAATGAAGTGTAGCCAGAATGAAAGGCTACACTCCCTGTAGCCACAAGTCCTTCAATTAACATTACTAATTTTAAATATTTTAGCTTTTTCTTGAATGCTCCTTTAGCTAAGATGCTTCAAAGCAGTCCACAGGAAGTGTAAACAGGTTTTTAAGGGTTATTTATTACACAGAGATATTTAGTTAATGCTAAATTCTAAATGCTGATACACTGATAAATGCTATTTGCTATAGCTGGGGTCGGCGACTGTTGCGGGAAAGTGTCCTGCTAGTTACGAAAGAAATCTGTGATTTTGTTTATGTTGTATTTTACCAAGACGTTAAGACACGCTGAGACAGCCAAGATGTTAAAATGTTGCACCAATAAAGTGGACATAAAATGCTGCAGCTCATAAGATGGCTTGACAAAACTGCACATCTTAACATTTGGTTTGCTGACCCCAGTGCTAAAGAGAGGGATTTTTGCTTTGTAAATTTTTAAATGTACTTTGAAATGGCAAATCAGACCACTGTATTGCACATCCCCCAGCCCTATTGGATTCTGCCCCTTCCTTCAAAAAGGGGCTGGATACGCCACTTTGCATTAGCTTTGCTAAATGAAAGCCCATTCCTTTATTTCCCAGTGCAAGTGCAAGATATCTACAAACTTCTGGATATACATTGTATTTTGCATTGGTAGCTCAATGAAATAAGTGGAGACATTCTTATACAGATTCTATACTTTTCGATACTACATTCCTGTTGGTAAGTAAAAATTCTGCTTTAAATTTGATAAGAAAAAGTATTTGACATTTTTCCATATTTTTTTCATTCCTTGACATTGAAATACACTCTACCGTGTCAGTAAAGTTCAGATCTATTTATCTAATTGTGTAATCATGTAATTATTATTATGTCATTACAGAGTAAATTAAACGTATACCAACAGCAATACCAACATGTGTGCAAACCAACGAAGTTGACGTTTTCTGAGAATGCACACCTGAGAAAAACATTCAGTGTATACACATGAGCTTCAACGGTATACATAACAGAAAACAGTTCTTCAGGAGGTGAAGGCTCCATCATAAACCCTCAGCCTTTGGTGAGCATGCCGGGTCTTGAACAGAAAGGAGCTCTTCACTTTAAAGTGTCCAAATGATCTGGCCATGCTCTGTAAGGCAATGCAAACACTGCATTTTTCACTACAGGAGAGCAATGAGCTGCAGCATGCACTGTTTATGTGCAATCAGCCTTCTTCAATGCAGGCAAAACTAAATGTAAGAGATAGAGAGCAGATGGCAAGATCAATATCGTGTAACCTACGACTTGTGTCAGGAGAGCCATTTATGACTCCCATTCCCTGAGAGACCTAACATTTACCACTAAAGTCTGCATTGGAGCAGAGTGGCAAGCTAACCAACTACTAGCTTTAACAGCACACTATCTGCTCACAGAAATTAATTACTGCTATATTGTGATTTGACTGAAAGACTACTGTAATCCAGAGATACTGTGCTATATTATTAGACTGAAAATGTGGAACTTGATCTAAAGAAAGTAATACCCATCTAAATGTAGGCCTATTCCGTATAATTGCACCTTTTTAATATGAGGAAATGTCGCTCTCAAGTCCTACTGTGTTCTAAATTTGCATGCTGTCATCTAGACCCTATTTTGTGAAGCTTCAGTGAATTCATTAGTCTGATTAAATAACCAGTCTCTCTCCCCCATATAATCCAAAATAAATCAAAGTTTAGGGTATGAAGACTCAGCTTCTTTCCAGGCTAATTCCTAATTTTAGACAATTTATGGAGAATGAGATCAGTACTGATCCACACCTCAGACAATGTGTATATAAAGTGTTATTGTGTAATAACTCATCCACTACAATCTATTACCGGGAAATAACACTTTTTCCACATAAACATGATGTGATTCTTTATGTATTCTATGTGAAGTGTTCTATACTGTGGCTGACAAGACCCAGTAAACAGCACAATGAATAACACCTTGCAAACTCATAAACATTGTACAAATTCAGAAAACACATTCATCAAAATGACTACACCTGAACTGCATTTCACAAACACGCTGCAAATACAGAAAAGACATGCAGTTTCAGAAATGCCGTAAACTGGTCACAACTCAACAGAGGTGAGCCACAACACAATAGCAGTGTTTCTGGAAGATTTGAAAAAAGGATGTAAATGTTTTTAAGAACACAGAGATTCACATTCCAGTATGTTCATGGTTAACTTGGCCTTCTAGTTAGCTATCAGTCCTGCAGTCGTGTTATTCATATTGCTATTTGAAACTTTACAGGCAAAAGATTGATGCAATGATTCTTTAAGAAGCAGTGATGATGATTTCATCATTTGTCTTTCAAGCACAGCGAGCAAACAGTGCACACACTGTACACCCCATTGTTTTCGAGGCTCTGCTTCTATATGTTGCTCCTCTCATTTAAAGGGAGTTCCTGCATTCATTAGTGAGGGGGACAAAATTGGGTATATACTCTAAACACACACACGCAGACACACACACGCACACACACACACACACATATATGTATATACAGGTTGTCTTGAAAGGAAACACCAATACAAAATAAAAAAGGTTTGGGAGACAGTGACCCGATTTTAGACACAACCTATGGGGGACGAGAGAAGCCTGTTAGGCAAACCAACATGATGCCATCATCTTTAATGCTACCATGATTCCATGGATTCAACTAGGTCTGTAGGTCCTTGACACATCAAACTGGTACAGAATTTCACAAGGAAAACAGCAGTGTGCTTCAGTGTGCTTCATGCTTCATGTAAATGTGTTCATTCTCATGTTAAAACAGTGATATTTCTTCTGAATAGGTGATATATTATGAATAGTGTTATCCCAAGCAGAATGCATAGAGATCGTCCACATTTCCAGTGAACGAGGCACAGGAAATTAATTTGCAAACGGAATTAATTGCAGAAGATTTCAACCAATGCCACCCAAACAGGCCTCCCATTATCCACAGTGCAGTGGACAAAATTATTGCCAAATTCCAAGAAACAGGTTATTTTGCCAATAAATCGAAAGCTGGACGACTAAACACCTCTATGGATGTAGCAACAGCAACCACTGTTCTGACCTTAGCAGCAATAGCCCACAGTGTAGCACCCATCGTCTGTCCCTGGAAAGTGGGGTTAGTCGTGCCTCAATTCAGCAAATTTGTCTACTCATAAAAGGCACCCTTACAAAATTCAGATGCTCCAACACCTGACTGAGGGCCAGCCAGATTTTTGGATAGAATTAGCAGAATGGGTCATACAGCAACCTCAGATAAACCCTAATTTTCCCTCATGAGGTGCTGCTAAGCAGTGAAGCAAATTTCTGTGAATGGTGAGATCCACAAACAGAATCACTGATACTGGTCGATCACAAACCCTCACTGAACTGAGCCATCTAACACGGTTTCCTCACCTGAAGTCATGGTACAGTGTGGTGTATGGGGTAGCTGAAGTGTGGGACCTTTCTTTATTGACGGAGCATTAAGTGCAGACTGTTACGCAAGGTTGTTAGATAAAGGCATGTTTCCTTGGTTGTTGTCAGAGGATGGAACATTCTCAGCTCATTACACACGTTGTCAGAGACTATGTTGATGTGCATGTTCCCTCAAAAGTGGATTGGTTTTAGGGGTCCAGTTGGTTGGCCACCATGTTCTCCTGATATAACCTATTTGGATTTCTGTATGTGGGGTCATGTCAAGGCACTTGTTTACTCTACCCACCTTCCTATTTGAAAAACTGAAAATGAATTAAAGATAGCGGCATTCAAGATGGCTACCATGTTGATGACATGGCCTAACAGGCTTCTCCCTTTCCCCATAGCTTGTGTCTAAAATTGTATCACTGTCTGTCAAACCATTGCCAATTCATATGGGCGTTTCCTTACTTTTGAGACACGCAGTAGATAAAATAAAAGCAATGACTTTGCTTCACCATCAGTTCCAAGTACCTCAGTCTTGTTTTAATTTAGTTTTAAAAATTCTATCTATCAGGCTAACAATGTTTAACAGCCAGGTTTCCCACTGGTTTGGAGGAGGTATTCCGTAATGATTTTAACCCAGTGGTAGCAATATACACAAAAAATAAATAAATAATATAAAAGTGGGCCAAACAGAGAGACTTGTGGCACACCAGAGAGAATATCAAGCTTATCTAAGACATGCTCACCAACAAAATGCTAGCTATACATCTTCTTGTTATATATAATCAAATAAAATGTATATAGCAAACTTGCCACAGTTTTTAGAAAAACCAAACAAGCTCTCAACCATTTGAGAAAATATATTCGGTAAAACTGTGTCAAATGCAGAAGCATACAGAAACATCACCTGCAAATAAATTCTGTGTTTGTTAGCGTATGCTGTATTTGGCCGGCTCTTTATTAATATGAGTTTTTCCACCAGATGGAAGTGATAAAAAATAATTGAAAACGTTCTAAACGTCTGTTTGACAGCACAATTACAGTGGCCAGTATTCACTTTCCCCTAGGCCTGGGCAATAAGCGAGCCAAAGCCTCGTAATAAACTCCAAACTTAATCAGGAGTGCTGTGCAAACTCAACACACCTTAAAATGCAATCAGAAACACTACATTACCCATCTGCCCCAACTACAATCAGAACAATCACATTTCTTCCACTGCAACCAGAAGTAATATAATATACAGAAAGATTAAAGGACTTTGTGATGTTTTTTTCTTTGATATTTAACAGTAGATTGATTCCCAAAATGCTCAATTTGGGAACCACCATTGTAACATTTCATTTGCCTTTCATTTGTCTTTTGGGTTTTGCTTGAACAATAAGAGACTTTATTTCAGACTAAAAGCCTGCTGATAACTCCAGAGAGTTTGGACTGCTTGAGTCTGATGCACAATGTAAGCAAATACTATTTTATATACGCTGCCATCTTTGCAGTGTGATGACATCATATGGCTGCAGTGGAGCCAGTTCTATGGAAAATAATCTACAAAGTTGATCTCTTGGGTGATGTGATGCTCTAGCTAAAGACAGAAGGGCTAAATGAGCTATTTAGCTCACTGTGCTTCTCTCAGTGGATGAGAGAAAGCAATAATTTAAACCATCAACAAAAATGGCAGCCTTCTAGTGAAATGATTTTTCCCCTATGTTAAATAATAAATAAAGTGCTTTCCTTTGTTTAATCAACATATTTGAATAGTACTGGACATGTATACCATACTGGGGCCTTTGTGTCTTAACAGTCAGTGCTACCTTTAAACTTCCCTACATATTGTTACAGTGATATTCAAACTTTCTGACTCTTTTTTTTCACACTACATAAAATCAATAGCTGTCCTGGACCAACAGAAAAGGCCCCACAGCATGTGATAAAAAGTTTTATTAGCATACATTAAATAACATACATTAAATTCAACTTGTCCTGTGAATTCAACATGTCCTGTAAATCTGAATCTGCCAATGACAGTGATGACATATGTACATTACCCTTCAAAAGTCTGGAATTACTTTTCGCTGTAATTTTATTTAATAATGACTTAAATGGTGTAAAATGGGGGGGGGGGGGGCATTTAATGATATTTAATTAAGTATTTCAATAATAGATATAATCAAATATTATAATTATTTAAATAAAGACTGATGTATTACCATTATTTCATTCTCTCATTTCTTTTGGCTCACCTTTATTTAACCATTCCCTTTCCCATGGTACTCTATGAATAGTTCAGAGTACTGCAGAGTATAAGAAATATAGGAAGTACTGCACCTTATTATATGCTAAGCAAAATTAACATTTGTAATTAATTAACATGTCATCATTGTCAAAACATATAATCTCCAAAATGCTAGCTTTTTGTTTATTACTATAATTCTGCAGATCTAAAAATGCCATACTTCTTACAGATTCCTACTAATAACACTACTATAAAGCTGTAGAGTGCTAACATCTTAACAGAATCCTACAGAACTGTATACATCTCCCTTCAAACAATGTCTTTTCTGCTACTGTAAACAGTGATCCCAAACTTTTAAATGGTCAGTCCAAATGATGAGTGGTGATATAAGTGCTATTTTACAGGTGCAGGGTAAAGCAGATTAATGAAGCTGTAAGACTTCAGTACAGAGCTGCCCTACTTCTTTGTAATTCATGAGAACGGGTCAGGAAGACACGTACATTAACCTAAGCACAGAGCCCCACACATCCGACTCTAGTACTGCACAATCCGGTGAGAACATATGATTATATGTGCTGATTTCACACCCTCTTCAGAGAGAGAGAAACAGGCTGTGCAAATGTGAGATACAAATGTACAGAAGGACAGAAAGAGTGAAAAAAGGGGGGAGCAACCTAAAAGGGGGGGGGGGTATGGAAATTGCAGCGTTACCATGGAAACTGGGGAATACCGTCCCCTTTTCGTCTCTCTCCCCCGTTCCAACCATCTCTCCCTCTCTCACAACGGTCTGTAAATCACAAGATTTAATTTTCCCCCCTCATAAGCATTTGCATACATTTCCATATGGAGCTCTGTTTAAACAGGATTAAAAGGATCAGGCTAGGGAAAAAAAATAATGGGTGCTGATAAAAGGAGCACACATCTTTTTTGCAGGGTGTGCTCTTTTTCTGGAACCTTCACCATGATAATGGCCCCCAAATGAGCAAGGATGGCTTTCAGATAGGCTGTTATATATCTCCCTCCAGGGCTTTCAATTTCCATCTTTCTGCTTCTCACATGTCTCTCTCTCTCTGCCAAGCCCTCTCTGTCTGTCTCTCTCCCTCCGCCTAGCTCTCTCTTTCTACTTTTTCCCCTGATCTGTTGCCTCTCTCTATTCTTATTCTGGCTGTATTGACTAGGCTGGTGATGTATATGCCTGCATGCTGGACTGCGTGGGGTCCGAGAGACTATTAAAGAGAGTTCAACTTTGAATACTGCATGGCGAGGCCCTAAAAAAGCTGCTGAGGCTACAGATACGTGTGGCAGCAATGTTGCACAAGACTGATGGAGCGATTAGTCGCAAGCCTTCCCTTCCCAGAGGAACTCCAAAAGAAGATAAGGCCAGACAGCGTCCTTATCACAGAGACTCAGGGCCAGCACTGACAGGCTCTCCAATTAAGAGCATCAGTGGAGTTCGAGAGAGTTGTCTGTTATGTTTTGTTGTGTTCACCATGTGAGAAAAGTGAAACTCTCAGGGCTTAAATACCACATTTCAGGTCACAGCAAAGAGGCCTATTAGGTACAAACACTGAGACATCAAATCAGAGAGGCACAAAGTCTAAACATGAGAACAGTTCTGCAAAATGTCTGAAAACGTGTCTTTTACGATTGAGTAAACAGATAACAACATGCTAAAATATGCATGCAAATATATTCAAATAAGCCCACGATAGCTGCTGTGATAGCTGTGGCAATCAAGTGCCATGACAACCGAAAGAACCAAAGGGTCTTAATGAACCAGTCACTGTGAGCACAATCAGCACAAAGCGTACAATGATGGAAACTTGAAAAGATTTGAATGACTATGAGGCACTTCAAAAGGAGGAACCTTTAAAAAAAGGAACCTTTAAAAGAAGGAACCTTTAACAGAAGGAACCAAGCTTTATTTGACTGTTAACATGCTGTCATTATGTCCTGATGATGTCTGAAGTTTCTTTGCAGTTGACTTTCTTTACTGATACATTGTTATGTATCATTATGTTGCAGAGTTGCCAGGTTGCAAATACACCAATCATTTAATGGAACTGGCACATGCAGTTATATGCACATATTTGGACATCCTTGGTAAAAAGATTCATTAAATATGTTCATTTTTAAAGTAAAAATAAGTTAATACATACTCTACAGGGAACACACGTCCACACATTTTAATACATACTTACAGAGTTTATCAATAAAAAACATACATTGTGTCCTGTGCAAATGTGTAAGCAGAATTAATTAAATGTGCAGAAATCCATAGTTGTGTTTTCTCCCTGTGGAGAATATGGTAACTTATTTATATAAGTTAACATAGACGCTAACATAGACATTTCAGCCCACTCCTGTCTTTATTTTTGTGTAACTGCCTTTCTTTAGAGCAATTTACACAGCTGAAGTTGACTGACCGTCTAAAGGCTCTGCCATTTCTGTAGCACAATAATGCAATTCATGTTTTGTTTACATGGTTGGATTACTTTGCTACTATTTAGAATCATTTCATTACTTTCTTATTGATTATGTATATCCTGCATGAGTCCCACAGGAATGCAGACCTCTATTAGAAAGTCAACTAAATATATAATGTTGTCAGCTTTTGCATATGAATGTAGGTGCACTTAGGCATCAGGGATAAACAGTTATGGAAAGCGTTTAAATGTATAAGATGCAGGTATTTCAGCACAGTACTCCAGTGTTGGCTACATTTTACACTTTTCTGGAGTACAATATATACATAATTAAAAATCAGTTTGAAATATGAGTGAAATCTAAAGTTTTGCCTGCAGATCATTTTTGAAAGCAGTTATCAATGCTGATATTATATTCAATGAGTGTTGCACTAGTATACGTGTTGCACAAGTATTCACACTAAATAAATAATAGGTGCATCTGTCTTTATTTTCTTTGGGATTCATACTGCATTTTTTATGCTGCTTCTGACTCCATGTCTCTCTGTTATTTATCAGCAACGACAGTGTAACTGTACTAGCTAGCTATCATTCTGATATGTACAAAAATAACTAGGAAATATGGTGCGGCTGGCAAAAACAAGCTAACCTACAAAAAAAGTTATTTTTGGTTTGTCACAATTTTGATCTGTGAAGGACTGCAAGCACTAATTCCTCCTAAAAACACTAATACCTCCACAAATCACAGACATGTGTGGCTCCCTACATGCACAAACAGCACAAAACACATCACTCCCAATTAAACACAACTGGTTTCAGGCACTCCAACATCAATGAGAATAGTCAAATATATCCTGCCAAAAATGATCCTGTGGTTCACTGAGGGTGATTAACATAAAGTGTATGTGAAAAAAGATGAGCTGTAGCCCACATGTATACATACAATGTGTACAAGTAGTGAAGTAGACAGTAAGTCTACACAAGATTTAAAAACTCTATCAACATTGATGTATCTGATCTACTCATGTCATCACAGCACACATTAAAACATGGTCCACCACCTAAGTAAAATCTGGCTTGCAGTGGGTCTATGGTGATATCTTTCTATTGATTAAGGGGCTGATGGGCTGTAATAATTCAACTCTAAACCTACAACTTGCATCTATATGGTAGGTGTACCTGCTTCTGTTAACCTCGCAACCTGAGGTGCAGAACTGGCAGCGACAGTTTCTGATGTAAAAATGTTGCATTCTGCTCAGTGTAAGTAGTAGAATCAGTGCACCAGTTTGATTTCAGAACTCCTGTGAAGAGTAAACCAGCCTTCCGAGTTTAAGAAGACCCTTCAGGTCCTCAATAAAGCAGGTCCTACAACCTAAAACAACACTTGCACTCAGCAACTTGTCAATCTCACAGATAGAGCTGTCATGCAGAGCTTGTTCTAATCCTATTTACTGCTTGGCAATTTAAAATCTAACAAAGATTATTGGGGAAAAGGAGGAACCGTGCCATTTGTTCTGAAAACCACTGTGCATCAACGGCCTAAATCGCAGATGAGCTTGCTATTGCCTGACCTCAGCCTTTTGGTTTGGAGGACAGCAGAGGCACAGCTGGAGTACTGCTCTACTAAAGACACGAGGCCACATGTATTTTTCATCAGAAAGTGCGCACTGTCCCGGCATGACCCACAATCACTCTACCACACTGCCTCCAACACCTCACACAGCATCTGCGCTCATAACCCGCTCATCCTTTCTGACACATGAACGGTGTAAATCTGCTGCAAATGTGAAAGGGCTCGATCTAGGACACTCTCAGGATGTTCATCTGTAACGGATATCATTCAGAAGTGAATTGAGGGGAAAATTTAAGCATTTTTAGCCCACTGGAGCTACAGTTAAGTGGTTTTCTCATGGTTGATGTCTGCTGCTCACGTGGATTATTTCAGCATTAAAGCAATAAGCAGTGCTGAGAGGGATACTGCTAATATTTATTTTGGTACAGATTTCTGATCAGCTGTTAAAAAATGTAATTTGTAACCTAATTCAAGGGATACTAGATTACGGTTAACTTTAACTTTTGGGTCACATCAGTACCTCACTTCACTCATGCTCTTGTTACTGAATGCAATTAATTCCATGCAGTAATATTCCAACATCTAGCGTAAAGTCTATCAGAAAAGTAGTGGCTGTTACTACCAAGGGTGGGACAGACTCTCTCTGGTTCTAGAAACCTCTCAAATGAAATATTTCTATTGTATTTTGCAATATGATGAAGCACTTTTTTGATGTCTAGTGAAAACTGTGTTGACCTGCCTTGGTTGCATAAAGACAACAGTAAGAACAATGCATTTTCTCTGTGTCCTACGTAGCATGACATGGGGTTATAGCCTATTGCCAACAGACAGCAGTGCAGACAGTAGTGCAGTTACCACATCATCCACATATCACATTATGGCCCATATAGTGGGTCATAACAGATAAAAAAGCAAGCTGCACACATGAACAGTAAACACAGGTTAACAAGGTAACATCCAATGCAACGCTCACTTATAAGGTATCAGTTATGAGGTGTACATAAAAAAGATGAAGAAAACAGCATCAGGAAACTTAAAAAAAAAACATCAAGCCATCTAAGCTAAAGCATACTGGGGGGGGGGGGGTCATTACTTTTTACAACATTTAAAATGTTTTTGTCATAATTGATTGCATGGGCATCCAAGTGAGTGGAAAACCAAAGCATATAGTATGAATGTCCATAGATATTTTTAGAGATAAACACCACAGTGACAAAGCGGAAGAAAAACTAATCTGTTTGACATTATAACTAAAAGTTGGTGGAACACAACCTTTCAGACAGCCTGGCTGTCTTAGGTTATACATTCACAAAATCATGTCTGGTGTGCAAGAGTGGTTTAAATGTAATCCTGCTAGTAATTACTGTATTTACATAAGGCATCCATAATCTTTTATTGCCTTGTTTCTGTATTTTTTTTGTATCCTCATTATGTAGCAAGTCTGTTACTGAGCCATGTGGAGTCATGTGTTACAGCGTGTTTTATGACAGTGTTAGTCTATCTGCTTGACAATCCCATTTAATGAACAGACTGAAAGCGTTTATCTCATTGGATAGAATATTTGGATAGAAAAACGTATTTTAAATTTTTTGGGGGGGACAAAATTTGCAGTTAAAAAATAATTTGCAATATATGTTGTTGCAGTACTCTGCATATTTCAGTAGTTTTAAAACCACAGTAATACTGTATCAGGGAGCCTTTGGTGGTTTCTACCTGTGCAAAACTAAAATACTGACATAATGTAATAACTTTTAATGTATGTTAATGTGAAGCGATTTTGTGCAAGCATTTCAGAAATGATGTACAAGGTAAAATGCTCCTCTATAGCAGCACCTAGGCTTAGTTCACCATTTTTTTCTTTTTTCACAGGTTACATGGCAAAAAAAAACAAAACAAAAAACAACAACAATATGACTTAATACCCCATATTTCATAAATATTCCACCAAAGCACAACCGTTTTAAATCATTTGATCAAGCTATTCATAACAGCTTTGAATATGACCAATCAGATATTACAGCTGAAAGAATCTGTTTTAGAATGTGCCTACTGATATGCGACAACTATTTTGTGGGAGATTTTAATGAGTTTAAGGGGACAAACGTCTCTGAAAGTATCTCTGTGGATAAATGAGGTAAGGCAGAGTTAAAGAAAGCTGCTCAAAATGCAAAGAAGCAAACCTGTAACTATGTCCTCCGCGAAGGGCAAAATACTTCTGCCAGCCAAAAGCACACTTAAAGGATGATGAACAGGTTCTTTTGTGCACTGCAGAACCTGAACTAAGCAGGTGGGGCTGGTAATGCGCAGTGTGCCTTCAGGCTCTTATGTTTGAGATAAAGAACTGAAAACGACTCCCTGTGCATGCTGGGATTTATACTGATGCAGGAGAATAAAGTCATACCACTCAAACAAGTGGTAACTCCAGTGCAGGTGTGTGCCAGAGAAGTGAAAGCGCTTTGTGTGATATTTAAATATATGTTGTTTCCATATGATGATGCCACCAAGGTTAATATGTACTAAGCATCTGGAAGAAGTAACAGGACTGAATTCACTTGATTCAAATGTGTACATCATTTCTATATGAATGAAATATACTGCATAAACATGTATGGCCAAATGTTACTGACAGAAGTGAGAAAGAAACTGTGCTGATGTACTATGTATATTATTGATGTAGACAGTACTGTGACAAACTCAGAGAACACCACTCATAAATTATATTATTGACAAATTCTACTGTACATTTTTATACATACAGTACTGAAAAAAGCAACCACACCACAAATGTTTCTGTCTATCTGTCCCCTGTTAAAGGACAACTCACAGTGGGTCTGAAAGAAAACAAAACATGAACAAAAAATGAACTCTGAAGGTGTAGACAGATATCCCTGCAGAAGTCTCCCAGGGAGAATTGAAGAATGGAAAAAACAAATACTGAAATGATCATATTATATGGAGATGTTCTAGAAGCTTCAATGCAACATTCTGTTAAGTATGTCTGTGGCTTTTTCTGACACTGAAGATGAAATAACCTGAACATAATGACTGTTCTCACTGGAAGTTAAATAAGCGTCCCTGAAGATTTTTTTCTTTTCTCTTTAAGTTGCTGTTTAAAATACAAGGTTTATTAGGACAGCAACATTACATTTTCATACATTTATGTTGCTCTGAACTTTTGTACAGTATTGTAATAATATACACATTTGAATCATGCACATTCAGTTCTATTCAGCGCATTACTATTTTTTTCAGTGTAAAATTATGGTACAAAATTAGCATACAGCCTGATGTTAGTCATTTGTTTCTGTGTCCATTATTGAGGAAACACATAGCTTATTTTGGCATGCTCTTCATGCATGAGATTTACTTACTGCGCTAGTTGTACCATCAGTGTCTGTTAGCCGCTGATGCAGGTCAAACCAGACTGTCTGTAACAAGAATCAAAACAGAAGAGCTGCTGGTCATTTCAGCTTCCCCCCCATTTCAGCTGTCCCCCGCATGGCATTCAGGGGCCCCTAGCACACCCTTAACAAAGCACTAGGGGGTATGCATAAGTTCATACATCGAAATAAAACAACCTAAACAAAAGTCCCTTCAACACAGTTATATCAAAACAATACATTAAAGGCAGATGGCCGCTAGCTAGCTGCTCTTTTTGAGAACAGCCCCACATCAGCACAGCCTTTAGGCACAACTGTTGCAGGCTTTCTAGTTTTGTGAGAAAGCAATGTAATGGAACATGGTAAAATGGTCAGTGACAACAACAACAAAAACACTTAATACAAGCATCTCAAACAAAGAAATAACTGAATATTCTTTCATAAATTTGACAAAAATGACAATTGAACACAGAAACACCTAAAGGCATTGCTGCACCATTCTGTAGTCCCACAGTAAAAGACTACACAAGAATGCTGCTCTGCATTTTACTGACACTACTGAAACACAAAGAACTTTAGTTCATAGGTGGAGCCTTATTTTAGCCACACCCCTGTATTTTACAACAGAAAGTCAGACTGCTTCCCTGTCCCTCATGGCCACGTGGCGAGCTGGTATTTCTCATTGTCTTGAATTCTACCAGTCTGCAATTAAAGCACTGTGTAAAATGAGCCAATCTGTCTAATTCATACTCCACACAGTTCTTCCTCCTCCTCCTTCTTTACTCCTCCCTTAGTTCACTAACCAGTCTAGAAGTGTGTCTCTAGCAGTGGAACACTGGAGCAATTTGCTGCCATTGTTGTCACTTGATTTTCTTTGTATTCATATGTGTTTTCTTGCCAACATGCTTCTCCTTCACCCGTTTATGTTAGAGGGACTCACTATCGCCTCTTCAGGTGCAAAGTTGTATACGGGTCGGGGCTAGCTAGGTCAGGGCGCTAACTTCAGTAGATATCTTTGCAACACAACATGTAGACATCTTCAAAAATCATAATCTTTGAAAAATCCTACATTTTTCTCCTGTGTGTATAACTGTTCAAAGTTGGGTTTGCTGGTAATATACTGGCTAATGATTTTGAGTAATGATTGTTTTGTTTGTGACAAAATAAAACATTCAGTCATGTTTGTATAAAATAAACGTAACTAAGGCATATAGTCACTCAAAGCAAAATGATTTTAGTTCATAATCAAGTAGAAGTCCAAAATGTATACAGGATTCAGATTTTATATATAATTTACTGTCATTAATCATTAAGAAAGTTATCATTGTAAAATGAGACTCGCTTGAGGACACTGCTAACTATTTTCTGGCCAATTGAGAAAATCAGTGACTAAAAACTTTCTTTGCTAATAGCCAGAGGTAGAGTAGCCTAAAGCACAATTTAGTCCTTCAATGAAATAATGAATGAAGTAGAAGTAAAAAACAACTTGAATAAGAACATACATTTTTAAAGACATACCTGGTCTTGCTCATATACATAACAAAAGGATACAAATGTTTCACCTACACCAAACAGTAAAGAGTGATCTGTTTCAAACTCATACACACACAGTCAAGCTTGAATTGCTAATCACATTCATAAAACTCTGGAAGCAAAATACCAATTACTTGTTTATTCCTAGGAGGAGCCTGTTTTAATGATGCTACTGATGCAAATTTTGCCTGTGCTGTAGTAAGTTTAATGGAAAGTTTGCCTCTGGGAAAGTAAATGATAAATGTAGAAGGCAAAAAGCTGGAAATGAAAGAAAAGAGTTTCTCTGCAACACTATATCTATATCTAGAAGTCATTTAATGATGTGTACATTGACATCTGACCAAATTTAGTCTCCTAGTCAAACAGACTCAGATGTTTAGGAAACAGAAAGCTCTTAGAGGTCGAAACAGATTCTTGCTGCTTAGGGTTTTTCATACAGTACAGTTTCATGACAGACAGTAGATCAGTTTTAATCACAACTTCATTACGGCTCCATTACAACACAGCAGTTCCTTTCCATCTGCTCAAACGGTCTAGTGAATCTGCCCACGATTAGTGTTGTGTTCAATGACTCCTGCAGGGTGGGTGAAGGAAAAAGCCTGAGGTGCTCTTCAACCAAGCCCCAAAACGGCTTACGTTTGGCTGGATGGAGTGAAACGCTGCCAAAACAGTCGCATCTGGACTGACTGATCTTTCTCCAAAGGGTGAATCTCATTTGGCAGCATGAAATCACCCACAGGTAATGTTTTCCCTTTCCTGTGCTAAAGTGGGACAGAACATGAGCACAGCTATTGTGTAAGAGCGTGAGAGGATATTGGAGAGAATGAACTTTCTTTACTAATAACCAGAAGAGAGGAAAGTGACCTAAATTCACACTCAAGTAAACATATTGATACATCAAGGAATTAATGGCTAAAGCAGAAGTAAAAGTAGCCTAGCAAATGACAAAGAATACTGAGTACTGGGTTCCTTATAGAATTGTTGTAGAGGTTCTAGGTACATCCAGCTATAAGCATAGGAATGAAGTTTATTATGGTCTCCTCTGGGTCTAAATCCTAATGTCTAATCTTTCATGATGCATCCTCACACACCTTGGTCTATGAGATGGAGTAGATGGAGGGCAGCATTCCACTCTAGTGATAGAGCTGAGTGCATAATAGCTGCTAATGACGCTACACATCTGCAGAAATCTCTCTGTCCTGCAGAGGCCAGAGATGGCAGCTTATCCATCATGCAGTGGAGGGGTGAGTATTGCAGTTACTGCACCACAGTGAGCAAGTGGGGGTGAGGGATGTAGGCTGCGGCCTCCACGGGGCTAGAGGGCTTAAGAATGGCACTGTAGGAAGCGGAGGAAATGCGCTTTCCTCCGAGCAGCAGGATTGCATTATACAGAGAACAAGAACACCCTGATGAGAGTGATGCTTCAGTCAGCTGTAAGCAAGAAGCTGGTCAGTGCGTCAGACCACCCAGGTGATCCGCTCTAATCCATCTGTTGGAAAAACTCTGTGCTGTGTTCTAGAAAGTAAATTCCACATTTTGAAAATGCTGCTACACGTTCTGATATACCTCACGCCAGTGGTCACCAACTCTAGTTGTGGAGATCAACCTTCTGGTGAACCAAAGCTCAAATCACAATCTGCCCATATGCCACAACATTTTTAGAAGTTCGCGATTGGCTGGACCAGATCCATTAGTGTTCGGTAAGGGCATGTTTGATGCAAGTTGGGTCTAAATTCCCAAAGTAGGTCCCATGAGGGTTGTAGGTTCTTTATAGGTACTTTGCATGGCTCTATCCTATGTTGTAATTAACTCTTCCTAACTTATGAAGCACAGGATAGAGCCATGCACATCTTTCTTTACATTTTAGTGCACAATTTATATTTATTTAAAATAAATACATAAAAATGCATAAAATATATAATGTGCAACAGCCTTTGCACAGGCCACATTTTATGTTTTATATTTTTCCCTACTGTGTTATATTCAGCAGTAGTTCTCTGTACAGGATGTGTAACTTACTTACACTTAGAAAATCAACAAAATGTGTACTTTGACCAGGGACACACAAACCTTTGCATACAACTGCAAATAACATATTGCACAGCCCTAGTGGGCGATACTGTGGACTGTACTGGCCAGATTCAGTAGCCAGAGACAATGCTCTTGTTTTGAACTCTTCTGACATCTCTTTGGAGTTCTGGTTTGGTATATTTATCATTATAACTTTTCAGTGTAACTTTTCAGACAAGTTGTAACTGGTCCTTGTACTAGCTAGGAAACGTTCTCTGATGGAACACTAAGCTCGGTTTAAGTTGCTCTGGATAAGAGCTTCTGCTAAATGCCTTAAATGTAAATGTACATGCAAATGGTTCTATGAGACCTTGTGGACGTAACGGCGCAGGCTGGTTTTCTGAATCATCTCTACTGCAGAGACTTTCCTCTGGAAAATGTTTTGGTTCAAGAAAAGGGATCATTTTTGTTTCGAAAGAATACTGTTACCCTTCCTTTATGGTAGAACAGAAACTCATAAAAAATACATTTTCTCATCCATTTTCTCTGTGAGCTTCTTAACTATCCTGCCTGCTGTGATCAGCACTTGGCTGTTAACACTTTTTATGTGGTTGTAGAGTACTCTGTGTTTTAGCGCTGTAAAAGGGTTGATATTAAAATGATGTGTGTGAACTGTCGCCCATGTTTGTTAACATTTTGTCATTTGCTGTTCAGTTTACAGTCACCAACTCTCACACACGTGTTCCTTACAAACCACAAATTATAAATTACAAAAGAAGAAAGTTCACTCATCTTTCTCATCTCTGTGCTCTGAGTAGCATTCAGGGGTAATCCTCCAAATAACATAGATCATACTACTGAAATGGCTCCAAACACATTTTAAACTTTTAATTGACTTCAGTCTAAAACCCTATGACTTTGAATGACCCTATACTTCATATACTTATGGTTATTTTATCACAATAAATGAGAATAAATGAGATAAACATAATGCTACCATACCTTTACCAAATGTTTTTGATCATAACTCAAAAACACTAGCCGGTATATGACACAGCTCTTAACAGTTGTACAGTTGCACATAAAATCATGTTTCATTAACATCTGGAACCCTAGGCCTCCGCTTTGTAGACAGTTTGCATGGCTCTATCCTGTGTTTTATATCTCAGGAAAAGGCTAACCTACAAATGCAACATATAGGTGTATCATGTCTGTAAGCAAACCCTTACTGACTTACAAAGCATGGGATAGAGGCAAATAGCCTATAAAGCATGGGCTTATGGGTTCTAAGGGTTAAAATACAAAACAGTTTACTTCACTGCAGAAAATGTGCTTCGATAGTGATTTAATGACACTGATTTTCAGACTACGGGAGACAGTATGCTTGTATTATTATTATTTTTGTGGGATTGGTCCATATAAACCTGACATTAATTATTTGGTATATTTGGTATGATGTGTCACTGAATCATACAAACATGTTTGATGTTTTTAAGTCAACTGATTCCACCACATCTTACACATACAGTATTGTATAAGAATAAGTGTATGTATAAGAAGTGAGAGGGCACACAGCAGGAGCCTTAATGTCTAAGAGGGTACAGGAATGTATAAAGCATGGGAACTATTGCTCTAGAGTATGATGAAAAAATGCGCTCCTGGGTGTATTTATGCAGCAGTAGCTCCTATACATTCATAAGATAAGCGACTATTTAAATGATTGAAGTCCCTGCTTCCTATAACAGAAATGCATACTGCGGTAAATTGGCCTTGATTTCCACTGCACTATATCACCTGGACAGACAGCAACACTGCAGTATAATTAACTGGGTTTAATGGCTTCCTCCACTCTGTGTGGTGTGCACTCCATTCAAGCCCACAGGGAAGCTGTACACAATCCAAACGTCACAACTAAATTTATAAGCACATCATGAGCAGCAACAGATTTCTCAGGAACCTCATTTCCAACTTCACTAAAAACATATTATATGCAATCAATACCTCAGCAGAAACACCTGCATTGAGTTTGTTTAAATTCTTTAAGGGAATCAATCGCCTTGATTTATTTCAGTTGACTATACTTAATTTGGTTATGTACCTTGAAGAGAAATGTTGGTCCTATTTAATCACATTGTTTAAGTTACCCAACTAAATTAGGACCACTCAAATCAAGGTAATTAGTTACTTTTAGACAGCATATCCCTTATACGTATTTCCATTAGATTTACAGGTGTTCCTGTAGTTTATGGGCATATACTAGGAAAATCACCTAAGTTGACAGTTAAGCACATTGTGTTTTCAAGTGATTCGTTAAAGCTTTCCAGTAAAGGAACTTAAGAGGATCTTGAAGGTGACACTCCAGGCAAAATCACAAATGTAACTGTTAGGGATGCATCAATGCCATTTTGGATGGAGAACAATAATGAAAACATGTTTTTAGTACTTGCTAATACCAACTCCAATACATACTGAGTAACCACCTCATAATAAAGTATTTGGAGTGTTCAGTCCAGGTCCTTGAGAACTACCACCCTGGACAGTTTAGCCCAAACCCCAGTCTAACACCTGATCCAAGTAATCAAGGACTTCAGGGACTTTTGACTACATGAGCCAGGTGTGTTGGACCTGAGCTCTGCAGGACGGTAGGTCTCCAGGACCAGGATTGAGCACCCTTGTGTTAATGTGTAAAATCTAGCTGATTTTAAATGAAGTGCAGTAGCTAGCTTATGGTAGAGCTGTGGTGGAGAAGATGTTTTCTGCAAAGCTGTTAGTAAAGGATGTTTCATAGTTTAGATCCTATGCTCATCTGTCTCCTCCAACAACAGGAACTTATAGTTAAGTGAATCACATCTAAGGCTAATGCATCACAGAGGCTAACATTTTGTGTTGTTGGTGTTATTTTATTTGGTTGAGCTGTAGTCAAATGTCCATTATAGCCAGACATACACTGTGATTTTACAAATCTTGTTCTTCGTTGACTCACACTGTACGTTTGAACAGACCAACCTGTGGACAGTATAGAATGTGATTTACACGCTTACACTGTACAAAAGCGCTTGGCCTGACTAGCATGCAGCAAACACGCTGAGAAAGTTGTGCTACAGCAGCTCTGCTAAATTGTGCAACATTGTGCACTGAAACTAAATCAGGCAGTGATGTAGGACGATACAGTTCCTCTTCAGCGTATTTCAAAGATCAGTTTAAAACAATCACTGTATTCATGATTATACCTCACAATTCTGTTCAATCAAACAAAATAGGTCAACATATATGGACTTACAAATGTCAATGTTTTGCCTCTGTTTTGTTATGTTGTCTGCATGTTTCCACCCATATTAGATTTGTGTGCACTTAAAAATAGGCTAAAATTACACAGTATATGTCTGCGGGCAATATGTCAATGCAGACAGACAGCTTTGTGACTGCCACAGGCTCAGTAATTCTTCTCTGGGTAAGAGGACCCTTGTTCACTGCCAGCTTGAGTCATTTATTCATTAGCGTGTACACAAGGTTTACATCACATGGTATTACCTGTTATAGGATGCATACAATTAATATATATAATATATATGCACACTGAGATCTTACAAGTTGTGCATATAAACAATCTTCAATAGCAGATCAGTCCAAGCTTCTGTGGTCTTGGCCTGGGGTTTATTTAGCTTTGCAGTCAAGCTTTCATGAGTCACAACTGTAATGAAAGTGAGGATCCAGAATCTCTGTATATGAAAACTGGGGGAAACCAAAACTGAATAATCAACTCTTTATCCGCAGTGAACCCAGGGAAAAGCGATCTGCATTGAATATATCTAAAGACCTTGCCATCGTTTAATAAACATAGGGCAGGGTTAGGATCATAATGGAAATTTAACATTTTCATCATAGTTTCACACATCATAGTGTGTACAAACTTCCAGACATCTGCAATTATCCTCACGTTCCCTCATGTATGAATGTGCTTAGTATACACCCTAAACAGAAAAGATATAACTGGCACTCAGATACATTTTATATTGTTTGCAAGGAGTTTAGTACATGCTGTAGGAAGATTGTTCTTTCTGTTTGAGAGTCCAAAAAGGGCAAAGACCTTCATCAGAAAAAATATCCTAACAAAAAACATCAATTCCATGAGCTGACTAATGTGAATTACTGAAAGGCTTGCCACCATCATAAGAATGCAATTGTCCTAAATGGGCACAGTGCATCAATGCATCCTAAGGATTACTATTCAGGAATTACTTGGATAAAAACTGGCTGAGTTATTCTTCATTTATAGGAGTGCAGTAATCTGCTACCTCTTCTGGCTTTAGTAGAGGTTTACACACTTTGTGTGTCTGATTCTAGATCAGCTCCCAGTGCTTCTGTGCCACAGAACCAGATTCCCTTCCAGTTACTGCTCCTCACTGAGACAGGGCAGCGTCTCTCATGTCCTCCTGGGCGAGTCAGCTCAGTGTGGAATCAACTTGTCTGGTCATTCTTAGCTTCCACAAACAAACCCACCTGCCAGACACTGCAGTATTAACTAGGGACCCCATTAGCCATGGAACTAACTGCACATACAAGTCCCTTCAGCCAGTCCCTGGAGGGGGGGTGCAATTTTAGGAATGGTTGTGCTTCTATCTGCAGGTTCTGTAAACTCTGACCTAGAAGTGTGAGACTTTAGGTCATATCACATTTTCAGAGCTGGTGTCATTGTATTCAAGGATGTGATGATAGAGTTCAGCGGAAGGGCAGAGATACTTATGTGGTCTCTCACATTCTTCTTCTTGTTTCATTGATGGGTTTAGACATTGTGCAGCAATGTGGTTATTTATTTCCGGCTGGTCTGCGCATACCACAGCTTCCAGATGTCTTTAAATATTATTGTTGCCATTGCAACATTCAATTGCTTCTTTAGATTGCAAATAACCCAAAGGGACCATTGAGGAGGCAAAGGGGTGTGGGGAGGAGGGGAGTGAAAGAGAGATAGGCAGACAGGAAGAAGGTAAAAGCAGTGGAGTAATAAAAGAAGATATTGCAATAGTATGGATGTCAGGTCTCTATAATTGCCTCCCTTGTTTCTCTGGGATATGCTGGTAATAAGTGGAGCAAGAAAAAAAAATCTGGGTTTGAACCGTGCTATCTGAATCTCATCTCAGACTTCTTGGATGTGAGTGTATGTAATTACCTCAGAGTGTGTGTGTGTGTGAGTGCGTGTGCGTGAGAGAGATCTGCACGGAGGCTATATGGAACAGAGCTTTAGAAACACCATAAGGCTGTAAGCCATAAGGGAAACCCTACATCCTGATGAAAACTACATACAAGAGTCCTTTTCCACCCTATTACCATCAATAACACTCTTGAGATCTTTGTTTCTTATTAGGCAAACAGTTGTTATCACCACATCATCACAGTGTTGGGGAATTTGTTAGCATGCTATGAATACACAAGCAGATTGTGAAATGAGATGGGATGTGTTCCTCAGGTGGCTCTAAATATGTTATTTACTGTTCACTTTAACTGTATTAAAGTGTAACTGATCACAACAAAAGGCTCACCTTGTTCTCCAGACGTCCGATCAGCTCGGCCAGGCGGTTGATCTGCATTTCCAAGCCTTCTTTCCTCACCTCTGTAGGCCCTGAGACAGAAGGCATAGTAAACATTCAACATGAAATGATTATGAAATTTCAGGTGACGATTTATTTCCACATAAATGATTGTGATTAACAATTTAATGGCATTTTCTTGTTCATTATAACTCTTAAATTACAAGCATAAAATGGTCAAATTGGCTGATTAGCTATCTTGCCATCTTCCCAGCTGTAAATACAGAGGGGCAGGTTTACTAAGAGAGGCACTAATTGAGACCAGTCTACCACTTTGAGTTGCTGGGGTGCAGAGCAGAGCAGAGAGGTAGACGCTCCTCGTTTAAAGTGTTACTGTAATCACTCTGCTCCGCTTTAGGGTTTTCTTTTTCCCTCTCTGCACTCGCTCCTCACTTACACGTCAGAGAAACGGCTCCGCCCCGTGTCCATGAATTTTTGGTTGTAATTACAATAAAAGCTAGCAACAACCACTTCGGGCTCCAATCAAAATTACATTGCTCCGCTCCCACTCCAAACTGCTCACGTGCTCCGGACAGGCAGTCAATTTAGTGAGTTAGTAATGAGTTAACATATGACCATCACAATATAACCAGGTGTTCGGTTCGGTGTCATTTTGAACCTGAGTCCATTTTCAATATTTCTGGTTTGAATCAAGACACAGCTGAACCCCTGTGGCAGTTCTGTGCCATGTGCATTTGTACATTGTGTAAAATCCCTATTTAATTTAAATGAGTGCATTTAGATCATTCGGGAACTATATGATTGTAAGCATAACTGCTCAGGTGTGTATACAATATATACATGTATATATGCATACATACATATGGTGTATGAGCCAATATATGGTACGATCTCACAGATCACTGGAGATAATCTGGGGACGGACACAATTCTTGGTTTTAATGAAACATTTAGTAGCCGTCATTTCTGCCGTCTCTGTTTGATTGAAAAGAATGATTATCAAACGGTATTTAGTGAAGATGATCCTAAGGTGATTGTTCGTGGAAAAGATCTGTTTGACATGCATTGCCAGTCTCTCCTGAAAAATCCACAGTTGAACACAGTTTATGGTTTGAAAAGAAATTCTACATTTAATTCATTACGATATTTCCATGTTTGTAATAACTATTCATTTGATGTAATACATCTTCTGGAGAGCGTGGCCCAGTACGAGATCAAACTGCTTTTTGGATATCTCACACAACACTTCATATCAGAACAGGACTTGCTTTTCAGGATTTATGCTTTTGATTATGGGTTTTTAGAACGAAAAAAACGTCCCACAAAGATTATTTTGGAGGGTGCTGGCAACAGCCTTGGTTTGAATTCTATTCAGACATTCTGTCTTGTGAAAAACATCCCACTGTTGTTTGGTGACATTATTCCTGAAGGTGACAAGCACTGGAATTTGTTACTATTGTTACTTCAAATAATGAACATAGTGTTTTCACCTTCTCTCACTTTAGGTATGACAACATATTTGAAGCATTTGATTGTTGACCACCACAGGCTATTTAAAGAACTGTATCCACATAAAAACCTGATACCATCATTTTATGATCCATTACCCATCTTCTATAAGGAAAATTGGCCCCTTATTATATGTGTGGAGTATGAGGTTTGAAGCCAAACACAAGCTGTTTAAAGATTATTTTAAAAAGTTCAAAAACCTAACCAAATCACTGGCTACAAAGTATCAGATGGCCATAGCTTATCATTGGGAAACCTTCACAGTTAAACAAAATGAATATGGGCCAATTAAATCTTTTTACCTTGGTGATAAAAATGTGGTAAACAATGAAATGCTTGAAATGATCTCATCAAAAGATGTTTTCACAACTAGTTGGGTTAAAGTGGATGGTGTAGAGTATAAAGCTGGACTTGTTATCTGCAGTGCAATGGAAGAAGACATGCCAGTCAAATATCAAATATGTGATATACTTTTGGTTGATCACATTTTTCTGTTGACAAACAAACTATTCACAGAGACTTTTGATGAACATCATCACGCATTCAGAGTATTCCCAAGTGAGGAAAGATGTTTAATAAAGCTTTTTGAGCTTAAGTTTCACAAACCATTTGATATTCAAAGTGCATACGATGCTGCAGATGGAAATTTGTACATTGTACCTTCATTCACAATGTTTTAATTCAGCTGTGAATGACTGCAAGGGTGAAAATGCAAAATAAATTATTTTTGAAAATGAGTTTGTTTATTAGAATTCATTTTCTTATATATAATTATTTTAATTCTTTAATTACAATAATTATTATATTTATATTTTTTCAGTGTTGATAGTTGAATTTAGGCAGTGAAACTAACACTACTGAAAGAGTAAAAATTTAACTCTAAGCAGTGTAATTTTTTTTAATCCCTTAGTGTTATTTTAACTCTAGTTTGTGAGTTAAAAAAGTAACTCTGACAAAGTGTTAAATGTTTAACTCTTTTGAAAGTGTTAATTTAACTCTGAAGAGTGTGAAGATATATAAACCCTCAAAAAGTGTTAAAAGCAAGTTTGTGGGAGTTAATTTAACACTGGACTTTGTGCTGTATACAGTTAATCAAAGGATGCTATTGACATTTCTGAACACACACACAAACATGTACAGACATGTTGGCTGAGGTATAATGAAGTGTAGACTAGCTTTAGTAAAGCAGGGATTGCTGGGCCAAAGAGTTGTGATATGTGCTTTAAACAATAATGTTTAAAACAAGAAAATGCAGATCATTAGTCAAAACCTGCACTTTGAGAGTAGTAGCAGTATAAATATTGATTTTCAAAAACTTACTCTTTTCTCTCTGAGCATGAACAATAGAAATCATGTTAGTGCCAAAAATAAGAGGAGCTTTTCTGAATAACTCACAGTCAGTATTTGCTATTGGTCTTGGCAAATGGGAGTATATTCTTTATTATAATAATCACCTCCCAGTATTCTACCTGAGAGGGAAACTCCTATAAATGCACAGGCAATGAGGTAAAAGTGCAGAAGAGCAGCAGGTTTTTTGGGCTTTTTAAAGGTGCTGAAGCATAAGTACATCGATTTAGCAAATTCAACTCACTTTCAGTTTACTGTGACCTTAATATATCGTCGCTGTCCAATGAAAAACATGTATCTCCATTTTTGTCCATTTTTACTTTTATGCATAATTTGACCACAGCAGCTGCTGTTTACACTGTGTGAAAATCTCAGTTAAATGAGGTTTTTGTCCTCTCCTGTAAAGTTACCATTTTGGAGATACTTGTTTTTCTTTGGACAGCAACGATATGATTACAACTGCAACCAACTGAAAAGAACTGCAATCAGGTGATTATGCAATAATTGTGACAGGCTTTACACTTTTTCTCTGTTACTATCATTTATTTCTGACGCATTGAATGAAGGCCTATATAATGAGTAGTGGCAATATATCTGCCATGTTTCCCCCAAAAGCTGTTCAGAGTGGCTGTCATGGCAATATAGCAGTGTGAAACAGGTATGTAGTCTTTAAACAGACCATTATAAGGCTTGTTAAGACAGCCTAGTCATTGTAAACCATATTGAATGATAGCTTTAGCTTTTCCACACAATGGTGATGGTTATTAAAGCGCACAGCAAGAGAACAATATAAAAAGAACACTGTGCTTAAACCGACTATGATTAGTACAGTTTCCACCCTCTCTCCACACGCAATGACATATCCAGTTAATGAGGAGAAAAAATGCTGCCCAGCCTTTAAGTCAGCACCACTTAAGGTGCCAAGCCAATTAGACTATGACACTTCTTTAATGCTGATGAGTCCTGCAGGACACAGAGGGACAGGGGAAAACATCAGCTGTAACCATAGTGATGACTGTGGCCCCATTGGAGACTCATTGGCGAAGGGTTAGGCTGGTCCATTGTTCAGCCTGCTCTCTGCTATCTTCTGGTTATCTAGTTCTTTAGACCCTCTTCTAATAGCTATAATGGTTCTCACACATTTCAAGCATTTTAGTTGGAATTACAGTGATTCAAAACAATGTCTGCATAATTACATCATCAAGTTACCCAGAGTGTTCTGATGTGAAACTATGCACTGTAGAGAAACCTATCAATTTTCTTTTAAATGATATTCATTTTGATGAAGTCTACAAATATAGCGATTTTCTAAATCTAAAATGACCAGAGACCCCACATGGCTTTCCATATGTCATATTGATCATGGTACAAAACTGGAAAATCTAAAAGAAAACCTGGAAAAAAGTTTTCTTTGGGGCCTATTTTCCTCTTGATGCCCTGCATGTATAGTTGAGTATTAAATTGTTTGGACCTCAACAAAGTTACTGTTATTTTAGCTGTCTACCCAAGCATACCAGAGTTAAAATTAAACAGTGAATAAGAGCTCAAAGTTCAGACTTTCAGCTTTAATTTGAGGGTATTTATATCCAAGCTGAAAGATGTGGGAATTACTACATATTTAGGGGGCTCAATAGCTATGGGACAAACTAACGGTCATAAATTAAATTGTCATTTTTACTTTGTTACATTTACCTTTTTGTTTCATACTTTGCAAATCCTTTGCAGTCAATGACTGCCTGATGTCTGGAACTCACAGACATTACTAGTCACAGGGTGTCTTTCCTGGAGGTGGTGTACCAGGTCTTTACTGCAGCTATCTTTAATTCTTGCTTGTTTTGGGCTTGAATTGGATGTGTTATTTCACTTCTTGGCCAAAATGCTTATTGATGATTTAACTATGCAGAAACAAAAACATAAAATCAGTGGAATTTTCCTTTTGCACTTTCAAAATGTCTGAGATGATCACCAACAAACATTCCATCCAAACATCTGACCAGTACTTTAAATATCCAGAAATGTGTCATGAAACTCAGATGTGATCAGTGTTAGGTGAAGTTGGTCTAACTTCAAATTCCTCTCAGGCAGTTTCAGATAACAAACTTGTTATTGTAAGGCAGCCATGCAGGTGACAGCGGTCCCTGTGTGCACCTGCTGTAACATACTGTCAGACATACTGGCAGATGGGAAATACCCACACATACACACACAGTGACTCCTCACACTCTGCTGCAGACATGCTGCACAATGATGAAGAACATGCAAGCGCACAAACTATTAAAAACGTTTAAGTCGAAAACCCAAAGCCATGTCAAAGGCGGGGCTGCGATTACTTAATTCAGGATTAGTCTGTCACCGTCCTCTCTTGGTTTTTCATGCTAATGACACCAAAATAAGAGGATATGATAGTCTAGCAAAGCCTGGAAAAAAATGAAGGAGCTGACTGACAGCTGAGGCTTACTCTTTAAGCCATGCCATGTGCTGGCGCATGTGGAAATGTCATTCTAATTAACAGAGGCACATGAGCCAAACCCCAACGCTCTACAGCAGCCAAGATTCATGAGAAGAACACTGAGCTGATCACTAACCACTGCTCACTTGCGTCTGACTCGATGCAGTCTAAAGAAGTGGCTTTCCACTTCTCATCTGCAGAGAAGAAGCACAAGTCTCTTGAATGAAATGCAGCAGAATGGCAGCACATTTCAAGAGTAGCAGGACAATATAGAATGCTTCTTTTGTAGTAGCAGGACAATATAGAATGGAGCGGTGGTGGAACAAGAACAGACACATTCTGGACAACCAGCAATGGAAAGGCTGAAGATGCGGTCAAGACCAGCTAGATGATCAAGAGTGGAGCTTAATTATCTTTTCTCTCTCAAATGAAAGCTTTAAGTATTGTTTATCTGATGGTAACAATTTTAGTGGTTTACTTGGTCACAGTTGTTAGGAGTTCAGTTCAGTCAATTTTATCATTATCTTTTAATATTTTTTTTTGCCCTTGATTTTCCTATGCAAGTGGATTACTGTAATCCCCTCAAAAATGTCTTTTGATAAATGAATAACTCACTTAATGCCTGTGAAAACTGGAAATTACATAAATAAATGGTGGTCCCTGACCATAGTACTGTCTTATTCATATTACTACTACTGTTTTAATGACAACTTCAAATTGCTCTGAAGTGTAACAGTGTACCTATAACACAAATAATTCATGTGCAACAGAGTGGCACATTTGAATATAAATTTTAAGCAGTTTTTTCAGTCTGGATCAGAGTCATTATCATAAGAAGGCACAGTGCACTGGTTGCAACATGAACAGGACAGTTTGCTGAACTTGTTATAGTGTATAACATAGCAGATGGATTCAGAGTTGGGTAGATCAGGTTCAAAAAGTATAAACTGTCCCCAGGATTTTATTTGAATTGCCTGGCCCATACATTAATTATCCATCTCTGGCCTTATAACAAGAAGTCCTGCATTAAAAATACTCAGTTGTAAAAGAATACAGCACTGTGAAGGCAAAAAGGGTCAGATGTGTTGCTTTTCCATCATTTCCTGGAAGTAACTCCAGGTTAAGTGCTGCTGTCTCATTAATGCTGAATGATATCACACACCTTTCAGTCTAGTTAATTAAGTGATGCTTAGAAAAGGGTTGGCAGCAATCAAGCCCAGTATGTGTAGTTTATTTTGATCCTATTTTACACTGATGTCTGCGTTTACACCGACTTTTATTGCAGTGCAGACAGTATGAACACAAAATATTTTAGGTTTTGTCTGGTCAAGTTCATTTATTTGTAAATATACATTCATTCCTGCATTTCAGGCCTGCAGCACATGCCAAAAGAAGTTGGGACGGGGGCAATTTAGGGCCAGTAATGTGATGTGATTTCAAACAGGTGGTGTCAACAGGTGATTGTAATCATGATTTGATACAACACATTACACATACTTCAAAACAATGGAATCTATATACTCATTGTGTGGCCATGGGGACAGGGATGCACTCTCACTTACAGGGGGTGTGTCTAAAATACAGCTCTGCCAATGAATTAAAACTCATTGTGTCTTGGTAGTGACATAAAAACACAGCATTTCAAGTAAAAATGAACTCATGGTAAATCTAAATCTTTCAATTTCACTTTAAAAGAAGCCAAAAAGATCTTAAAAACACTGAAATAATCTAAGTATTATTTTAATACGTTAAGGAGTTGGGGGTTTGGGACAGATCCCTCCCAAAAGAAACTACGACAGGCAAGATATGAATGCTGCATAAAGATGCGAGCAAAAACAAACAAGAGTGAGCATTTAAATGTAGTGCTGTCAAATTAGTGCAGAGTAAAGAAGAGAGGAGCCAGCGCATAAAGGAAAATTGTCATCTGGCAGGTTTCAGAAAGAGAAGATGCTGACAGAGGAGCAGAGAGATGTATACGAGGACAGGAACAAAGTAGGTGAAAGTAGTACATTCGTGAGAAAGGTATACAAAAAACAGACAGGAGAGCGGAAGAAAGAGAAGAACAGAGAGAGGGAGCGGGAGAGAGAAAGAGAATACAGAGACAAGACAGCAAGTAAGCTAAGAATGTACTACGAGTGGAACAAGTCATACTGAAGTATTGATCAATATTTTCTGCCTGTTGCTCATAAATGACATCTTGAACAAAGCTTTCACCGTGGAGGAGCTGACAGCTACAATGGCTGCTTTTATAGCGAGCAGGCAAAGCTTTATGTGTGTCTGGGGGAAATTTAAAACTTATGCAGGCCTCTCAATACTGTCCTCAGATCAGTTTAATAAAGCGCTGTTATGTCATTTCACAGATATTGCCTTGTTGAGCATGGCAGCTTTACAGCAGAAAGAGAGAGTCACTGAAATAGATCTCCCGTGAATTAAGTCCAAAGCACATCAATTTAAGCACTTTTACCAGTGTTTCCCTGAAATGTCACATGGTACTTTCCTCAGAAACATCTTTGATGAGTCTGTTGGCAGTAGAGAGAATAAACAATTTTAATGAATGCAGTATGCAAAAATGCAAAAAATGAATGTTGAAAACAGTGTATTACATAATACTGAAAAATCCCACTAAACCAGGAAAATATTTACAGTTATTTAGTACATGCCAAATGACATGTTTTGTTGATTTTCTGAATGAAACTTCCTCTACATAGAACACTGCATAAGTTTAATGTACCATTACTGCTAATATGCTTTGCATAAACTCACACACATAAGCACAGTAACGCTCAAACCTATTCTGATGAAAGTTTGAATAGCAAAAGTCAGGTTTTAATTTCCACTCTGAAAACCCTTTAAGTACAAGTTATTAATCACACAGAAAACATATTTAATAGAAAATTCCACAGCATCCTCAACAAATAAAAATAACAAACCTATTTTCAGTGTTTCCAGCCTTTAATACAGCTTCCATTCTTTTTGCGAGACTTGCTTCAATGTTTTGAAGAAATCTACACAGATCATTTTACACATCCAATGTTCAGACTGGATACATTTTCTGCTAATTTATTTTTCCTACTTTGAAATGTCTTTAAAGTAGCACTGTACCTTTCTCCCCTCCTCTGAATGTCTCTGTTGAGAACGCTCAGTTTGAGAGCCTGTTCTTTTAAATGATGATAAGCCACTGCTGGCCCTCTTCTATGTGCACAGTGTACTGAGGCGACAATGGCTTTGCACTACTCTCACCATGAAGTTCATCTTAACGACATTCAGCTAACAGACTAATGCTGTTACTGTGGATTCTGCAAATCTCAGCAAGAACTTCCTAGAACATTACATTTCTGTTAACTTATTACCTCAACTGTTAGTGTTAGCTAGCGCTAGAGGGCCATAAACACAGCATCATTAAGTTAACTTGCTTACATATATCTCATTTGCCGTTTTGCCACAGACAGTCGGTACTGACCCTTCTTTGCGCTGCGCTGACCCAGGCTGAAAAAGCAGCAGTCAGACACACAAGGCTTAATTTAACTTCCTACTCACCAGTTTCTTGTTCAAATGTCCCCATTCCACCTTAAATGGTTCAGCAGTTATTACTGTAACGCCTAAAGCACCAGCATAACTGCTAGACCATTAAAGGTGGAATGGGAAAACTTAAGTGGGGTTATTGAGTCCCCCAAATGACATAACAAGAGGAGCCAAATCGGAACAGCTTGTTGAATCCCTTGGTTGTCCTATTTCAGTTGGTGGATTGTCAAGCCTATACCCTCAATGTTCCCAAATGTATGAGCACAAACACTGAGAAAGTGAGTTTTTCATGATATGTCTCCTTTAATGGGTGTGTCCTTACTGTGTGAGAGAAAGCAGGAGAATTTATCATCAAGCAAATTTGCAAACTGCCAACCAATCAATGTTGACAGACCTCTGCATCTAAGACGGTTTTGCTATGAATACTAAACCAGAGGGAATTTCTAAAATCATGGCTATTGTGTAAACAAAAATGTCCAAAGTTGATCCGCTTTGCGTGCAATTTTCCCTCAACGTCACCGGATTCTCTGAACTATGAGGTGAAAGTAAGTCTACTATTCAGCGCTGTAATTAATCAACACCAGCCACTCAAACTGCAGCCTAAAACTGCCAAAGCTACTTAAGTAGCATGACTGACAGCTTTCTGTGGGATCTTATGGTGAGGTTGCCAGTCTTGCAGTGCCAGTTCAGTGCCTAGTAGTGTTACCTCGCATGTAGAAATATTTGTATTTCCACCCCTAAAGGACCTCATAATTAAGAGGATTCAGGGACATTAGGAAGATTAATGTGCATCTGACCAAACGTATTGAGTTTGCAACATTATTGTCTACCGACGATATTATTTCCCAGAGAAATCTGCTTAGACTCAGAGCTCCTAACATGGGCATGACGTCAAGAGTTTAGAAAAACCTGTAATGAATATCTTTTGTCAAGTTTAATCAAGTAATAGTGATAATCTTATATAACATAACACTCTTTGTGTGATTCTAGCTAGCTGATTTATCCAGCTCCACAGATAACAGAAACTTAGGGGTGGTGGGTTAAAGAATACAGAATTCTATTTCTCCTCCATCAACATATACAATACCCTGCTTTGTCTAATTGCATCACACTCTGCACTTTGTAGGGCTGCTGAGCATATAGAAAGTGCTGACACATGATACACAGACAGCCCTGCGTTGTTAGTGTCTCCTAAGAATGGTTGCATAACTAACACTGCAGCTCCACTCCAGAGCACACAGGCCTGGAGAATGTGATGCTGAGAGGGAGGCTGTAGAGAATACAGAGCCTAATAGCAGCTAGTGCTAATGTGGCAACATTAACAGTCACTTTAAATTGACTTGATTCAAATGTGTGCATAATGAAATATGTTACACCAACATAATTGGTATATGTCATTAATGAACCTATTTAATTTAATGTGATGTAACATACTTCATTTGTGTGGAAATGCAATTAATGCAGTCTAAGGAGAAAATCAGCAGATTTTAACATGCTGTATATCATATGCACATATATCTCTTTACATGTCATATACGAAAACCATATACATGAATGTGAGCAACAACCAAATATGCTGTCAGTGCTAAAAAAGTTTTCATACTATTTACTTGCTTTAAAAGGTAATACTTCTAAAAAATGGAAATGGTGGAAGATACCCAGATGCGGTTTTAGACTCCCATTTACACCCTATTATTTGGTCTTAAAATGAAACAAGCTGTTTTCCTTTTATGGTGTGCTCATGAATGTTTTGATGGGTTGTGCTCTGATTAGCTGGTCTAGAAGCTAAATGCCAAAACAGACCCAGACAGGAAAATAAAATGAACCTTGACAACAACACAAATTAAAGTTGTAGTTCACTATGAAACTTTAAACTTACGATGTAAAATTTTAACCAGCTGCTACTTACCAGTTGCTGCTCCAGTTATGATGCTACTTAAGGTGGAACTCCTGTGCAAAGCCCTGATATTGTATAAGGCTTGAGAAAGGATAAAATGTACAGAGAGAACTAACAAATTTGAATTAAACTGAGATATTCTTAAAGATGTGGGTGCTGAAGTTAGCTTCCTGTTCGCCAGCTTATAGGTAAAATGTATATTTTGGAGGTGTCACTTCGGGTGGAGTCAGGACTAGGATCCTAGGATTGTTGAATCATCTAGTTTTACTAATTCTTGTATAGATGTAGGATTTGATGGCGGAGACAGCAGTATTTGAGGTTCACGGTATATATACTGAATTCTCTTTATTCAACTATGACAATGTAAATACAGTTTTTCATTCTGTTGCACCATTAAAGTTATTAATATTTAGATTATTTAAAACTATGGGAAAGATAGCATCAGCAAGAATACAGCAAAGGAAGCTATGTATGGTCCAAACAGTAGTATTTTTCCACCATATCAAATGGCTACAGTGGATAGCTTAAACCTGCCAACATACATATTCCCTTAAAGGAGACACAAAAAATGCCTTCTAGCTGCAGGCTACATCATTAATTCCCCTTCTCTGCCAACCAGTGCTCCACATCATTCTCCCCTGCACTGAGCTTTGAGATTGCTCTAATCCCACCTGTATTTAACCCATCACACCACAAATCATACATTCATGGAGTAATGAGATTGGAACATAAAGAGATTCCAACTAAACGATCATGTACACGAAGCAAAACGCAAAAAATAGCAGAGTTCCCCTCCACATACATTATATGACCCAGCAAGCTCCCAAGGCTAATGGTAGTGGCACTGGTTTCATCTGAGACATGAATAAAGCCAGTATGTGCACATTACACCAGCTGACCAGTCTATTTGTGTTTTGATTCCATTAACAGGTAACAGTGATATATGTAATGACAACATCGTCCAGCAGACTGTTTCCAGATGCAAACCTGAATGACATTAACCTGAGTGGTGCTAAATGTGTAACAAAAGCAATGTAAAATGGGAAAAACAGCAGCTGCAGCAGGAAAAGGGCCCATGACCTATAATTGTCTCACATTCCCCTTGAGGTCCACTTATAATGCTTGTGTGGTTTTGTGTCATAAACAGTCACAGTTTTCCAACAAACACACATATTCTCTCTTCGTCCCTTAGGATTAAACAGGCAGTTCTTGTTCCTGTGCCTTTAAGACTGAAATATGTAAATGAACACTGTTCTGATTGGCTGACAGAACCCTGTATCGTACACTTCTTATAACTTAATCATGAATGGGTGGGGCTAAACCACTGTAAGATGAATAGGTGGATACAGAATGTAACTCTGCTGGTTTTCATGACATCACAGAAAATTCAAGACAGGCTGTTTTGACAGTTAAGCTTACACATATGGACTAAACTTACAATGTTTATATACTCGGAATTTCATTTTTTTAAACAGTGAGGACAGGCTGGGTCAGTTTTCCACTGTATGGGCCCTTAAACTTCAACAATTTAAAGTGAATATGTGAATGAAATGAAATAAAGTGTATGTCCATGTGTAATGGTTAGCTTCAAAACAGTTTTTGAACTTTTGATGTTTGAGCTTAAAACTGATATGACTGACAGCTGACTAGTAAGGTAGGAAAGAACGGTGGGGGACTCTTTAATTATTAAAAGCAGCACTTCAGGGAACATTCTGATAGTGTTTAGACACAACACAACTTAGGTTAGACACAACACTCCACGGCCAGGCGAGTTTTGTACAGATCCAATAGGAAAGATTTACTCAAAGAGAAACTAGGTATTGACCGTCCACAGACAACTTAGTCTGGTTGGTGCCGTCTTCTAAGAACTTCCAAGCACATTAACACAGGTGCAGCTTTGTGATTAACATATGACCAAGGTTTTGCTCATTTCCTTTTTGTATGATTCAGCTAGATAAGAGAAAAAACATTGTTTATTACTGTGGTTCAGCCTCTGTATTTCTCATGGTAGCATTTCCAGTAGTATTTTCATCTCAAAATCTTTCTCAACATTTTGCCTCATAAATATTGGCTTCTTATGTTGAAATAATACTTGTTTTGTCAAAGTTTTAACTTGTTATATTAATATATAGTATATATAAACTATGAGTATATTTTTTGTAAAATTATCATATTTGACATTATAAGTCAGTAATAATCAATAGTGTTTACTATCAGCATTGATAAAACTGAGTAAGTAAGTTCCTTATAAGACCTCTTTATGGTAATTTGCACTTTGAGAGGGAAACTCCTATGAATGCCTATGCAGTAAAGCAAGTGCAAAAGAGCAGTAGACAATGCTTTAACGTTATTACGGTTGCTGAACCTCAATAATAATGTGCGACAGACACTTTGTACTGACAAAAAAGGGTTTGGGACAGGACAGAGCGTGAGTAGTATCTGCCCTATTGTGTCAACCTCAGACAGTTCAAAGGTTTCATATGAAAAATTAACAAAAATAATTCTGTCTGGCAGCTGATCTACAGATCTCAGTGAAGTATTTCTCTCCTTGCACCACTGCCTACAGAGATAAAGCAACTGACACACCAAAGCCTATTTTGATCTTTCTGCCCTTGATTGACTGAGGTTGAATGAAATTGGAAATAAATGAGGTAGCTGGGAAAAGAATTGCACTTTTGATTTGCTCTCAGTGTGATTTATGTACCAGACACTAATCTCCATGCTAATCCCGAACATTGCAGTGATGAATGTCTGACATGAGTCATTCAAAGAGCCCCATTATGAGTGCTTCTGCTGACACCAACATATGTGCGCTTGAATTACTCTACTGTGCGGAAGCCTCAGAGGATTCACTATATCAACTCAATCACCCAGTAGAATACTCTACACCTGCTGGCATAATATCAGACCTGGGATGAATAAAGATAAACTCAATTAACTAAAAGTGCAGTGCATTGTCTTAAAGCGCTTAATATAAATAGACACTAATACCATGTGTAGGCAACACAGTAACGAGAAGTGTATGTTAGGACATTAGGACATGTATTTGATGTAAACTGCAGATTTAGAAATGCATTTGGGACCTTGAAGCAGAATAAGAAATACCTATTTCACCCAATTATATAAACACATGATCTATCTAAGCGTTGCTGAAAGATGCTGGCTGGCTGAGATGTGAGGGATTATATATGTGTGTATGAACAGCTGTGTAATGAGACAAGTCAGTGGTCTACCTGGGCCCACGTTAAGGTTCCTCATGGTGTCCTTGGCACTGACTCTGTTATTGGGAGGGTAGTCTGGCACTGGGGCTTCATAGCGTCTTTCTGGAGCGCGTGGACTGGTCTTACTGGGATATGATCTAGATTAAAGACAAGAACATAAGAATTACTGCTGACAATGGGCATGTTAAAAGTTCATGCATAGAGGCAAGCTACAAAGTTGCTAAAGCAGTGTTTTTTTCCAACAACATCTCATACTTTTAACTGTATAATTTTGAAGTAACTGCTCTATGGCAGTTCAGTCCATTTAGCCAGGATAGAGGGTATTTACTGACATCACCTTCCTACCAGAATACGTGCGCCCAGGCAGACTGAGTGGCAAAACATTCTGAAACAAGCGATTATCTGCTTAAATTAAAGGCAGTCGGACTCAGCAGTTAAATATAAATTCTTGTGATCACCGTAATCTTTAATGTATCTCCGTTCCATATTAACCAAGTAATCAGGTTAATTATCTAAACTTGCTTTGTGGAGTTGTGGAAAATGCTTTATTATTTATGCTTTATTATATTATAACACTCTCTAACCACCTTCCCTTTGTTTGTAGAACACAAGGCTCATCATCATCGGGGATGTTCTTAATAAATGCAGCATATAAATGAAAATGAAAAATTATAAATGATGCTAAAGGGACCTATTCTGGTAATTTTGGAGTTTACTAGAATATATTTACATGAATTAATGAAATGCTCTTTTAAAGATCTGTTAGAGGTCTGCGTCTTTAAGCTCCGCCTCCCGATGACCCCAGTGAGTTCTAATTGGTTAGCCCATCGCTCTATTCTGAGTGGATAAGCACCAGAGTGGTTGAAGAGGTAGTGGCAGAGCCATATAGTTCTGTACCTACAAGCAACCAATTAGCATTGTGTTACAAGATGACGCCACCTTACAGAGCTATGTAACAGAGAAAAGGGCTAGAGTTTCAATGAGGCCTTCCGGGGAGAGGAGAAAGTGGTAGAGAGTTTCTCCCTCTGGCATGTAATTTGGGCTTTATAACTTTGCAGACTACTTACATGCACAAACAGCTACATAACACACTACAGGGAAGGGTAAAAATGGAAAAGTGTATGTAATAGGTCTCCTTTAATTGTTGAGAAGTAAGTACAGTATAAAACTTCCAGAATTATTTTACTCTAAAATCCAGCATACCTGACACAATAACTACAAATCCACATTTTGGTGTCTGCCCAGTAAACAATGGTCGTCCGTGGACATCTAAAATGTGCTTAAATATAGTCAGATACGTGATTTCAATGTTGGTTCAATGGTTCAAACGGTTCAAATGTTTACTGGGTGAATTCCAGTAGTTTCTGCAAATTGTAGTGATCTATAAGAAGCTGAAGTCAGCTTCATAATCGTCAGCTTCTTGCTGCATTTTCCCAGTTCCACCTTAAATTGAGCAGCAGTTAAATTCTGGCCACTCAAGCAAGTTAATACTAATTGCTGGAACAGAAAAAAAAAATAACAAGAAGCTGGTGAATATGATGCTCAGCCTCATGTGATCCATTAGCATTTTTTTTCTTTTGGCTAATTAATTTCTGTAACAGTCTGTTACAGTTTTATGACTTAAACAAGTTCACACATGCTCTATTTTAAGGTTGCTGCTTCATCTGTAATTGAATGCAACGGTTTGGACATCCCTGGTCAAACGACATAATTTGTTGATTTAAGTGAAACTCAGCTAACACATGCTCTACAGAGAACGCACTGCTGTACATTTGAATGAATAATTACTGATTTAAATGCTGGTTTGGCCCATTAAAGAGCAAATAATATTGTGTACAATGCGTACTATATGGTGCTGTTCATAAAGCTACAACTACATAAACCATTAATGACCCTTAATGACATAACCCTACATAAATGATTCCAATAGGCATGTTTCACTATTAGGGTTATATTTGCCAATTTTGGCCAATGTTACCTAAACTAGCCTTTATGACAGATGATGCCCATTGGAATAAGAAATTCTAAACATTTATGTAGACTTATGTTAGTTGTAGCTTATGTAAGTGACATGTAGCCTTATTAACAGTACCCTACAGTAAAGCATTACCCTCATATTGCAACAAATCTTTTTACAGGCTTTATAAGTTATTGGATCATGTTTACAATTTGGCAATTTGTGAGGAGGTTAAACAGACACTGAATGGGTCAAACGAGAAATTCCCAAATGTAGCACAGTTGTAGGTGGGGTATCACTGAAGTGGGTGGATCATGGATGTTTAAATTCCATACATGGACCACTGCGAAACGTCTTACAACGACATTATTTAGGAAACTATTTTGACGACCATATAGCATTTGTAGCTGTTCTGACATCTACATTAATATTGTGCAATGTAATAAAATAACTTATAGATATGGTGTGTATATGTTTTCATCCCAATAAAATTAACATAATAAATGAAGATGGTTTATATGGCCACCATGCTGTTACCCTAAAAATAATTTGAAGTAGTGAATAGCATATTATCATTAAACCAGTTTTAAATATTGAAGTTAATTATTCACTGGTGGGTTCAGCATTAGTGTAGCCTTCATTTGTTAAGAGCTATAAGTTTCTCTGCTGTAGCTACTGTAGCACATTGGCAGTAAGTGTAAAGAACCATGTGCCAGAATTAGGCTGTAAGAGTTTCTAATTTGGCTCTGAGAACTGTAAGCCAATTCTATCCTTCAGCCACCATCTTTTTGAAAATTACATTCATCGTTATTACAAGGAATTATTAAATAGGCTGCCATTCATGGCTGTTTTGGCTGCCACATCTAATTGATTTATGTCCTCATTCTACAACAGCCGTTGATCTATGTTGCAATGTGTAAATGAACCAGCACAGACAGATATTTCTCACTCCACATGTGCATTTGAAAACTATAGTTTATTCTCTTTTAAATTGGATATTGTTGACAAATCTTTTTGGTCATAACCTGACATTTGTCTTCATAGCAAGAACTTCTATATTTAAAGCAGGAAAATTGTCCAATGAGACTTTCTTACTGGATAAAGCTATCATATTCTTTTCCCTCTCCAAAAACTAATTTAATTGCTTTTGGAAAAGATTATTTCCTTAATGTCAGAGTCATAATAACTCTATTATTGGTACATACATGACTAACAACGAACATAAGAGCCGAGCTTGTTTACTAAAGAATATTGTCACTGTTGAATAATAAGTTTTGCAGGACAAGAAAAATAAATTGAATTAAACATGTAAGTTAATGTAAAGACATTTTATTCCAAGCAGATACGGATCTTTTGCTCCACTCATCCTGAAATTTTCAATCAATTTAAAGTCAGTCAGCTGGTATTTTCAAATGATATCAAACAATGAAAAACAAAATCAAAACAAGAGAAACAAGGTTTTGTTCCAACAGTGTCAGTATGCTTGAGCACAATTTAGCCTGTAACTCACCCAACAGGGCAATGCTGCTCATCAATAGCATCCACTGCACTCTCCACAGAGTTGAGCAAGGACTGAATTTGATTGGCTGATTCCTTCAACAGGAAGCGGGTCACAAATTGCTCAATGTTAGTGCCCCTTTCATACACCTGTAGGGAAAGAGAGAGAGGGAGAAGCAGAATCAGCACTTTGCACTGGGTCTTATATGTACATATATAATGAGACCTTGTCTAAGCCTTTCAGCGAGCTGCACTCCACCAGAAGGGTTTTAGCCTAATGCCATATAACCAACCCTGCAACTTTGTAAATGTCGAGTGTGGCATATGGTTAAATGAGTGCGCTCCTTCTGAAGTGTGGAGGGCAAATTACAACAAAGTCAAATGAATATGGTAATAGCAAGAAGGAAGACAGAGACATGAAAAACTGGCAAATTCAAATAACTGCTCCAGGGCTGTGATTGCTTGCCTGATTACTATGATGGCTTAAAAGTCAAAGATCAGATTCTAAAAGGTCATTTGGTATTGGTTAATACAGCATTGCATGAATACTGACATGATGACATTTCTAACGCTTCTCAATTAAGATATCAAGTGTAAGCATCATGTGAGACTTGGGAGGTTTATAGGTCTTGAGCCATTCTTTTCCATAAAGACAGATGCATTTTAACTGGTAGACTATAACTCACATGCTGTCTGCTATCAATGATGCCAACAATCTTGCATCAGAGTAAATATTGCTATGTATTACTACACTTGTGATTACGTGGCATGACCAGTGTCAAATAAAAAAAAAAGCGAGCAGTGATGCCCTTCATGAGTCATCCTGTTAGTGCCAGCACCTTTGGCGGATGGCTGCACGACAGAGGACTACATGCACGCAGAGTGTTACAACAACTGCCCTTAACACTATGTCAACACCACTTAAGACTGCAATGGTGTCGTGCCAGACTGTCATGAAGTGACTCAGAATGGCTGCGGGTCATTTTTAGTGACGGGTTCCGCTTTTGCCTCAGTGGAGACAACCAGTGAATCCGTGGGGGGAGGCACCATGGTCAGCGCCAAGATGAACGGTTTGTTGTCACGTGTCACACGTCCAGAAGGCCTGGTGTCACTCCACCTTCACCCCTATCGCAAAGTCTGCAGCAACTGTGTGAGAATATTCAAGCTACATGGGATGGATTATCTCAGGAGACCATTAGGAACCTCTACAACTCCATGCTGAGACGTCTGGCATGTGGCGTTAGCAAACAATCATAGACACATAACCCTGCACCCGTCACCCCCAAGACCATACAATGATAAATACAGTACTGTACTGTGCCCAGAAATATGCCTCATACTCCACAGCTTCTGATTATTGAAAGGTGGGTAAATAGAACACAATGCCACCCACAGGCAGAATATCAAATCTCACTCCTTTAATCATTGCCTGACAAATACAGTAACAATGTGACATTGATACAGTGCTAGCTTGCTGACTGATGCACTTTGAAGCTCCTCATGGTGACCTGAGAACAAGCCAGCAAATGAATGAATACTAAATTCAAAGCAGGCATGAGGTAGAGAGTTCAGTTGGACTGCAGCACTCGCCTCTCTGACACAGTTGGTGAGTTATACTGCAATGCAATGCAGACTCATGCTGACTGTGTATTATAGAGGATCAGAGGAGAAGTAATGGAGACGAAAAAAGGATGATAGTGAAGGAGACGGCAAACGTGGCCCACCTGGCCAGACAAAAAGCCAGTGGGCGGGGAGCGTGTGAGGGGTAGGTGGATGTGTGTGTGTGTGAGTGAGGGTCAGTATGATTAATGCCAGCAATCTGCTGGGACAGCAGTTCCGCACTGCGTTTTACTACCACTGAAGCATTCAAATATCATCAGCCAGCAGTAAAGCACTAGATGCCAATGCAGAACACAGATCTTTTGATGAAGACTTGATGAAGAGAGCAGAAGACTGCAAGGACTGTGGGGTAGGCACTGAGGCTTTCCATCAATGCAGCAGGCCCATAAAGTAGCTGAGCATTAGAAATATCACTTACAGCAACCTACATCTGCAGCCAGGAGGAGTTCCAAAGCATTACCGGGAGGACATTTATTCAAGTTGTAAAGAAAAGAGGAGACAACAGCTATAAAAGCAACAAGGTCGAAGAGTGAAGTGGGCCATCTTGACACAAAACACTCAGTCGTCTCCTGTCACAAGTTCATTTATGATGCGTAAAAATGAGTAAAAGCATAATTACTATGTGTAGAGAATACAAATGGGAAGACTCTTTTTTACCAAAAGCTGTATCTATTTCAAACTGTTTGTTACAATGGATCAAACATTCATTTCAACCGATTCATTATCCTGCTGAAGTATCACTCAATGAACACATGACTGCATTATCGGATTTTGTGTCATTTAAATGAATAAAGTCACTCAGCCTGTATCAGTGACGTAAACATTGCAAAGGTGCAACAAAATTCAGCTGGACAAAATACAGTTGGACTTTTGAAGCAGTTTAAATAATTCACTGAAAAGAACTGGTTCAAAAGGACCTTTTGTTCATGCATTTGACATCACTAGTAGGAAAACTGCACAATAAAAAACTTCCTCAAGTGATTTATAGTTTTTATGAAACAATGACAAATTTCATTTATTATTAATAATAGCAATGCACAAAGGCATCAGAACATTATCAGTATCAGCATATAAGTGTTTGCAAAATGTTTGCCATCAGACAAATGTTCAAATCTGATTAAAATGCCAAACTGATATTTAATGCTGCATGTATTGTAATCCAGGAGAGCAGGAAGCTCAGGAAACGCAAGACTGCTGTTGCAAAAAAGTCTGCATTTTTTTCCTCTTACTGCTTTTTTAACTCTTTAAATCCATAAAAGAAACGCTGTTCCTCAATAAAGCTAAGAAGCTAATGCAGATAGATGCTGGCATTGCATCCCTAATGAATATTAATCACAATAAGCAATTTTTCTGCCAAGATATGCAATTCAACTGATGCGCATTTGCATGTTTCATAAATTGAACAACAAATAAAAGAATGAATAACGTAATGGGTTCAAACCCTGAGGACAAAAACGCTGATGCATTCCCAACAGAGCCCACAGACATGCATAAAACAAAGCCTGTCACTCTGCAGTAAAATACTGACTGGATACATTTGGGTGTGTGACGAAATGAATTACTGAATAACAATGAGTGACATGCTGGACTACAGTACCCACAACCACCTGCGCCTAATAAAATGAACCATGACACACTTGCTGATTTTTAGTGAGGAGGAGGCAGCAAATGTCATGAAGTGAACAAAGCTCTGGTTACATTATTTATGGCACCTCTATAGCGGCGACCTGGAAAGTTAGAGAGCAACAACTGAGCGCTTATGTGGAATCACCAGATGTTCTGCTAACTAGGTGTGCAGTTGTTAGGCAGGCTTTTCAATGACAGAAATGGTGAATGCAATGTTAGATGATGATTCCCCTTTTAAAGGCACTACTTTACCAGCTCTAGCTGCTGGTATCTGTGCTGTTGTTCTCCACTGAGACAAAATGAGTGAGCCATTAAATGCATCCTGGGTTCTGAGAAGAATGAAGCAATACAGGAGATGTGATGCCCATCCGGTGTTTGCCTTCATAATACTGAATAGAAAGCAGATGTGCTTTTAAATAGCTATCAACTGCAGACAGGCAGCACTCTGAGGAGATGTGACAAAGGAGACCAACCATCATCAGTTTTGTATTATTCAAAGTAAAGTGGAAACAAGAAATCCTGCATATCAGGGGATTAAAGCAAAACTCCATTAACTTCATATTACAGATTACACTGAGGACTATATTTAGTATTATACAGGGAATATAAAATTTGAGTTCTACCCGAGCCTCTTCAAAAGCAACTTCTGCATATCATCAAATGTTGTTGCTAAGTAACATATTGACTCCTGTTGCTAGGATACGATTAATTGGTTCATGTCTCAACAGCAGTGTAGCGTCTACGACCCGGAGAGTTTGCATCTTAAAATAGATGAAACAACACAGTTATGCCCGCGTGTCTATTTAAAACTACTTCCCACCTCTGTTTGTTCAATTCAGCAGTTCAATAAACTTTAGATGTATGCTGTGCCCTGACATTGTGCAATAAGCCTGCACCTGCACTTTCCTCTTGAACTTCGGTGGAACTGAGTTATGAGGAAGATTTTCATCTCAGCAGAAGGAATTAGCTCAAAGGTTCATTTACAGCAGTTACATGGACTATCTTTCCTGATTTGGACTTTGAAAAAACAGGCCACAAGCCATTCTCAGCCATCATACTTGTACCTTTGGTTTCTTCCATTGTTCAAGCTATAATTGATGGGTAAATGGTTCTTTTACGACAGCCAAAAGGGCAAGAAGGGTGACAGCATGGCAAAACAGAGACATCTCCTAATTAGTGAGTACAACAGAGGGATAAGAAAAGGTGCTATGTGAACACGGTCCAGTTAGACAAAGCTTCCGAGAAATTGAGGAAAGAGATTCAATCTCAATCGCATTAGGCTGCCTGAAAGCAGGAGCCATGGCATAATGTGGTTATTCAGCCAGGAATACATCCATTCATGTGGGGATCCAAGCTGCTGAGACTTTACAAGGCTGGGATTAAATCTAGAGCCGGCAGAAAATGAAGGCCGGAGAAGATGGGCTTTGGTTTCTTTTTGTGAGGAGACAGAGATCACTGTGTCGTTTCTATTGTGTGTATATGTGTGAAAGCTTTATGCTGTTTTTTGGTCTCCGTGTGCTGTGAGAGTGTGTTAGCACTTGGCACCCATGTAAATTCATGCTGGAGGTCGGCCTAACCTTGGTGTCGTTTCAAAGGGAGTTTCTTGGTTTTGGAGGAAGGCACTTTTGGGACGCTTTCATGTGTTACCTCTGATACATTTCCACATCTCTCTTGGAGAGGACATTTCACACAGTGCCCAATGGCACTCTATGTCCTGATATGTTCTGATAAGTCACTGCGGTTGTGAGGAGTCTGAGATTGGATCACGGTTAAAGGAAACTGCCACAATAATGGACAACAAAAAGGTTTTGGAAATACTATATGATAATTACAAAAAGACCACATGTGTACGCAGAACTGCATTCGTACATTAGTGCAATGCTGTTGTCATATGTATGTTTAATTGGTAACACATTGATTGAATCCTGATAAATGTCATGGCACATATGGCAAGGCAAATATCATATGCTGTCATGGCACATTATGTCCAGAAGGGCCAAACTGAGACTGAGAAAAATATAACATATTATAACAAAATAACATATTACCATGGCATGCACATTGTTATACCTGCAGTTAACCAATGACTATATGTTCATCATTTTGGACATCTGTTAAACAATTGCACCACCAACCGGTTATAAGAAACATATGACTTGGCTAAAATGGCTAATTTGGTGGCTAAGGAGGCTAATTTACACCTAGTGCAGGATTCCCACAGTCTATCTGGGATACCATATCTAATGTGTTGTGACAGATTACAGTGAAATGCCCCCTACGTTCCTTATTCTTTCGTGCATCTTTTTGTTTAACACCTAGCTCTTCCTGCAGTTCTAAAGTCAATCTCCTAAAGCCATATGTAATTCAGAATTTATTGTCCCATCAATTATGGCAAGCTGTCCTGGCCCAGATGTAAAACAGGCCAAAACCATTATACTATCGCCACCATGTTTCACAGGTGGGGTAATGTTCTTATGCTGGGATGCAGTGTTTTCCTTTCTCCAAACATAAAGACAAAGAAGTACAGATACACATTTGCTGTGTAGTAAAATCAGTCCTAATCAATGATTACAGTACATTAAGAAAACCTATACAAAAGGAATGATCTTTAAATTGATTTACATGTTTAATCATTGCACCATTTCTGTAAACCTTCTTTCCAATCTCTTTTTCAAACATGGTTCTTTAGGTGACCAAAGGTGTTTTTCCTATAGCATCACTCTAAAGAATATTAGTGGCACGTTTTTTTTTTTTTTTTTTAAAGAGTGTAGATATATTCCTTCACTTCTGTGGCTAAACATCCAACTCCAGTACATGAAGCGCATGCATGAAGGACTACAGTCGGCTGCTCTTTCCAGCAGACACGCTGATCTCTCTGAGAGACTCATTCCAGAGATGTTTAATCAGCACACTGAGTGCTGCCCACTGCTGTCCTTCATCATTTTCCCTGTGCTGTTATTGTCCTTCTCACTCTTGATCAGTGAAGATGCCTATCATGCATGCACAACACAGAGAGTTTATGCAGGTGTGGAACGGGAGCACTCCTCCTCTGTTATAGTCAGGCACATGGCTCATTCTTACTGTGTAAAGAAGAAGAAGCACCAATATTACTGTCATAACAATCTCTGAAATGGTAACTTAGCAGGAAGAGAAACACTCTGGTATTTCATTCTTCACAAACACTTAACACAACGTAAAGCGTCCAAGATGCTATTGGCAAATGGTTTAACAAGGTTTTTAATAGGAGAGTTAATTGTAAAACACAGATGAACAGAGCATACATTACATGTCTTACGTGTCCACCAGATCTTCACTACATCACTTCTGAGCTGCACTTCTAAATTAGACACATAAAGCATTTTCCTTAGTAAAATAAAGCGATGTAAAGTTTGACTGACAAAGCTTTTGTCATTCTATTTCTAATTCTTCATCGTGTTGTTCTGTTTTGTACAAATTTTTAGAATAGTCCTTATACAGCACTCAGAATGTTCCAACAGTTTGAAGACAGAACCATGAAAACGATCTTGAAGCTTTCTGCCCTTAAACAACTTGGCTATTTTTTTTTTTTTTTTTTTTTGAAAGTTCACAACCTTTTTCCCATGCACTTACACGGCAGGTGTCTTCAAACAGCTTTACATTTACACCAACCAACCATAACATTAAAAGCAGTGGTGGACAGTATCGAAGTAAATGTAATTAGTTACTCTACTTAAGTAGTTTTTCCGTGTATCTGTACTTTACTGAAGTATTTCCATTTTGGACGACTTTTTACATTAACTCCACTACATTTCAAACTCAAATATCTTACTTTTTACTACATTCACTACATTATACAAAATTTGCAGCTCCTTTCGGCTTATGTGCGCGTAAAAACGTAACGTCAAAACATAACAAGCTTATTCACAGATTCTTGGCATCCATGGAAATGTCCATTCAAGGACCACCTGGAGGAAGGCAGGTAAAGCAGGATGGGTTAGTGAACAGATAAAATGTATAGTTCCTGACTTTGTGGGTAAATAGACTACAATATAGAAATATGTACACATGCACTTGTGACTGGCGAGTGTCTTTTTCTGCATTTATACAAACTCTATTTCCTTTTATAGTAAATCTGTTTTGACTGGTTTATGTTTATGAACAGAGAGGTACAGATGCAATATAGTAAGGAAAACTCATTTGTGAACCTGTTTAAAGCAAGCTTTTATTAAACTTTAACTCGTAACTAAGTTGCAAATAAATCTTAAATTGAAACTTTTCTTGTTAGCAAAAAGTTATTTTATAGTTAAAGCTAAAGGAACCTGTTCTCCTTTAGTGTTCTGTGCTTATGAACATTTGAATAGACAGTCTGACTAATTAATGACCTTCTATTAAAGATTGGTGGACCGACAGTGACACTAGAGTCTCTTCACCTACAGTGAGTTGATTAAGAGTCTTGTTACAGAAATGATAATAGGACATTAGAGCCATAATAAATCATGCTACTGTTACTTTCCATACTAAAGTACATTCACATGTCACTGCAGTGCTGAGAATGATCCACCACCCACATAAACCTGCTCTGTGGTGGTCCTGACCATTGAAAAATAGGTGATGAGGGGATAACAAAGTATACAGAGAAACAGGTGGACTACAGTCTGTAACTGTAGACAAGGTGCACCTATATAGTACGTGGAGCTGATCAAATAGACAGTGAGCCAGTACAAGGAGGTGGTTTTAATGTTATGGCTGATGGGTATATATCTCAATACCTTTTTGTTTCTACAGTTTAATAACTAAAAATACCAAAGCTGGCATACATACTACATATATTTTAAGCATGCACTTTTTAGCTTTACACCACGTTTAGCCTTCTTTCATTCCTTCATTTATTGATGCTTGGTTTATAAGACCTGCTGTTTTTACTTTCATCAATCCAGTCTCCTTTAGATAGTTCCTCAAAGTCATGGAATTTCCAAGTTCAAGTTTAAGTCTCAGCTGGCCACAGCACTGCATTTCATTCTTATTTTCATATTTTGCATATCAGCATTCATACTGACACCATAGAAAATGGTTCTAAACCAGACTTTTTGTCATACATACATTTTCCCCAGAATGTCACTGGCTCATCTCAATAACAAGGTTATTTCACATTAGAAATCCACATTTGGCTGCATTTATGCTACAAGCTATGCCTTGAAAATGCATTGCACAGAAGTAAACTTTAACTGTCTTATATATCAACACAAACTCATCAAACTGTATGTGGAGTATTTTGGTCAGGTTGCCAACAGCATGGCAGTTCAACATGCAGCATTGTTCAATGCAGTGTCATTTTGCATGTAGCAATAATCATATTTTGACTCCTTATCAACCTCAAAATTCAGAGGATCTAGAGACAATCAGAGGGAAATGTACACCAGACAGTGTACCACAAGTCACGACAGCAGCATTCATTGAAATGCCAATTTTATGTTTGAACAGGGCTGCAAAGTATGACATGAGGGAATGGATGTGAATGCAATGTGAATCCATATGATTTTCAGGGTGCAACTGAGTTTGAAGCAGGATATATATACATATACACACACAAATCCAGTATATTTAAAACACCTAAAGAGCATCTCAATTCATGCCACAAAGGCAGCGGGAGGCATCCCAGAACAATGCCGTGCCTGAGTCAAAGCCACCATCACCTAACAAGAACAGCCCTAATTATAATCGCCTCTTGCCACGTTTTCCAGGCAATTTTAATCAGGCAGGACGAGCTGCTGAAATTACCATCATAAAGGCAGGGGATCCTGTAACACTGATAATGCTTTTGTTTAGACAGTAAGAGAATGCAGGATGACAAATCCGTCTCACGGCATGAGCTTTTTGTCACCGCCTTGTTAGAAACAGTGCACATGGAATTGGCAGATGCAGTCATCACCACAGTTCACTACAGCACACCTCCTCCAGGCAAGGCAGTGATGAGGCACATATTTCTTGTGCATTCTTGTTTAACTGTATGAATGGATGAACTGAAAGAAAACACAACACAAATTCATTCAGAAGTCTAAAACAATGGCCTGAAATCAATTGTCAGGACGAGATGTGGCAACCATTTGTATTCTAATACAGCTAAACACAGAAACAGGGTAGCTGTAATTGATAAACACGTATTATCTGGCATCTTCCCAACACCCTGAGGCTGTTTCCGAATTAAACAGAGCTTGGCAAGGGTGCCTTCTTTTAATTGCTACATTCAGCTCTATAGTACAACTGGGTAAACTACAACATAAGGATGATAATGGCCGCAGACTTCAGCTGCTTAAGAGCTTAAGAGTCTCAAGTGTCCTAGTTGTCCACATGCTTCTCCAGTCACTGCAGGAGGGCACAACAGATGAGTATGGGCTGACAGAGTGGAAGCTCTTTCATCCATAATAGCCATGAATTAGTTTATGCAGGACCATCCAGTTCTTTTTGCAAGCAACTCTCTATAGATGAAGCACTCGATGGAGGCAACTCCATAAGGAGGCAGCTTTATAAAGACAGCTTTCTATGGACACAATTCTTTAATGAAGGCAAATGAAGGCATATTTCTATAGACAAAGCAGCTGAAAGCAGTGACTGAGACACTTTCAGAAAGCTTTCCAGTGATGCAGCTGTCTATGAAGGCTTGTTGCTCTACATGACTTTGGCCTACAGCAAACTACAGGCTGGCTCAGTGCCGTCTGAGAGTTAGGTTTCAGGCGGTAACCAATGAACAGCAGCAGATCTGAAGTGTTGCTTGTAGCTCCACATTTTTGCAAAACCAGTGTTTCACTTCATCACATGTAAAGTGTGCTGTTTAAAATCCCTGCTGGAATCACCATTTTCAATAATGTAAAACCAATTATGTTGCAAAATGTGTATAAGATGATTCTAATATCCAGAGTGACACATATTAGAAAAGAGGTGACCAAATTTCACTGCTCTGCTATTCAGAGTAATTTCATCACAAGCAATTACTATAAATAGATACTTTACTGTCCACTTTCTAACATTTCAGTTTATACTTCATAAGCTATTATTCAATGAAATGTATTAATTTGACAAGTGGCACTGCTATGTATATGATTGGAAATGTGAGAAGCTATAATATGTAAAGGCAAACAAGCGTCTAAGGAAATAAATAAATAAACAAAGCTGTAGATGATTGCATTATTAACTGTGAAAACTGCATAGCATGAAACTAAATAAAATAAAAATATCCAGAATGCCTCACATTCAGAAATCTCTCTGATACGATAGCTATTCAGAGTAATGTCATGACAAGAAATGATGTATTCCTTTGACCAATGATCTTTAAATGGCTGAGGATGTCCCGTTTCATGGATCAATACTGATGGATAAATTAACAAAATAAATGCAACTGCATTCAAATAACTATGACGTACCAAGTGCTACCAAAATGGCGCTTAGCAATCAATGTCTATATACTAATGCCACACTAACTTTGTGTCTTATAACACAAATTTTGGGTTGAAAAGGCTTTAAAGAAATATCTACTGTTTTCTTCTTGCAGCAGAATCCTAGTCTCAGTCAGTGGCTGACTAGGGAGGTGAGAGAATGATTAGAAAAGGAAAAGAAAATTTTTGTTGGAATGCCTCTTTAATAATAGAATTTCTAAATGAGCTCATGTGTTACCAGCCTCCTTCAAAATAACACAAGAAACTAATTAGTGCCCACCAGGGATCTGCTAAAGTAATCCTGGGAAAACAACAGGAAACCCCAAATGGGGAGATGAGCTTCAAAGATGTCAAAGATAATTGGAATAATGTCAGGAATCGTAGGAAGGCATATGCTGCTATAGTGTAATCTCTAAAATGGACAATCATGCAAGGAGGTGGTAGAAAATTCCTATATAATGTCCAGAATATCCAGTCTAACACTGTTCCAATGTTATGTACATACTGTTACAGAACCTCTTCAACTTTGACAGCCTGCAAGCTAAATGAATAACCTGGATGTAAATGGGACCCCATTTAGCTTTTATTGACTGTTGGCCATCCAAACGTTTTGGTAGTGTTATTCCTTACTCACTACATTCATGCATCGATTCCAATCGCAGGTTGGAAATTCATATAAAGGTAAACCTATATGCAGGAACAACTACACCACTCTTTGTTGCTCTCTTTAAACACTGACATATGAAACTACAGCATGTCAATATTAAAACAAAATCCAATTCCAAATGGTATTTAAAGCCATCCTGGTGCTACATTATGCCGGACTCTAAGCCTTATTTGAGTGGTTGGATGGCAAGCGGTGCAGTATTCTGAAAGCAATTAAAGACCATACGGCAGCTTGGAGCCAAGCTCATTAGTGCTAAGGATAGCACATCCACTGTACACCGCTATGGCAACACGCAGCTTCAGAATTCCAGGCTTGCCTCCGCATCCATATTCATGAGCAGTGAAAGACTGGGAGAGAAAGTGTAAGCACTAGAGAGGAAAGGGAAATAGTGGAGGGATGATAATGCATCTGCTTATTGTTTACGGAGGCTCATTGATTTAATCCACAGCAATGGTTTTGGTATCTGGAACAGATTGGTTAATAGCTGAACAGTTTTTGCGTACTGTATGTGATCAGAAATGTAAGAAGCTGTAATATCTAACAGAAAATGTCAGTACATCAATAAATGCCTGACATTCAGTTCACAAAAGCTGTAAGCAAGCTAACACAGCTGAAACTAAATATTCCAGTAACATGGTTTCTGCATAGCTTCCTGTAACCTCGCTTTCCTGGCAAAGCCCACTGTTATATAATAGTATTGTACAGCAACATTTGGAATCTCGACTGGTCTTGGTTGTTGCATAGAACCACAGAAGATTACTGTTAACTGTGAACTTGAGTGACATCCTATTCTTAATCCATAGGGTTTAATATGATGTCGGCCCACCCTTTGCAGCTATAACATCTTCAACTCTTCTGGGAAGACTTGCCACAAGGTTTAGGAATAGGTTTAGGGGAATTTTTGACCATTCTTCCAGAAGCACATTTGTGAGGTCAGACATTGATGTTGGACACGAAGGCCTGGCTCGCAGTCTCCTCTCTAATTCATCCCAAAGGTGTTCTATCGGGAGAGGTCAGGACTCTGTGCAGGCCAGTCAAGTTCTTCCACACCAAACTCGCTCATCCATATCTTTATGGACCTTGCTTTGTGCACTGGTGCGCAGTCATGTTGGAACAGGAAGGGAACGCCATCCCCAAGCTGTTCCTACAAAGTTGGGAGCATGAAATTGTCCAAAATCTCTTGGTATGCTGAAACATTAAGAGTTCCTTTCACTGGAACTAAAGGGACGAGCCCAACTCCTGAAAAACAACCCCACACTACAACCCCACCTCCACCAAACTTTACACTTGGCACAATGCGGTCAGACAAATACAGCTTTCCTGGCAACCGCCAAACCCAAACTCATCCATCGGATTGCCAGACGGAGAAGCGTGATTCATCACTCCAGAGAACACGCTCTAGAGTCCAGTGGCGGAGTGCTTTACACCACTGCATTCAACGCATTGCACTAGGTGATGTAAGGCTTGGATGCAGGAGCTCGTCCATGGAAACCCATTCCATGAAGCTCTCTACACACTGTTCTTGAGCAAATCTGAAGGCCACATGAAGTTTGGAGGTCTGTAGCGATTAACTCTGCAAAAAGTTGGCGACCTCTGTGCACTATGCGCCTCAGCATCCGCTGACCCCGCTCTGTCATTTTACATGGTCTACCACTTCATGGCTGAGTTCTTATTGTTCCCAATCGCTTCCACTTATAATACCACTCACAGTTGACTGTGGAATATTTAGTAGGGAGGAAATTTCATGACTGGACGACAGGTGGCATCCTATAACGGTACCATGCTGGAATTCACTCAGCTCCTGAGAGCAACCCATTCTTTCACTAATGTCTGTAGAAGCAGTCTGCATACATAGGTGCTTGGTTTTATACACCTGTGACCATGGAAGTGATTGGAACACCTGAATTCAATTACTTGAATGGGTGAGTGAATACTTTTGGCAATATAGTGTAAGTGAATAAAAATGTAAAAAGAAATGATGCAAAGTACATTGTAATTACATTTCATTCTTACTTCTTTTTTAAATATATCTTATTTTATGTTTATTTAACATCTTGTTTTTATCTTTAGATTCTATTCTATTCTATACTACTAGATATTCTATCTTTACATTATCTTATTGTTTCATGTGAGTGGGCAGTTGCACAGTGTATGACTCTCCATGATTGATGGTCTATGGTGATACAGTTTAAATACTGTCCCAAAAATGATTCTCACAATGTTCTCTGGGACATTTTCTGGGATCCATGTATCGACCTAACTCATTTGTGCTAAATAATCACAATACTTCCTATTTTTGATGAATGTTCATGCAAAACAAACTGAATGTAAAACAAAAGAAATAAAAGTAAATGAAAACAGAAAAGAGAGAAGAGCACCGTGCATTCATGCTTCAGAGCTGGGCTATATTTGGTATTTGTTATCCTGACAGCACAAGCACCCTTTTCCCTTTTCTTTTCCTCACAGTCTTTGGTCTATTTCTCATTGACGGGGGCTCCACTATGTGCCCATTAAGGTTCAAGGCATTGCCGTGATTATCCTTGAGCGGGAATAGTTCCGGAGTCAAGTCGTGTAGGCCAGGATGACAGTTGCTTTCTTGTATTCATCCAAGCTCTCCTAATATTCATGTCCCAGTTGTCTTCTTTGAAACTGCTGAAGGAAAACACTGGCGTGCTGTTCAGCTTTACCAGTCAGGTTCCAGATCAGTGGTTCTCAATCCTGGTCCCGAAATACCACTGCCCTGCATACTTTAGAGTTTCCCAGCTCCCAACACACCTGACGCAACTGATGAACTAATTAACAAACCCTTCCTATAGTGAAGTGGATGTGTTAGAGCAGGGAGAACCCTACAGTATTTATGACAGTGATACAGGAACAGTGTCTAAATGATTCCATCTCCCCAAGAAGAATCACAGTACTGCCTTGAATATTACAGACTGGTCTTTAGGTCAGGTTGTGCAGGCCAGGTGTGGCTGTTCTTGCACTAAAAGCAGTTGCACTGTTGGACAGATTCTTATGGAGCTGAAGTGTGGCCGTTAGGGAATCAAACTTCATGTATCAGACTTTAGATGTCTTGATTATTTGCAGTCCTTATATGGTCCTTTTCCTCCTTGGACAGAGAATTCCATTATTTTTAAAACAGAATTTAAAAAACGGACTCATCATTCATGGACATTTCCATTTTCCATTTTCTATTTTTATGTACAGCAAGCGGTACTGAACAGCTAGGATAGTGGACCATGTCATCAGTAGCCACACATTTCTATTTATGGTGAACTCTCACACCCCACAGACTGGCACTAAATAACAATACAGCTCATGCATCACACAGATACATCTTAGACTGAACCACAGCAACGTAATTACAAGTTGTAGTCTCTCCTACCAGCATGTGGTGCTCCCGAGAGCCATCACGCCCAGTTGCTATGCATGGCCATGCCTTCTACCCTCCCACAGCATTGCGAGCCAGTGAAGTGGCACTACAAATGGTGGTATCTTCAAAATGGTAACTTTAAAGGTGAGCACAAAAATGTTACTTTCAATGCAAATAAATGTAACAAGATTTTATTCAAAGCAATTTTGGAGCATTTTTATTCCACACATCAAACATCACCAAATTTTCACACAGTGTAAAGTGTAACTGCTTAGCTCAGGTCAGGCAGAAAACTACAAACTGTAAAAAATGGAAATACGCAATTGTCACGCTTCCGGGTTTTCCGACCGTCTCCGATCTCCCAGACTCCATCTCCCAGAATACCTCCCCTCGTTGACGTCACTACCAAATTCCCAAAACACCCACTCATACTCCACTTCCACGCTCTAGCTCACCAGAGTACTGATTTGCCACCTGCACCTCATTTCTTAGCCGCTATATAAACTCCTCTCACCCACATCCACTTCGCAAAGTATTGCCAAACTCAGTTTGCACACCGAGCATTTCTCTTGATCTCTGCTACTACCGTTCTCGACCTCCCTTTGTTTTTTCTACTCTCACTTCATGATTCCCCTTCTGTTTCGTTCACCTTCCTTGTTGCTCTTTCTGTGCTTTGACCTACCTGCCTGCTCTCTCGATTCCTCTTTTGATCTCCCTCTGGTTCTGTTCGCTGGCTATTGGACTCTCTGATTTTCGACCCTGGCCTGTCTCTCATGTTCTCTCTCTCTCAACCTCAACTTGGTTACCATTGCTCTGTGTTTGCTGTTGAGCCTGAATATATTTGTGTCTAATAAAGACTACTTGACTTTTAGCTTGGCAAGCGTCAAAGTCACTTTGTCCCTGACAGCAATATCCAAAATTGCACTGTTAAACACCTGATAGGAACATATATATGAGCAATGGATCCACACACATAGCCTAATTCGACTATACTTTTCTTTTCTGCTGCTCCTCTCAGTCAGCCCAGAGAGCCACTGTGAGAAATTGATGGTGGTAGCAGGCACGAAAACCAGGAAAATAGATCTAAAATAATCATACCAGCTATAAAAATCACTTGGAAAAAGTGGCAATGTAGTGGCAAATACTACACACAAAACAGTCTGGAAGACTAAAACTACAGAGAACATATCTCTCCACAATTTTAGATCAACAGGCAATCCTATTTTAGGTAATCCAATTTTCAGTGGTCCATACTGTGTTATCAACAGTCCCTCTCCAATAATGACCCCATTATCAGCGTCAGAATTCAAACAAGACCCAATTGGGTCAGCACACAGAAACACACGAACATGAAGCGCCACACTAGGTGAACATCCCTGCTTGTTACGATAGATATATCTCCAACAAACAGCATGATCCTTTAGAGCGTTCTCACCTCCTCCCCCCATAAACCACCATCACCCTCCAGCTCATTAATTACTTATCAGTCACTCTCAACTACATTACCCAGCGTTCAATGCAAGTACAAATGCAGTTTGACAGCCCATTCGTTCTCTATAGCAGGACCACTATTATGGAACCAACTTCAATGTGAAAACGCATTTTAATGAAAATGGAGTGTCGCAGACGAACCACTTTGGCACTTACTAAATGGAGGTCATATATGATTCTTCACAAATAGCCTGACTCTGCTACAACATGCCGTTACCAGGGAAACAAGGTAACCGAGGTGACAAGGCGCTACCAGATGCAGAGTAAACAGTGGTGACAGTTCAGTGCAGGGCAGCTCGATAGGAAAGGCTGGACCTACACGGCAGCATGGCAATGAAACAGGGAAAAGGTTTCACCCAAACATAAGGAAAGTATCTTCCATTATTCTGTTTGAGGCCACCGACGCACACTGAACACGAATGTGTTTGTGATCAGCTATGGGTTAACATAACCTACAAAATCATCACAATACATCTGAAAGTCTGTATACTGTATCTTAATACCACTACTGGTGTTGATCAGAGCACAGTAGACCTCAGTGTTTCTTCCTCACATTCCCAGGAGGATTTCCGCACAGATTCCTTGTGTTTCTATAGAATTGCTACCACTGCTACCCTCTGCCTGTACATTAAGGATGCAGAGCCAAATTTCAATAAAGTCGCTTTGTCACAATGTTTCCAAACTGAATTGAATTATAACACTGCGCAAATAATGCACACACATAGGCATAATCTGTCTTACACTTATATTATATGCATATATTAGGGCTACACCGAAAGTAGATTTTTATTGTTATGACAGTTACACAGTTAAGGGCTGCGATGACAGAGCAGATCGCACACAGTGCACCAAACAAGTGTTTCCCTGTTCTAAGCTTGAACCCTGCTCTCCCACATTTAGAACTAATAACTCAACCATGCACAGCTCAAAAAACCTGAACTACTAACCTGTAAAAATGGGTTTAATATGGTTATTATCACTCCCAGAACTGTTTGTAAAGCTTGTGAAGCAGTATAAACTTTAGTCACAACAAACTATCACCTAAGAAGCTTTTAGGAGTAATTAGTAAGACAACGCAACCTGTCAAATTCATACTCCAAAAAGTGGGCGGCAATTTATATCCAACAAATGGACAGTCCCTCTTCCACCTGCTTCAGTTCTTACCAGCCTAGGAGTTCAGCATCAAACTTCATCACTTCACTTCAAGACCATTTCCACTGGTGGAAAGCAATGTCAGTGTTAACTCTTGTTTTGCTTCTATTTTTATCACTTCTTTTGTTTGCTGCCGAACGTGGTTTCTTGACAGCATGCAGCGGCAGTCATTACGTGTCACTTTAAGTGACACATTAAGTGTCATTCGCCAAGACCCAGTGTTTACTTTCCTTTCATTATCTACCCTTAAATTATCTAACTGGGACCAGGAGTTTCAACATGATTGTCAGGGCAATGCTACTTCTTCATCCACTCATGTTGGACTAATACGACTTCAGTTACAGCAACTTACCTCTTGAATGTGTTATTTAAAAGGTGTTCAGAGAATGATGACTATTTTACTTTCATAGTGCACAACAATGTACAAGTTGTTATTTTTATTACATAAGTACTTTATGTTTGCTTCATATAGTTCTGCTTGTGCTGCTTGCATAATGAAGTTTAGATTTCTGTTTCCACAGCCAAAGAAAGTTCACATTTAGCCTAAGGCTCACTATCAGAATCATCATTTATTATGTGTATGGTGTTTATAACTTATATCAGCCGGAACATGAGGATTTCTAGAACAGTATCCTGAAATCGGTCTTCAGAACCCCCAGAGAGTCAAATAGTCTACATTTGCGAGTTGGTTTGGGCCCAAAATGTAAACTGTCTGGGGGTCCTGAAACACTCTAGAACACTGAATAACTATTTAATCATAAAAAAGACATTGTAATTTTATCCTTTGAATGTGGCTATACTGGTTCCTTGGTGAATTTTGACCATTACATTTTAACTAACCATAGAAAATTAAATATTATGAAATATGTGGCATAAGTGTTTAATGACATGTTTGCCTTCTGGTAATCCATCTTGTAGGACAACAAACTCAAAAGTTAGCCACTAGCTTACTCTTAGCAGCTGAGGATCGCCCAGTGTCACAGCAGAGCTCACCACATTCCCACTCAACTGTCTGGCCTCATGGAGCTCATCTCAGTCCAGTATGACAGAATCCCCCCGGGATTACAGTGGATCAGGGCTGACAGGTAGCATTGCCTCAGGGCCTTTGGGACCAGGTCCAATGCCACCCACCACATCACTCCATCTAACTTGTCAATCTCCACAGATACAGAAGAGACAACATGCAAACAAGTTGGAAATAAAGCCTGACCTGCACCTGATGAACACCCTGCTGGAACCACAGTCACTTGCTGCCATGTGGCGGGCTTATGAATATCAACCTTTGGCATCAAGTAGAGAAGAAATTCAGAATCAGCCTGTTCAAACAATGCCAACAGGCAATTCAGCCCTCTAATGAGTTTCTGCAGCACAGCGGCACCTGCTATGGCCTCTTCATTATTTCTGGTTTCAGGGCTTTTTAAAATGTGTTTTATAGTAAATTACAGACACAACAAAGTCATTCTGAATACTGGGAAAACTGAGCTAACAGAAAACAGAGTCTTACAGTTTCTGGGCTTCAATGAAAAGAAAAGGTGGAGAAGAGAAGACAGAAGAGAAGAGAAGAAAAGAAGAGAACATACAAATCTTAAGAAAAAAGAAGAAAAAGAAGAAAACACATTGTGTCATTTTTCATTTTCTCTATCTGAAGTCTTAACAAGGTGCATCGTGTGTGAAAGCATGAGCCAGCTCTGGACGGCTAAGCTAACGAAAAGCTAATGAGAGGAGCTCATTAAAATGTGTGTGAAAGACAGTAGGAAGATAAGATGTTTTAAAAAATCTGCCCCATTAACTACTTCCTCCTTCTAAAGGGCCAATTAAATATACATGTTCCAGAAATCCTCAGACTTCGCAATTAACGCAACAGCTTTGCTGATGACTCTTGTGTTTAAGGGGGAAAAACTAGCCTATTTTTTAGGCAGGATACCCTTGCCCCCTATAAGTTCCCTATAATGAAATAATGCTATAATAAAGCTTATCTTTTTCCTATTTTTGTTCTTCATATTCCATGCAACATAGACTCTTCACTACTGTTATATTACTGTGAAACTTTGATCTTATTTGGTATTATTTGTAGACACTCAAGACATACTTTAATGTCATCTAGAGTGTTTTTAGTGCACACAGAAAATGCTGCAAGGTTTAAGTTGGGCTAGGTTCCTAGACAAGTACTTCATCCCATTTTATCCTACGTTCACACTAGCAGACAACAAGTCGCTTACATTGCTTATTATTATTATTATTATTAATGATAAACGATTTTATATAGAAACCTGACTGTTTGCATTCATGGCTAGCTTTATTGGCCGGCTTGCATGCTGGCTAACCTAGCTAGCTACTGAGTGATTTAACTCCCCAGAGACACCAACAATATCCGCTACTTTCTTCAAATGTATATGTGCAAAGATGCATTATATAAACTGGGAAAAGAAGAAACAGCGGTTATAACCATGTTTACCAGCACACTCTGGAGAACGGGTACAAAATGCTGGTAGGAACAAAACAAAACGTTTAGAGAACAGAGGTTTTGGATCTCAGACCCCCGTGTCTATGATTGGTCTGAAGAATTTGTCGGAACCAGTCATTTACATTGTCGCTTCACCGCGCCATAATTAATTTGCATAAGGTTGAGAAAATCTTGATTTGTCACTTGTTGCTCTGTTATGGAACGCCATTTGGTCCTTAACATCTAGGACTGTCCCAAATAAAGCATCGCAGCTACGTACATGACACGTGATAGATATGTAGCCTTAGCAAGAGCCCCCATCACTTCAATGTAGAACCCACTTGACTACACATTAAATAGAATTAAATAGTGATTTAAATTTTTTATTCAATTTATCACATACCTTTTTCATAAAAATTAAAGCAGGACCACAATGTTGGTAAGTTTTATTAAGAAGGGATGTCCTTAGTGGGTCTACACAGAATACAACAAACTACAGTAAGGGATGACTAAGAATAGGGTGGCATATTGGCACAGTGGGTAGCGCTATTGCCTTACAGCAGACAGGGCCTAGGTTCTGTTCCCAGCTCCCTTTCTGTGTGGAGTTTTCTTGTTCTCCCTGTGTCTTCATTTGTTTCCTCCCACAGTCCAAAGACATGTTGTTAGGTGAATTGGAGATTGGAGACTAATTACCATCAGCTATGTCTGCCTCCAGTGAGGAGTATTTTTGGATTCTCTTGTATACAAAGCAGTACAATGGACATATGTACATTACAGAGCTAAAGCAATAGTATAACACCTTTATTTGAAACACCATTTGAGGCAAGTGTGTGTTTGAGATGTACTTTGCACATTGCTAACTGGTGGCATATACGTATTTATTATTTGTTGGCCATTAGCATTAGCGTCAACATCATCAGACAGAAGGTATCCTCATCATCCAGAGGATTATGACACAGAAATGAACTGTGAAAAGTTATTGATAAGGGAAGATTCTGTCCAATATCTCAATAGTTAAACAAGTACAAAATCATGTTGTATCATAAACACTGGCTGTGTTATTAACAAGGAAGTAGGTTCTTCTGGTGCTGTAACACTGATTTGTCCTATCTGCTTATTGAGAAGTGACTTATCAATCTCACATCCAGTTCCAAACCTATACTGCATTGGCTGAGGCTCTCGACTTTTCCCTTTGTTGTCTGAAAAGATACACAGTATAGGCTATAGCTATAGTTCCTGTCCTATAGAACAGCCCATCTACATCCGATCAAAAAATAACTGAAAAAGAAGGGAAATGTCAGATTTTGTTTATCTTGCAAGTACCAAATACATTTGGGATGATTTTATTAGGCTGGATGTAGAAGGCCTGTACTAATTGGGAGGACAGCCAGTCAGCCAGTAGCATTTGCTGTTTAACAGTGTGTGAATGCCTCTTTTTCTCACAGTGAAGGTTAAAAAGAGTACATTACATCAAGTAAGCGTACCTGTGCATGCGGAAAAAGCTACCGCTGTCAAGTGTGACGCTGAGACGAGAGTTTGGATGCTCTTTCTTCACTGCCTCTGAGGGTAACGATGCTAGCTGTATCGTGCCTAAACTTGAGGGATATAAGGGACCCCTGACAGCGTGAGCTGGAGTTTTTTTCCGCTCTTTGTCTCGTTCAGCTGCTCTAATCTTACCCTTTGGCTCTCTGTTCAGACATGTGGAGATGGAGGACGAGAGCCTTCCTCTGCTCTGACACCACAGCGCGCTCTTATTGAGCTCATTTGTTCAGCGGGTTGTCAGATATAGCAGCTGCTAATAAGAGACTCAAAGAACACCGGAATCCAGCTCCACTGAGAAGAGCCTCACAGTCGGAGCGGCTCACTTTCACAGCCTTACTGAGGGCACTGCTGCGAATATACTATGTGGACAATTGACCAGAAGTAAGCAGAGTAGCCCAGAACACACTCAAGTGAAAGTCTTTGTGGACTTTAGTGGAATAATGGCTCAAAATGAAGTGAAATTAGCTACCAGGAGGCAAACTTAGAGAGTAGGAGTAGAAGTATCAGGTATAGAATTATAGTGCTGTATAGAGCTATATACACCCAGAATCTATCTGACTAAACTCAGAGAGGAACTAGGATCTAAATATGAATGAAATTCTTTTATTTATACATGATATAAAACAAATAACACATGAGTATGAAGTTTTAGCATTTGAGCAGAGCTTTAAAGGAACAATCTATAAGATGACACGACCTGTCCAATTCCTACTCCAAACTATAGGGGGAAACATGTCACCGGAAAACGAACAGTACCTCCTCCACCTTCTTCAATCCTAATACCTAACTCAATTTCTTTCAATTCTAGCCTAAAATAAATGTTGCAAATTCAGCATCAAACAAAGCGGTTGTTATAATGACAGCTCATGGTTCTGAGAAATACCTTCTTTGTTTGATTTGCCCTTTCTTCTCTATTTTCTTTTCTGAGTGACACTTCTTGACTGAGGGTCCTTTAAGACCTGTAGTGTTGAGTTGTCTTCTCACAATGGGAGGATGGACAGACACACCTGTGGATTTAGTATAGCTTGATATGCGCCAACAGAGGAACACTTTAAGTGTTCCTGGTAACAGTTTTGATGGTCTACCAGGTCTTTTTGATTGGAAATTAAAAAAAAAGAAATCTCTGACTTTTTCACAGCACTGTAAGCATGTGGGATCACATTGCAGCCTTTAAAACTGACACATTGATCAGAATCAATGTATTTTTATTTAAAGAACACAGAAATCATAAAAAACTGACACACTGATGCTTATCTTTGCCGAACAATCACACTGCATACAATAGTGTATGAATACTGTAAGCCTGCTAACTCACGCTAAGCCTGTCAATGCATGAATATTTCATGAGCTGTATGAAAATATCACATTTACATTAATAATTACTGGGAGCTTGCTACAGAAGCTGTGGAGCTGGCGAGTGACAGGGAGTTGAATAGGTAGAGCTGTAAAGATCGCGTAGTAAATAACATTTCTTGAAAAGAATTCATTTGATTTACATGGACATCAATCTTGGGGCCTTTCCATTCTGTTAAAGAAGAGAGACTTTGAGAAATTGTGAGCGGGAAGCTGTGTAGCTCAGTTTCATGGCTATAAGGGTAATGCGACACTAGGAGATTTGGTACATTCTATAGGTTTGTAGGCCATAGGGTTTGACTGCACATGCAATGAACTTAGGAAGATGTCATGAATTTATGCAACAGGTATTCCATGAGCAGATATGCAGTTCTTCCCCACCAAACTAGAGTTATTAAGCTAACTAGCAAACCCAGGTTTGTCAATGAACCATCCAGCATGATTTCATATCTTCCAATGTTAATTAATTCACAGGGTTTTTATAGTTTACTTTTATGTACCATGTGGGTTTCAGATGGTTATGATTGGTAATAATATGTCACATTTGATGCAATATGACTTGCAGAAATAGAGGAAACAATGTATGGCTAAGATGAACTGGATCCGACGATGTTTTTGTTGGAGTAACATATACATGGGTACTGACAAAGGTATTATCACCTCCATATCACATTACCCTTACTTTCTTTCTTATCCTCCATATCCTATTCTCTCTGTCTACCTCTCTCTCTCCACGTACTCCACTGACCATATACAAATGTGGGGCCTTAAACCAATTATGAAATGATCTGCATCAGATGGACGATTAAACTTCTTTGAAATGTCAAACTGATATTGTATTTACTGTATTCTGAAAGAGAAAAAATTTTAGGTGAGCTTGTAGGTTGTCAAGTTTGAAACTTACAGGAAATTTCTAAAGGAAGTATAATAAATGTGTAATCATACATAATATAAACACTGTAGTTATGAATTCACTTCATGAAATAATTGTATTATAAATAGGTTTGGAAGCATTTTACATGTTGTTATTTTAACAATGTCTTTGAGGTTTACCAGGGATGTAATAATGGCTGCTAATAGTAGCCAATCATATCTTGGCCCATTCCTAATGGACAAGCCATTCATGTGCTAGCTTTGATAAAGCATTTCTCAATTGTCTTAAAAGCTGAAGAAATAAGCAGAAGAGAGAAAATTGCTGCATTAGTTTTTTCCCCTCTTTCTCCTCTGGCTTCCTTTAGTGAGCTCTCTCTTTCTCATGAGGAAAACATCAGAACTGAACAGTGTTGTTTAAGCAGGACAGGAAGAAAGAACAAGCACAGGAGCGGTTGGTGAAAATGACAGGAGACAAAAACAGAAGGAAATGAGAGAGAGAAAGAAAGAGAGGGAGAGAGAGAAACAGAGAGAGAAAGAACGACAGAGAGGACGAGAGAAAGAAGTAGGGAAGGGAGGGAAATGAGAATAGAGCACTAAACAGGAGGGAAAATAATAGCTTTCCTAAATCACTGAAGTTGTGCTTGTTTGTAGTCATTTAAGTTGCAGTTAAACAGAAACCGTTTTTCATCAGAACGGCCATGTGCTGGGTCCCAGAGGCCACTGCAGCAGAGCCTGCACTGCCAATAAGCAAACACACACACACACACACACACACACACAGAGCACACAGCACTGCACCCTAAATGGGTCATAAATATTTAAAGCGTAAACTCAGTTTGTATTCGGATGGATATTTTACAGCCCTGGAGCACTGTGGTCTTTAAGAAGCTCTAACCTGCAGTAATAACGTGTAGCTCCACATGGTCTATCACTCAAACAGCACAGACTGTCAAATACAGACAGCGAGAGACATAAAAAGAGAGTCAGGGAGAGAGCTAGAGTAAGATAAGAAAGAGTGAGGAAAGGAAAAAGGAGCAAGAGGGAGTGAGAGTAAGAGAGAAAGAGAGAACAACAGAGAGGAAGTTGGAGAGTCTGAGGACTAGAGAGAAAAATAAGGGGCAAAAGAGAATCAGAGGAAGAAAGAAAGAGAGCATAGAAGCAAGTCAGAGAGAGAGAGAGAGGAAGTAACAGAGAGAATCAGCCTTGCTGCTTGAGGGATGATTATCTACTCTGGACTCAAATGAACTTGTCAATCTGTGTGGATTTGAAATAAATTACAAATAAATTCTCCTCTCAGGTGAGAGTAATGGCAGACATATCACACACCAACAACTATGGCTCTTAAGCTAGCCATAAGAAGAAGCTGGCTCTGAATTCCCAATATGGATATCATGGCAGTGACTGCGAAGAGACCAAAGAGAATGTTATCGGAGGATGTAAGGAAGAGAAAAAGAGAGAGTGGTTGAGCAAGAGAGTAAATCATGGACTAGCTTTTACTTGTTGGCGAGAGCTAAAGAGATAAAAGGATGACGTTCTTACGGCTAACTGGAAAACAACAAAAATCCGACAGCAGGGTGTTCATCCCTGCCAGCGTTATTTATGAAAGATTGCATCATAGGCTGTAACCTTATCTGCGTCATCCCTGTCTCATGGAGTTTGGTAGTTTTTCTGGATGTCAAAAGTCATGTAACCGTGGTTCCGTTTCAGGCTAGCATGCAAAGAAACTAATTCATCTCACGATGAAACATTTGGTCAGTCAAACTTATGCCAAATGAGCCTGAACCTCCTGTAATAAAAAGCCAACAAATGCATATGCAAATGCAAATGTGTGTAGCTGTCCATGAGGGGGTCTCAAAGTGTGATTTGTATTTATGATAGTGGTGCAAAAGTGAAATACACTCTGAAACTGTAGCTGAAGCCCAAAAGCAAAACAATATACAAGTTCTTGCATAATACTGCTTTAAAAGGTAAAGAATGGAGAGAGAGCTGTTATTAACCTTGCTTCCATGTTGTTGAACTATGTAGGCACATCCACAAGCTGCTTTTACATAATTAGTCAGTGCTATCCTAAAGCCAGGTTAAATTTTCTCTCCACGCTGCTTTCTATCCCAGAATCCTTTGCACATTTTTTTGGTGCTCCACATAAAAGCAGGGAAATTTCAGATAACAAATTCCTGTACAGTGGACATGTACTGTAAGAGGAAGAGAGAGCGAAAGGAGTGGGGTGGGGTTGGGGGGAGCCGAGATGGAAGAAGAGTGAAAGAAAGAGAAATAAGAGGCTTTTTATGGGTCCTATAAATGAAGCATTCCAGCCTGAAAAACAGAGGAAGAGATGTTGTTTTGTGTGCTGTAGCTTGGCTGAAGCTTAGCTGTGTGCAAGCCTGTCAGACTGAGCACTAATGAGCAGCAAATAACAAACAGAATATGCAAGTACAGCTTTGAAATGAACAGTTATATTTAGCAGACCGGCAGCAACTGCTATGTTAACACACATGTGGCTATACACATGCACACACACCTACACGAACACAAGCCTCACTCCTTTTTTATCCTCATACTCTGTACTCCAATTGCTTACTCTAGGCCTAGGATAATATTTCAGTCCTCAGAGACTTCTATTAGCGCAGGCTTACCAGGGGCCAACTCCGATTTGGACTGCAAATTCTAATATCTGACACCAGCCTGCTCTACTGGGACCGTCAACTAAACTTGTTGACTTTCATTATCGAACAAAGACAGCAAAGCACAAAACACGCTGCCTTGAAGAATATTGATCTCCAGAGATTTAGGAGAGAGTAGCGGTGAATTAGTGCACACGCTGCCATAAAGAAACATGCATGTCTAATGTTTGCACATTAGACAGCTTCTGCTACACTAACCTTCTTGGTGAAGTCCATGGCTTTGAGGATGGAAAGGTTGAGTGTCTCCAGAGACGCCAGCACACCTTCATACTCCCCCATGTGTTTGGCAAAGTAGTCTGGGTAATAGAGCAGGGGAAGGAACGGTGAAAGGAAGAGGCCATTAAACGTTTCACACAATAAAAAATATACTCACAAACGAACACATACAAATCAGTGAGGCAACACAAGCTATGAACTCATGATCTAGCTGAACTGATTAACCCCTTAAACCCTAAGAGCCAGTTTGTGAGTGTGCACTTCAGTTTCCCACTATCATTAAAGCAGTAAGAAACTCAAGGTCATGTGTCATAATGATTTTTGGTTGTTAAGCAATCCGAGAAATTGATCCTGTTAAATCACCTTAAGCACGGTAAAACTCTGATAACGCACAACCTTGAGAAGCTTACTACGTTAATAAATCAGCAACAAAATACAATATACTAAGACACACCATTAAACAACTATTCTGCCAAGCAGTGTAATTCATTAACCGCAGGGTACTAAAGACTGCTTTCTTAATAACACAGCAGATTAATACAGAATTTTGTAGAAGTATCCAGTTATATTTGTGTATACGGAGTAATTTACGAGGCTCTGAATGTGACTCAACCAATCAGTTCGTAGAACTATTTGTTTTGTAAACCTACATAGCTTGCATACTTACCAGCCACTTTATAAGGAACAGCTGTCTACCTGCTCAGTTCAGCACTTAAATTCATATTCTCATCAAATATTAAAATAGAGGAAAATGTGTTCTACGTGATCATAACATGGTTATACGTGCCATATGGTATGGCATGAGCTAAACAGAGCTTTTCACAGCAGTTACTGGAGTTTATACAGAACGCTGCAAAAATACAACTGCTTGAGCTGAAACGGAGGCTACAGTAACTCAAATAACCTCTCTTTACTGAAATGCACCTCTTTACGGATGACACATCAAACTCCTGAGTTGGATGGGCCACAACAGTAGAAGAACATTCCACTCTTGTAGAAGAATCTGAGGCTACAAAAGCAACAGGCTCACCAACACTGGACAGCTGAATTGTAAAAAATGCTACCAGGTACCTGGCATAAAATTTGGCATAAACAGCATAAATCCATGTAGCCAACTTGTCAGCTCCAGTTGAAGCTGGTGGTGGTGTGTAATGGTGTGGAGCAAGCTTTCTTGGCACACATTGACCCGCCTAATACCCAGTAAGGATCGTTTAAATGGCATCAGCTATCTGAGTGCCATGTACATCCCTTTATGGCCACACTTAGTCCATTTTTGTGTTGGCTCTACCAGTTATTTACATATAATGTGAGCACAGATACAGTTCTCGATATTGGTCCAATAAAGGACTGGATCGGATATCAGAAGATATAACCAATCAAAAGTATAACCAATATGATCCATTAGTCAAAGCTATTGTAAAAAGACACTTTCCATTTCATTTTAATTGTTTGGATGGTGCCATTCAATCAAAAAATGCTGCTTAACATTCTCTTGGTGTGAAAAGGTTTCAATAAAAAGAACAGCAGTATAGCATATAGCTGAGTAATGTGATGGGCTGTCTGTTTCTTCCTTAAGGGGACTAGAAAATTCATTTCACAGTTTGAGCATGCTATCTAGATGGCAAGGTTAAACAAAGTGCACCCAGTACGTATTATTATCGTCTTGGTATCGAGTTGCCCCTGATATATCAATATGCTTACCTTAGTTTGAGGATTTCATATATTTTGTGGCATTTGTAGACTGCTGCGCTGACAATATTTTTGAACAGGGTGGTTGTGATAGCGTTCAGCTAATTTGTGCTGTTTATCTCTAGCTTGATGCAGATAATATGTGTCCTCCAGCTGTTTTGTCATGTGTTTTTGCCTTATGCTCCATTAAGTCTGTCATTTTAAATCCATGTAATCTATAAGGCGATCTGCACTTATTTAGCAAACAAATTTGCTATATTACTTTTACTGTATATGCAAAATGTATAAAGGGCACTGATGTTCATCAGGCTGAATATTCTCTAGAGGAGAGAACTTTTAGCTTTTGTGTATACCATTAGAATGGAGAAACTTGCATAAGTAATGGTTACGGTAGCAATTACAGTTATGATCTGAGACTCATAAATTTTAACAGCTAGGTTGTGAATGACTAGCACGAAAGCAGCAGGGGTGCTATGAAAGAGCGGAACCTAGCATCACCGACACAATATCAGCAATCGAGCAGTCCAGTGTGAGACTGGGTCACTGTATTAGAGTGATACATATCAGCTCTCGCAGTTGGAAAACACACACCACTGGATCTGAATCCAACAGAGTTGGATGTGGTAGAACAGGAGATTCACAGCATGAATGTGCAGCTGACAAATCTGCAGCAATTACATGATGCAACTGTGTCAGCATGGACCAGAACCTCTAAGGAATGTTTGCAGCATCTTGATGAATCCATGTCATTAAGAATTCAGGCTATTCTGAAAGTGGAAGGATACCCAGTATTTAATTGTGTTCCAAATAAAATGGCCAGTATATGTACATTATTGTCTTATTAGTCACATAGTCTTACACACTGTAGTTACTTAATAATGAGGCTTAAGATTATTAAATTTAATAATAACTATATTAATAAGCACCATGCAAGTTCAAGGGGTTAATTGCTCTGTGTATTTTATGAGATGCTAAACATCTGAATAACTTCATTCTGCTGTCAGTCTTGACGAGGAGACCAGGACGTGGTTGGAGACGGTAATGATGAAATTCATCATCAGATTCATGCAAATATCTGAACATCTGCATGCACACAAACACAAGATGCAACCATACACACACACACACACACACACACACACACACACACACACACACAATTCTTCTGATACTCACCACATAGTTCCTTAGTGTCAACATTACTAACACATCACAGGAAAGGAGGGCAGCATATGGAGGGACAGAGAAGGAGAGGCAGGAGGAGAGAGGGATAAGAAACAGGGAAAAAATCCTACATGCACATTCATCACACCACCCTCTTTATCACAGGGATTAAGACCCTAAAATAGATCTGCTAGGTAGTTTCATACAGGCAAACAGCCACCTCCAGTTTTATGCATCCCCACCGATTACTGAAATGACTTGAGTGATCACACTTCATTAACATGTCCGAGTGATAAACACCAAGGAAACCCCAGCTGGATGTGATTTGAATAGATGCAGGAGAGAGTGCACAAAAGTCTCCTCTCCTTTGTACAGCACTTGAAGACAATAAATCAGCCTGCTTCTGAAGAGCAGTGGATCACTAAGTAAATCAGAACAATCAATTACCTACCCAAAGAACAACACAGGAGCAGTAACTCAGAGGTGGTAGAGGGGCTGTTAGGTGATGGTATGGCTGTTCTGTGTTTGTGTAGAATTTGTATATCTGTTGCATGAAGTGAACATTCCAAATCGCTGTACGTTCATTTATAATAGAAAGTAGTATTAATCATAATATTGCATTGATATTTCTTGTGCGTTTGTGTACATTCCCAGCAACATACAGCATGGAAAGAAAAAAAAAAGGTCTATAATGTGTTTTGAAACAAAAGCCTTCAAGTGTTAGATCCATACAGGCTGACACAAGGCGGGTAGCTTGGACTAATAAAGTGGAATCCAATCTTATCTGCAAAGGGCCGGTGTGGTTGCAAGTTTTCATTCCATTAAAGCAGGAGCTCACGCGATCAATTGACCATATGCAACATAACGATAGGCATGCCCTTTAGCCAGTTACAATCATCTGCACAACATCAACTGCCAAGGGAAGGAAAAAACTCAAAGTAACCTGCAGTGAGAACAACAGTGGCGTAAATTACTCTGAATTATTAAGGTAAGGAACTGAGGAACGGCTGGCATTTTATATTAAACTATGTGGAAGACCACACTCCGCTCAGTATAAGCACAGGTGTATTGTTTGCTCGAAAGTAAGAAAACATGATCTAGATTACTGTATTTGCTATAACATGAACGTTAATTTTACATCCACATTTTCTTTGGCTACTGTTTGGTCCTTCAGCATAAGTGCTATGGATGCTTCCAGTTAGCCTGAACTGACAGTTTGATGGATGTAGTAACAGTAACAAAAAGAAGCTGGACGTGACTAAATTTTGTAAATGCTTGACTGATTAACCTCCTCCTAGAAGCCTCCTAGTAGCCATTCTGCCTGTGGAATAAAAATTATCTTTTTAATTAGTTTAATTTTTAATTTTTATTAGGGTAATAATGAAGCATTACTTGCTGGCTCACCTAGAAAGATGACAGGCCATTTTTTCAGGTTTAGAAAAGTATACACATTTCCATAGAAATATATATCTATCAAAGTCACTGAAGGAAAAAAAATAGTTTATTTCTGGGACTGCTTCCAAGACAAACAGAAATGGCATTTAATGACTTTTTTGAAATGTGCTTGTCTGGAAGGAAAACCTGAAACCACACTGGCCTCTTGTATTTAAAGCTGGATGGAGAAACAGAAAAAAGAAAACAATAAGAGCCATCTACCAGCCCACTGGGGGTGTGTCTGAGGGTGATTCAACTGCATCGATTAATTGATTATAATTCAATTAGAACCATATTTAACAAAGTGTTTCCCCAAACAATAGAAATCTATAACTATTTCAAGCATATAAATCCAGAAAAATAACTTTTTCTTTTGTATTGTTTTTGATAGCCTATATTTTCCACTCCGGGCACTTCCTCCAGTGGGTTATGCATATTCAGCTCAGTATTCAGCTTTTTAAAGCTAACCAACATTTTCAGATCAAATGGAATTATGGTGAAATTTAATATGCCATAATATATTGGATTGTAAATGATGCTACATTCAAATAAAGAGTGCTAACAGCATACAAGGATCATTTGACAACCCTAAATGACTGATGAGCGGATTTCCAGATTTGGCTCGTACGAACTGGCACATTTGGAGAATTGGCTTTAGAAGCTCAAGATGTTATGGACATGCTAATTTGTTGTGTTTTTCTGCTTCAAACGCACATAGCCATCACATAACGAGCTTGATGTGGTAAACAGTATGTCTGAGGACCTGGCAGGACAAAAGAGGTTGAAAGAGTGAGTGGGAGAGGGGGAAAGAGAGAGAGAGAGATGAGGAGAGAGAAGATCATGAAAAGAGCACAGCTAATGAAGACTTTAGAGGACAGCAATTCACCCTGCCTGTCTCCTGTCCATCCTGATACTCTTTCATCTCTGCCTGTTTCTCTTTCTCTCTCTTTTTCTATCTTTCCTTCTCTCTCTCTCTTTCCACTGTCTTTTTGATCTTGAGTTTCTTTCTTCTTTCTCCTGAGACTTTAAATAGAGGTGTCATCACCAAAAAGGAGCAAAGGACACCTCCTCCACCTCCACACCAGAAAAGAGCATCAGAAAATAAATGACATTTGCAGGTGGCAGAGGGACACCGACAGTGACCCTGGCTAATAAACCTCATGGCCCTTGCAGCCCTTCTTTTTCTGAGAAACCTGATGGCCATCTCCTTTCTCCGTAGCTTTTGAAGTTCACCTCTCTCGACCTGAGACATAGTCTAAAGGTACGGACACAAGCTTTGTTCTTCTGAGGAGGAGTGTAGGAAAGATTCCCAAAGATTATCCCAATTCTTCAGCTTTCTACCCTCTAGTCCAGTCTGAGATTAGTAATACCTACTGCAGTGAATCTCACTGACCTCACAGTGATTCAGTTAGATCATGGTTTTTGAGGAAATTACTGGATGCATCCTGAAATCTCAAATGTTAAACTGATTTTACTCAAATATATTTTGATACACTTTTCTCAGTAGTGGAACACAGACAATCTATAAAAGTAACATTTATTCTTACTAAAAATGAAACTAAAACCTTATTGATGATTGATTAGGCTGCAGGCCCCCTAGTGGCCATTCTGCCCACAGAATGAAAACTGACTGCAATGTGATCAAATAAAATCTTTCCCCACAGCTCTGTCATCAACATTACCATCGGACCCTGCATGATGTTTTTGTAACATTACTGTCACTATTTTTTGCTCCCATGCACACAAGTCCGCTTTTCATTTGGCACACAAGAAGCTGGGTAACTGGCCAAGACAAAAACCCTAGTGAACACAAGAGTACAGTATCTAAAATGTGTGTAAGATACTAAACTTGACTGTCATATTTAGCATCCAGCAAAGATTAAATGAAAAATATGAGATATGGATATGACAAAACACAGCTTAAAAACCTCTGATCAGACCTTGTGGCTAATGAGCAATCTGATTGACAGCTCTCAACACTCCCAAACATGCAGATGGACGAACAAACAAAAAATATTTGGTAATGCATGAAGGAATGAATGAACAGTGCAGAAAACAAACAAATGGACAGATGAAGCAAAGTGTGTTGGAATGACAGGTAGCTACAGACATTAGCTATCTAGCTTTGATCTTTGATTGCTAGTGCTTGGTAATGCTGATTAGCTTTAGCTCACTAAGGTTCTCTGACTCTGTTTTGTGTGGGCGGGGCAAGAGTCGTCAGCCTTGTGATGGCCAGGAAATGCGTACGGAAGTGTTTACCAAAATTAGGACCACCCAGCTTACAAGGAGAGGAGAGAAATACCGTGAAATTCAGCAGACATTTATAAGACTTTGAGAAGATGTTAATAAGATACACTTTGTATTTTGTTGCCCAGTGGAATAACTTCAGCCTAATTAGTAAGAAACCTCAGATTTAGGTTCCCCGGGGCTTTAAAATTACAGTTAATTATGAAATGTAAAGGTAGTAGAGAATTAGTATTTGAAGTCTGTAAAAATGCTGTTGGGCCAGTTCTACTATAAGTCACATGATGATGTGTATCACATACCATGATTATGGAGTGTTGTTTGGAGAAGTGGAGCAACAAAATACAATATAGTAAAATAAGCAAATATTGAACATTATTATTATTATTATTATTATTACCACTCAATGTTTATTAATATTTTATTGCCTTAATAGAGTTCAACTGATGTGTGGAGTCATATGTGTGTACACTGAGTATGTTACTCTAGTACATTAAGCTATTGAGTATATCAGAATTTAGCCCTAACCCTAACCAGATCTGTTTACAAAAATCTATTTTAACATTCCAGAATCAATGCAGTTGAATCACCGGCTTCAGATCCATGCATCAATGCATCTTTACCCCTCTAGACAGAGCACAGAGGAGGATTTCTGGTTTTTATGAAGAATTTGCGTAAAATGTTTTTCAAATAGTTAAAATGGATCCAGCATTCACTTCTGATAATCAGTCATAGACCAGTCAGGTTTATAATGTGGCAGCCTTCAGTCAGACAGCCAGTCCAATCTGCTATTTCTCAAAAGGTCTGATATGTGGCTGATGATTTCACTGACAGTCACATCTAGTATACTGACTCTCTCGTGATTTGCTTTTGTGAATGACATTGTTTTGGCAAAGTATCCATTTGATAAGAAGAAATGAAGAAAGAAAAGAAGAAAACAAATCCGAAGAATGAAGAAAAAGCTTTGAGCACTTCCCTCTCGTGTCTAGAGGTAGAGAGAGCTTATAAAGCGGATGAGATATCAATAAAGGGAGAGAATATGGATAAGGAGAAATCCAGAAAGGCAGACCAAGGAATCTCAATATGTGGAAAGTCTAAGCCACCCGGAGGACGAGGGAAAGAGACAGAGTGAACTGTATTCTGTAGAGATCTCTTCCTCTTTCTCCATATGATTCTCTTCTACTTTACTGTCTCTGTCTTCCCCTCCTCCTTCACTTCTCTCTTTTCCTCTTCTTCTTCTCCCTGCTTGTCAATTCTGTTCTCCCCAACCCTCCCCCATATCTCACACTGCTCTCTCTCTCTAAACCTCTGCCTGCTTTCTTCTCTCTTTCCTTTCCCCTATATTCTCTCTCTCTCCCTCTTTCCCTCCCTTCATGTTGGTCAGTGGTGGGCTCTGGTGGTTCATTATTTAGAAACCTGGTTTTGGAGAGCAGACAGAGCCTTCTTTACATAATTCATTCTGAAATGTGATTAAAGACAATACGCACAGCAGAGCGCAGCAGCCTCCTGAGACGCGCACACACACACATACACACACAGGCAGAGAGATGTGACAGCCAAGGTCCAGATATGAAACATGGCACATACATGAAACACACACACACAGTAAAGGGAAAGTAAGAGCAAGAGAGAGAATGAAGCAAGGAGAGAGAGAGAGAGAGAGAGAGAGAGAGAGAGAGATAGAGAGGTAGAAAGCTGGACAGGAGAAGGAGACAGAGTTGTAAAGACTGAAAGACACACAGGAAGAGGGGAAAAGACAGGAAATGGAGTAAGGCAGTGAGAGAGAGGCAGAAAAAAGAAAAAAAGAGAAAGATAGAAAAGAAAAAGGGAGGCGGAAAGAAAAAAAGAAAGAAAGAAAGAAGGGGAGAAAAGTAATGGAGACAGGAAAAGAGAAAAACAAAGGAGTTTAAGGACAGGGAAAGAGAGAAGAGGAGAGGTAGAGAAGGCAAGTAAAGACTGATACTAAGAGGCAAAAATGATAAAGGGAGAGAGAGAGAGAGAGAGAGAAATGTTGCTCTTTAAAGGCTGACGGGAGAATTGTTCTGCAACATCTCACAGCTTCCTCTCCCTCCTCCCTCAGGCTTCCTCTTATTTATCTTCTCGCTAATTCCCTTTCTGCCTGTTAACTCCTTTCCTCTAGCTCATCCTACACCTCTCTCCCTCCCTTTTCCTCCTGTAGGTGAGAAACACAGTTAGCTGCACTATCACACTGCTGTACTGCACAGTCACTGTGATTCCTCAGTGAGCAGGACCCTCACCTGGTGTTATCAGAGTCAATGGTGTGGAACAGCTTCTCCAGCTCCTCCTCGTTCAGCGTTCCATCGGAAAAGAATGCTTGAAACTCATCCAGGGAAAGCTTTCCGTCATCTGTAAGGGAAGAGAGGGACAGAGAGAGAGAGAGAAATTTTAGCTGCCTGCCTCATGATATACAAGGAAAAAACTGCAGCCATTTCCACGTTATACCTATTGTTATACAGGCTGGCAATGAGACAAGGTTATTATCGGTAACTTAGGCAATGATACACTTGTGTATAGAACACTGAACAACAGCTTCAGCTCTCAAAAAAAGGCCTTAAAAAAAGCCTTAAAAATCCCAGGAAAGGAAAAGATGGTAACTTATAATCTCTTCAAATATTGTGTATGTTTTAGGCATATTGCCCAGCCTTAGGCCTGCTTCACACATTACACTTGTGTGTGGCATGAGCACCATGGAAGAGCAGTATGAAAAGCATCCTAGAAGCCACACAGAATCTAAACAACAAGCTGCACGCTGTAGCAAAATACTGCAAAGGATGAAAAGGCTGAGCAAACTGCTGATAGAAGTCAGAAAGCTGCAGAAAGTACTAATGTACTGTCCTCATTTATGAATTATAGCTGTCAAAGTAACTGTATGACCATGCATATCTACTTGGAAAATGGATGTCTGGAGTACCTGTTTGTACCTGCAGCGCAAACACCTGGTCAATAATCAGATCCAATTTTGAGCATCAGAACTGACAATGTAATTGCTAATTCCGAATCGCCAGTAATGAGCTAATATGTGAGTTTTGCATCTCTAATGCAACAGCTTTCATTGTAGCCATATAACAATGGCTCATGCATGCAGCTCAAAACCTGCTCAAATAGAATAATGTCGGACTCCTGAATATGCTATGTCTTTTCCATATGTTGCATTTTGAGACACATGATGTTGGTGACTTTAATAAATAGGATAAGCAACATACGTGGAAAATATGTTCTGAACATATTGTTGCTGTCCAAAGAAAAACAAGTATCTCCAAAATGGCAACTTTACAGGAGAACCTCATTCAATTTTAATGTAAGTCAATGGAACCAGACATCTTTCCAAGCAATTTTGGACCATTTCTGTTGGTCCATTCATCATGCAATTCTCACACAGTGTAAACGGCAGCTGCTATCAAATGATGCATAAAAATCAAAATTAACAAAAATGGAGATACATGTTTTTCATTGGACAGCAACGATATGTTACCTCACCCCCCGCTACTCACTAATGCTAGTTAATGCTTGTGTCAATAAGTCATAACTGGATTGGTAGAGGAAAGATAGAAGAAAAAAACAGGTGCTGGCTTTCACCCTCCCAGTTGAGTGGCTAATGTGGTAGGAGGAGACCTAGGAAGCAGGCAGGAATTGGCTATGACTAAATTGAGGTCATCCATGTGCACGTATGCATGCATGGACCTTCCAGGACAAGGCTTAACTTTTTGTATATAATCTAAAAGGTTTTCACTAGCCAATCATTGTATAAAATCCAAATTTATTTTGTAAGGATTTATCGATTACCAAATTTATTACGCTGGGTCCCTCTAATTTGTTTGAATGGAGGAGTCTGCACAAGATATCTCGTGAGAACTGCAAAACACTTTATGACACCACATCACAGAGCAACAACTATGGCCCTTCAGCTAGCTATAAGAAGAAGCTAGCTCTGTATCCCCAGTATGGACAATATGGCAGCAACTGCAAAGAAGAAGATGCTGTTGAAGGAAGTGAGGAACACAAAAAGAGAGAATGACTGAGCAAGAGTAAATCTCTGACTGACTCCTTGGCGAGAGTTAAAAGGGATAAAAGGATGCAAAACTGTCTTACAGCTAAGGGGAAAACAAGGAAAATTAATAGTAGAGTGTTCATCCCTACCAATGTTATGTATGAAAGACTGCAAAGTAATCTTTCAACGTAAATCAACTCAAATAAATCTCAGGCCAACAAATGCATGTGTACAGCTGTCCACGAGGGGAGCTTTCGACAGTGGTGTAAAAGTAGGTTACACTCCACAACTGTAGGGGGACCCCAAGAGCACCAAAATACCAATTCTTAACTATCCAGGCTTCACCCTACAACATGTGACAAACTGACAGGATTACAGAAGCAGATTTAATGCAATGTGTCATCTTGGGCAGCCACATAGGCTACCATAAAAACAACTGTTTTTTTTGGGAGCAAGTCAAGGGGATTTGAAAGAAAGAGAGAGCAAGAGAGATTGTCTCTCCCAGCTTTCATGCACAGTTGGGGGACACACGGGGGGGAAAGCAGGCATTAATTAGGCAGTGTGACCCACTTTGTGGTTCCATTTTTCCTCTAAGGAGTGCCTCACACTGGAAACAGAGGCACTGCCTAACCCAATCCCCCTCCACTCTCCCTACTGTACGATCCTGACACATATACACCTTTACTCTGTATGGGTGTGGTGCTGTGTAAAATGGAGGACACTTTTGCTCAGGTCTTTGTTAGTGCTTGCCCACACTACCACCTTTACCAGGACAGATGAAGGCTGGAAGAATGGATAGTCTCAGGAGCTGAGGCAAACCGCTGTAACCTAGTTAGAGGGATATTCTGTGAGCTGTAGCGTATTCCAGTCTGCATACTGTACCTGGCGAGCATGCAGTAGGAGTGTCAGTGGATGACTGTCACAAAGCTGATTTAATGAGCTGCCTTTCAGTGCACAGTCAAGCTACAGAAGTGTCATTGCATATAAGAACAGTGTCCAATTTCAGTCCTTGAAGACCAGAATCCAGTGCAGCATTGCTGATACACTAACACACCTACAAAACCTGGTATCCTCTGCTGTTGAGGGTCAATTTTTTAGACACTGTAATTTTGTAGCTAAGTGGCTATCTAGTTTGAATGGATTATGAACTTTCATCTTTGAGAGGGAGGAGAAAATCAAGCTCCACTCTTCCTTCTGATCTGAAAACATCACCAGGTGTTTCTGTCTATCCTTCCATTGTGAGAAGACAAATCAACACCAAGTCTAACAAAGCAGCTGTTGAAGATCTCAGGAGGGCCGAGCCCATCCCTGAAAAACAATGCCACACCATAACCCCACCTACACCAAACTTTACACTTGGCACAATGCAGTCAGAGAAGTACCGTTCTCCTGGCAACCACCAAACCCAGACTCGTTCATCAGATTGCCAGACAGAGAAGCCTTCCACTGTGATAGGACCATCAAGACGATCCACCATCCAAGAGTTCAGATCTCAACATCACTGAATGTGTTTGTGATTGAATTGTAAGAAGTAGAGAATGCAACCAACGTCTAAGACTGAAGCTAAAGTCCCAAATGCTGTAATAAATATATACTGCACATACAGTATATATACAGTATGTTGAGGCCTATGTGTTAAATATAAGTTTCTGATAAACATACACTATATTGCCAGTATTCGCTCATCTGCCTTCACATGCATATGAACTTGAGGGACATCCCATTCTTAATCCATATGGTTTAATATGATGTCGGCCCACCCTTTGCACCTATAACAGCTTCAACTCTTCTGGGAAAGCTTTCCACAAGGTTTAGGAATGTGTTTATGGGATTGTTTGACCATTCTTCCAGAAGCGCATTTGTGAGGTCAGATACTGATCCCAGTGAACAATAGTCGTCCGTGGACATCTAAAATGTGTTTAAATATAGTCAGATACGTGATTTCAACGTTTCGATGTTTCAACGGTTCAAACGGTTCAAATGGAAAACGGAACGTTGGACGAGAAGGCCTGTCTCTGCTCTAATTCATCCCAAAGGTGTTCTATCAGGTTGAGGTCAGGACTCTGTGCAGGCTATTCAAGTTCTTCCACACCTAACTCGCTCATGCATGTCTTTATGAACCTTGCTTTGTGCACTGGTGGGCAGTCATGTTGGAACAGTACTTGGCCATTCCCAAGCTGTTCCCACAAAGTTGGGAGCATGAAATTGTCCAAAATCTCTTGGTATGATGAAACATTAAGAGTTCCTTTCACTGGAACTAAGGGGCCGAGCCCAACTCCTGAAAAACAACACTTGGCACAATGCAGTGTCGTATCTGACATACCTATTTTTATATTGTATGGAAAGCTTAGGTTGGAAGTTCCTGTCTAAAGTTCAGGGGCCGCTTTCCTGTTCTATATTTCCTGTTTTTCTGGAGTTCCAAACTGCTGATGCCAATTCCGGATCGTTTCTATACATGAAAATAACTAGCCTATAAAAGGGTGAACTCCTGAGCTGGACGGGGGGAGCCCAGATTGGAGAGGACTTCGCCCAAGCAGCTCGAGTGCTTGAAAAGACACTGTGCTTAAATAAACCTTTTTAAACAAGACAGTGTCAAGCGGAAATCTTCTCTTCAACACCTACACAACATCGCATCTCTTCTTGAAGTTTACATCAGCAGTCAGACAAGTACCATTCTCCTGGCAACCACCAAACCCAAACTCATCCATCGGATTGCCAGACAGAGAAGCGTTATCCTTCACTCCAGAGAACACATCTCCACTGCTCTAGAGTCCAGTGGCGGAGTGCTTTACACCATTGCATTCGATGCTTTGTATTGCACTTGGTGATGTAAGGCTTGGATGCATCTACTCGTCCATGGAAACCCATTCCATGAAGCTCTCTACACACTGTTCTTGAGCAAATCTGAAGGCCACATGAAGTTCGGAGGTCTCTAGGAATTGACTCTGCAGAAAGTTGCCGACCTCTGTGCACTATGCGCCTCAGCATCCGTTGACCCCGCTCTGTCATTTTATGTGGACTACCACTTTGTGGCTGAGTTTAGGTCGTTCCCAATCGGTTCCACTTTGTTATAATACCACTGACAGCCGATTGTGGAATGTTTAGTAGTGAGGAAATTTCATGACCGGACTTTGCACAGGTGGCATCCTATCACGGTACCACGCCGGAAATTGGGCTCCTGAGAGCAACCCATTCTTCACAAACTTCTGTAGAAGCAGTCTGCATACCTAGGTGCTTGGTTTTATACACCCCTGACCATGGAAATGATTGGGACACCTGAATTAAATGATTTAGATGGGTGAGTGAATACTTTTGGCAATATAGTGTATGCATTCAAATTTTTAATTCAAACTTGTACTCCTGGTCTCTAACTTTTGCATAAAATGTTGTGCAACTAGCATCACCATTACTAATCTGAAACACTGATGTTGGTGCAGGAAGACTGTGCTGGACTAAGTTCCTCCAGGACAGCATATTAACAGCCGTAGTTTGATCAGTCACTCCACTTTTATATCCTGATTAGTGTGATTTCTGCAAGTGTTTGTGTGTGTGTCGTCAGTGCATTGTGTCTGAGATGGATGGACGTAGACACAGCCACAAACTCTTTCGTGTGATTTCTTTCTGCTGTGTGTGTGTAGGCAGTGGACTGTAATGACTAAAAATCAGCACAGACTTTACTGCTTCCTACAAAGGGGAGCAATTAGCACTTTTCACTGTCTGCTGCAGTCTTTCCTCTCAGAGACTTCTAGCACAAGTAACACTCGGAGTGTTTCCTTTCTCATCTCTCTCATCTTTAACTCATCATATTTTCAGGGGTAAGGGAGGAGAAGTACGGTGGCTGGTTGCTATGACGACCAAGCGAGAAGGAGCTGACCTTCTTTAGAATGTCTCAATCTACTGCTCTATCACTCTTTCCACTTCTCTGTGCCTCTGTTTTTAGTTCCCATCTGCTTCTTCTTTATACTTTATTCCATGTTCTCATCACTTCAGCTGAGCAAATACACTTTTCTAGAGGTGGGGAGTCGCTTCAGGAATGTGCTGGCAGCTGGGCATGTAAATGGTTATCGTGACACACCACGATGTATGATCTGAGTGAGACTGTGTCTACCTAAGCTTGATGCTAGGAGGGGACATGGCCACTCAGACGTGGGCAAGAGCCATAACATTTTGATGCAAGATTATGGTAATTTTATCTTTTAAAATATATATGATATGATGAATCTATCACCATCAACAAGAACTAACAAGGTAGAACTGTTCATTTTAATTTCATCTGACTTTTACACATCACAGGATGTATCAATCACAATATGTAGCAAGAAAATCACAACACTAGTGTTTTATTGTAGTAAGTGTTAGTAGTACTATTCAGTAACATAGACAGATAAATAGATAGACAGACAGACAGACAGACAGACAGATAGTTTGTCTGGTTTATTAATCCCCATTTGAGAAACTCATGTACCACTGCATAAAACACACTGTATATAATACAATCCAATAGAGGCTATACAACACATACAGATCATGATGTGGCCATAAATAACATTATGTGGTGTGCGCTGTGAGTGTAACGTTCACATAAGATTATAAAAGAGCAGAAAAATGTCCATCCCTGATTCGCAAACTGATTCTACTATAATATCCATTAAAGCAGAGTTGCCATCATTAGGGAAAAAGCGCATTTCTGAAAGACGGGGGCAATTAACCCTCACTGCTGACTAATGATGATGGCTGTAGCGAGCCTGGTGGAGTAAAGCTCTACAGTTACTGTCTTAACCAGTCAATATTTGTGTCTAACACACACACACACAGACTGTGCAGGCCTTCAGACAGTGCCTTTAGCAGTAATGAAAAAGCACACTGATAATGTGCACACACACAAACACACACACAAACACACACACACACACACACATACACACACACATCAGAAAGCCAACGTTACACACCCTCCTGTGATCAGTCCCAAAGCCTCAGCTCAGAATGTAGTGATAGATGAGTGACCAAAATGGCTCTCACAGGCTTGTCCCCTCCATCACTGGTACATTCATCAGCACTGCAAAACTAGCCAACTTACTGTGTATGCAGGGCCAGCAGCACTACTTAATGAAAATAAAATGGGGAAAAAATTTACTTCGGAACTCATTCTTATTTTCTCAGCCTTTTTCCGTATTTAATGGGCCTAAATACCCCCACACCCACTTTGCATATTTGGTCCCTGGCATAATGCTCCACCTAGTCTTCAAAATTCTGCATGATTAGGTACCTGAGGTTTTTGGCGTGAAATGCTCCATTCTAGAGAAACTTGCCAAGTCAGAGTTGTTCACAATGGTGGTGATAAAAACCAGACCTCCTTAGTACATGAAAATACTGTCTGAGTTTCAAGCACAAATCAAATGTTTTCCAACATGCATAGAAAACATGTAAAGATTTGTTTATTTTGCTCATACTTACTCGTACTGTCCAAAAGTAAATAAATAAATATATAAATAAGTAATCATTGCGAATGAACCAACAGAAATGCTCCAAAATGATTTGGAATAAAGTCTCCAACTTCAAATTGAAGTGAAGAATGCTTTTCCCTTTTCCTGTAAAAACACATTCTGCTTGATTTACTGGCCAATAAGACTGGCCAATTAGCAGCATTTGGTTTTGCACAGAAATTGCTCCACAATTTAAATGAGCAACATGTAAGATGATGTAACCAGTATGTAAGATTTTTAATTGAAAAATTCCAATATTAACAAAAATTATCATCAGAATGTGTGTAAATAACAGTTTTGATGTTATGTTGGATACATCTGTATCATGTTGCAGAGATACCTACTAAAGTTAGCATGCTAGCCTGCTTGCCCTGGCCCGTCCTGTCTTATAATTCAACCCTGTACCTGAAGACGCAATAGTAAGCCTCTGTATTCATAAGTCTGTTTTTAGTCCCTACATAAGCAGATGAAGAAGAAGCATGTCTGCTTTCAGCAACAACACACATTTGCAAACGAAGAAAATAAGAAAACAAAAGTGAACACTGGCACTGTTTTTTACCACTGGTGACGCTCCTGGAGAGTAAAGGGACGAAAAGGGATGAAATGGATGAAATGGGGGCACAAGCTTCAAATACATACTGAAAGATTACTAACAAAAACAACAGCTGCAACAACAACAGCAACAACGCTGTACTTCACGCTTCTGCAGTCAGTAGGCGGTCCTGGGCACAGTTTGCAATATAAGCTGCAGTCTTAGTAAATCAAGTATTTCAAATGCGTTATTTGCTTATATTGCAGTCGCATCAGGGCACATGTCTTGTTATGCCTGTGCTCGTATGTATGGGCCTACATCTGCCCAGGAAGGGCATTTTGGAAATACAGTTGTTAATTTTAATACAACATTTTAAATGTTCTTTTTTCAACACTATATTAAAAGCATATCCACCCCTAATGTTTACTGAATGCAAAAGACTGACTGCCAGCCTAGCTGCCTCTTCATTTGTTTGGTGCCCTGCTCTTCACTCTGAACCCCCGGAGAGCCACAGTGCTGTACTGTTTCCCCTGCTACAACCCACCTGATTCAGCTCATGAATGGGTCAGTAATCAGCTTGTGAATGGTAGCAGGTGTTGGAGCAAGAAAAACACTTGCTGTGGCTCTCAGTGATGAGAAATTGTCTTGCCATTTTGCCACTCTTCTTCCTGCAGTACACGCAGCTGTCCCATCCATGTACACACAAAGCCACCCCCAACTGTTTCAGATCACTACTGTGCACAGTGCAGAGTGCCATGGGCTGTGAAGTCCAGTGTAAGGGCAGTGCTTGTGTGGTGAAGAGCGGTAATTGCCATACCCTAAATTATGACAAATATGAGCCAGATCTCTCCTAAAAATGATCTAGGATGAGATAAGCCGTGCTAAGTTTTCTGGAATGATGTCAGCAGACTATAAATCCTGAATATTAAGAGACCATCTTCCTTCCTTGATGTTTCTTTTAAATCAAGAAAGCTGGATAGCAGCCTGACAAAACCTGAGGTTAGCAGTCAGCACAGTTAGCAGTTTATTAGGTACACCTACACTATATGGACAAACGTATCAGGACATACCTCTCAAATTCAGGTGTTTCATTCAGTCCCATTAGCACAGGTATATAAAATCAAGCACCTTGCCATGCAGTTTGGCTTTACAAACATTTTGGAAAGAATGGTTCGCTCTAAGGAGCTCAATAAATTTGAGCATGGTACTGTAATAGGATGCCCACTGTTGTAAAAAGTCAGTTTGTGAAACTTCTTCCCTCTTAGTTACTCCACGATTCACCGCGAGGGGTTATTATTAAGAAGTGAAAGCGTTTAGGAACCACAGCAACTCAGCCACCAAGTGGCAGACCAGGTAAAAATAGAGAGCAGGCTTGCAGAGTGTTGAGGCACATAGTGTACTGGGAGTTTCATGGTATGGGTTTTCATGGTCAAGCAGCTGCATGCAAGCCTTACATCACCAATCACAATGCCAAGAGTCTGAATGAGTGGTGTAAAGCACTCAGTATGGACGAGTCACGAGTGACGAGTCATGCTTCTTTATCTGGCAGTCTGATGGCCAGTCTGGGTTTGGTGAATGCAAGGAGGACATTACCTGCCTAACTACACTGTGCTGACTGTAAAGTTTGGTGGAGGAGGGATAATGCTATGGGGCTGTTTTTCAGGGGCAGGCTAATTACTAATTTTGCTTAATTACTAATTGCACAGCAATTTTAAAGGAACAGAAATTCATCTACATTAAAGACGTACTCTGACACATTAACTGTCATCTTAGGCTTCCTTCTTCTACAGTAAATGTTTTTATTCATTTTTTTCTGTAATTCTAGCAGATACAACTACATGTTTCTCCCTGTGGTAATCACTAGTATAACTAGCATAAAAACAACACATCCATGCACAGAGCCCATATCACTCTCTATAGTATAATCCTCTGTCTAAACATAAGCTCCTAATAGTGCCAGCATAACGTGACGAATGCAAACAAAATCTATCCCTTCTCCCAGAAGCACGTGCATGATTTATAATGGCATATGAGATGAGTAATGAAAATCAAAACACTAAGCTAAAGCGTCCCAGCTGCTCTCGCAGGACCAGGAGCGCAGGAGCCACGCGAGAGAGAAGTTTCTTATTAAACGCAAGACTGCATCAGCAACCCCGACAGAGTCAATTAATGCACGTTATAACCAATCTGATTAAATTAAAGTTCACTCAAATGATTCAGCACGCCCAGCTGGGGCTTTACCGTCCCACAGGAATCCTGAGGGGGGTGAGCGAGTCAGCAGCACTGAGAGAGACTCGGTATGAGAATGTTTAATGTTAAGAAGCGCTAACAAAATGTGCCGCTGTGGTTGTGTACCTCCAAAACAAATGTGTACAATATTTCCACCTGACTAGGATCTATTACATCACACGCACAACTGCTATCAGAAGTAATTTTGTGATGCACATTACCTTTTCTGAGAAAAAAACTGCATTAACTTCACTGAACGTCAGTGTAATAGATTTTCAAGTGACATCTTAACTTAAAAAAGAAGTAGTCTGTAACATAAAAGGATACAATAGCTCAGTTCCATGTGCAAGTGTGACTTGGCATTCCACGGAAACGTGACTAACGGAAAAGAAAGAATGCTGGTGTAGAAGCAACAGAACAGTGAGTAAATGTTAGCTTTCCTCCATGATGCTGTTCTGACAAACAGGAACTGTAGGACGCACAGTTCGCACTCTAGCGGTGTTTGTGGTAGACGCACAACAGCAAACTGGATATTCCATTATTTTTCCGCTGTTGGCAGTGTTTCAAGGACTGTGGTAAGCGGAAAATGTCCATCAAGAGTTCAATTTTCCAAACTTTTGAAGTCAACCATAGCAGTGAAATGAAGCAGATGTTGATTTTTTTTTTTTTGCAAGCCGCTTTTTGGATGCCAAATGTCTTGTTGTTGAATTTCAGATAAAAAAATTAGTATAGAACATCCTTTAACTTTGCTCCAACTTAAAGAAGCAATTTACGTTGCTATAATTTACGTTCGCTGGTAGCACTGTCACAGTACCAACATTTCCATGGCTTCGTGCCGCCAACATTTGACTACTGCTATCAGACATGAAACAGCAGATTGATTAACGCAAACAAGTGAACAAAGTATAAGTGACTTGTCAGAATGAGCTATCGTTACCCTTGAACACTCAACAGCTCATCCTGTCATAGTGTTAAATACATTGGCTTATTTGCAAGCTATCTATGTAAAACTGGGATAACACTGTTTCTCTCCATGCAGAAGACTGGGGTTTGATTTTTCGAAGCACACTATGCTATACTAAGATGTTACAATATTATATCGATAAGAGTTTTAGCCAAATGTATAGTAACATTCCATTGTGTAAAGACAAGCCAGGAGAAAAGCTGGTTAAGATCACAGTGACTATCTATGCTGCTCATTCAGTGACAGTCGAGTGTGCACTTGGGTAAGCTACACTGCTATTTTGAAACTGCAGTCAAGAACGTAGAGCCTGCCAAATGGCTAATGCAAGTCCAGTCCATCTACTCCCAACAGAATACCAATTTCCCACCTTTAATGTACACTGCAGTGTCCTGCATATAAACTGAGATAAATGCAGCTTTCTAATTCTTGGTAGTGAAGATCAATTGAGGTGAAGGGCCTTGAAAATGTGCATGGTCAGTAAATACTACATCTTGTCTACAATCAAATTTAATTACTTCTTTTAAGTAGAGAATAAACAACGTCCATTTGGATTTATGCAATTCGAGGGGGATTTTTAAGAGCAAAAGAAGAGATTTGTTTATTTTAAGAAGAGCAGAGAAGAGAAGAGAAGAGAAGAGAAGAGAAGGGGATTTACTGCTGTGTGCACTCAAGTGGTTTTACCTCCTCACACTGTGGTCATAAAGCAACTCCATAATTTCCAATAAGGATTAAAAATTCTCAATTAATTTTCACTCTTTATGGTGTGCAGGATTGAAGGTGAAAATCCATTCTGTGCAAAGGGAGGTAGAAAGTACATATTTAAAACCCCATTGTGCAACACTTGCTGTGCAGCGCTAGTAATAAAATGACTCATTTAATCTTTTGTTTCATGTTGCAGCCAAACCTCCATCAGGCCCCGGCCAGGTGTGGAGAGAGCAAAGAGTAACTGACAGAAGATTCTGGAAGGAAATCAGGAGAATGTCTAGATGAGGGCCAGCTAGCTCTCAGAGGAGGACTAGAGGTAGATGAAAGAGATGGGTGAGGGATGTGACCCCAGACTGGATTTTCATTTGATTAAAGTCTTTGGCCATCTGGAGACTTCTCCACAAGCTTATGGAGATGCTGATGGTGCCATAGCAACACCAGAAGCCAGAGCTCTAATGGGCAGGAGAAGTCTTTAGACGATGTAACCAAGAGTAACTGGGTGAGTGAGGGTGGGGAAAAAAACGGCATTATGGAGCGGTTAAGCTAGGTTCTGGACACATGGTACACTCAAGGTGCAAAAACAGTTCTTTGAAGTAATGCTGTAGGAGAACCACTTTAGGTTCCATATAGAACCTTTTAGTGAAGAAGCAATTTTGTAAATGAGATGTGTGAGTGAACCCCCACATAAGGCTCATTGGCAAAATGCAGAATAAGAAATATAATAAATCTGCTTTGCAGTAAAAATAATCTCCTGAGAGTTCTTTTATAAGAAACCGTTCAACCTTTATGGAACAGTTTCATGCAGGACCTGCCGGAGATGCCAGAACAGCAGCTTTAGCTGAGCTAAAGCATAAACCAGAGCAAAGTAAATTTGTTTTTTTGTTTATATTGTAGCAGTTAGAACTATTAAAGTACGACACACAGCTTCGGCACAAACTGCAGGCTTTATTAAAGGTTCTCTCCTCCAGCCTCACCGCGCCCCTAGCACGGGTACGCTAAAACCGATGTATGTGCTTTCATCTAAGACAAGAACCATTTGGAAACCTTTAGCTTTGAGAATCTAGTTTATATCTGTAATCATGATCCACCTTTGAACCTTGCTTTCACTTCTGAAAGAGACTTGACTTGTTCCAGAGATTGCCCTTTTACAAGCTTGACTGCCTCTGAAGATTCCTATCTACTATGCTCTCTGAAGAAATCTGAGAATGTTCCGGAAAAGTGTAGAGTCATTAACAGTGGTTTAGCCTTGTTTTCTGTGAGTCTGGGGTGACGGACAGCTTTATGCTACTCGCCCCCATAGTGCACTGCTTTTCCTCATGATAGACCACTTTCCTCCAAGTCCAGTTATTGACTGTAGTTGGTTTATGGGTAGAAAGCTGCTGCAGCAGCACTAAGTTCAGCGCTCACTGTCCTTGTGCATTACTGGAACTCCATGGAGGTCTACTTATCTCAGTCATTAGCTAGATATGCAGGGGGTTTTGGCTGAAGGACAACTCAGGCTGCAAGCTGCGGTTCTGTGGCGATACACTTCCCAGTCCTCATCAAACAGCTGTAACTCCAATTTGGACAAGAGGCTTCCCTGCAAGACGGCTAAGTCTAAAGAAGAGAATATAAGGTTTCTTGCTCCATTAAAGTGCCAGGTTGCAGACGTACACCAAAAAGTGAGTGATAACCATAGAGAAGGAAAAAAAAAACCAACACCACCACAAACTGGATTTCAGGTAAAATGAATGTAGAGTTGTGGCTTACTTTCTTAGGTGACAGTACTGGTATTGTATAAAATGTAGCACCACCCAGAGGAATACATTCTAATTTCATTATTTAAAAACAATCAACAGACATTTCAAAGTTTTTGTGTCATATGGGTAACATAATGACAACTAACCCCAGATGAGCTAATGACTTTTTAGGGAATTACGTTTTAAAATAGCAAAATACACTAAAACACAAAATCTACATTTCACTGAACTGTTAAATTCTTTTTTCCTCCGTTATACCACAATGAACTGAATGAATACAGATTCATTGAATAATGATTTCAGTACTTGACTACTGGCACCTCAAATGGTTATCTGAGTACCCCATTACCTGTGTGCATACCTAGCTACTATTACGATACTGAACTTGTTACTTTTAAGGGTACAGACCAAATTAGGGCAGTACTGATTTATGTAAATTAACTTGTGCCAAATTTCAGTTAAAGTCCAACACACAATCAGGGCAATGGCGAGTTGAAAGTGGCCTAAAGTGGATACTTTTCAGAACTTTGACATTGACAAAATATATATCTCTGCTATATTTGTAATGCAAAAATCTGGCAAATTCAAAGCCGAGTCCCCTGCAACAGCTGCAGCTAACATTTGCAGCATGCTTGCAGCCAGCATCAAGGAAGATGAACCACCACGACAAAACTTTGTGAAGCATAGACAACTTCAGGTAGCTGCTTAGCTAGCTGGATGAGCTATCGTAGGAGAAAACATTTTTTTCCCCACTTTGTTGGTTGGTGTTAATTTTTTCTACAAGCATTTTTACTAGCGAGCCACACTGAGCCACTGGGTTCACTGAAATTCCTTACCAGCGTGCTATTAACAGTAAACAAACAGTAACGTTGTGTGAGATTTTTCTCATGGATATGTGGGAAACCTTGGTATGAAACCAGTAGTACTGTTTACAGGGAAATATTATAGTATGCAAACACTGTGATAGTCATGACAGACAATGGCTGTCAGTGACAAATGCAGCTCTGGCATAAGGTCAGTAAAATCTATAAAATAAAATACATAAAATACATGAAATATAGAACAAAATGTTGAAATTGAGAAGTTCAGGCATAATTTTATAACTACAACTACATTTTTTTTAAGTAAAAGTACTAAGAAATAAGTAAAATACTGAGAAATGTACTAAATTCCAGCTACCGCACAGTTTCTCTATATTTGCTCTAAATTATTTCTTTTCTAAATGCATGCAGCTGAACAAATTTATGTCAGAATTATAACAATAATGGCATCATCTTATTGCCTGTCACCAGGTGCACACACAGATGCCCCTCCACCCATCACATACAAACACACACACTCACATTCACAAAGGCAACCTATATAAGGTTCCTAATTAATTGATATCTAAATGTCATTTGGCCAGAGACCCCAGAGAGCAGGAGCATAAAGCAGCATTTCCACAGAGTCAGCAAGGATAACCCCAGCCCAACCCGCTCTCATTAAGGAGTGCAGTGAAAGGCCATATATTCACACACACAGATTATGACAGCCAATACACAAAGAACCACATCAGCGTGTATTCACTGCTTTTTCAAATCAGCACCATCAATCTGTCTACCAAATATTCCCCACCTACTTCAGAAATAACCCAGTGAAGGTGTACTAAAACATGCTGCTGTACATATAATGCAGTAAAGGAAAATCTAAACGGCCCAATATAATTCCCCCTTCGCCTCTTGCATCACTCTAGACACTTGACATGTGCTTCACTCACAGAGCAGAGACAGTGATAGTCTTTACTGAATATGAAAGAAAAGCAGGAGGTGGCAACTTAGCAGTAAAGTCATTATAACATCCAACACTGACTGATGTCATACACCTGATTACCAGAGATCTTTAATCTTTCAGCAAAAAAGAGCCTTCAGTGTTTAATGGAGTGCTGTCTCGAGCTACTATTTCATCTGTTCTACCTATGCACAAAGGAAAGAAGTAAAGAAATGAATTCAATCTTGTAATATTTTAAATGTAAAAACAGCAGTGAAGTATTAATGTTTAATTCTACAAAGTATCTGTAATGTATATTAAGCCCATTGGTAGACTAATAGGGTTCTACACTACACTGTTGTTTTTTTATCTAAAAGATGGCTTTTTTATTCTAGTGCCTTCTAGTGACGTGGTTGGATAGTGGATAACACTATCACGGTTCTGTATTTCATTTGGGCACGAACAGCACTTCTAAAGGGGACAAATTATTCATTTCTGGTTTTTCGCTTTCCTTTATTATGTTATGTAGCTATTTGTGCATGTAAACAGTCTGCAAAGTTATAAAGCTCACAGAGGGAGAAACTCTCTCTCACAGAAACCATTCTTCTCAGCTGCTAAAACACCTCGTTGGAATTTCAGCCCTGTACTCTGTTACAAGGTGAAGCCACCTAACAACACAATTCTCATTACACAGAGAGCTAGAAAAGTCAAAACCTACAACTCTGAAACGTCCTGCTTTAGTGTAATTTGTAAAGGTGGATCGGGTCTGTTCTGTTCTACATGACTTTCAGGATGGGACTCAAGCTGATATGGAAGACCCAACACCACTGCAAGAACAGCCACAGCAGTGTGAGGGCAGAATGCCACTCTGGTGGTTGACCAATAAGAAAAGAGTAGGCGAGGCGAGACACTGTCCAAGCACACTGAACTTAATGAAAGAGGAGCTTAAAGACACAGGAGCTCTAAATTAACTTTCAGCTCAGTCAGAAACAGCAGTGCTGCTGGAGTGTTTAAACACCTCAGTGTCACTGCTGGACTGAGAATAGTCCACCAACCAAAACTTTCTAACCAACAGTGTCCTGTGGGCAGTGTCCTGTGGGCAGCGTCCTGTGGGCAGCGTCCTGTGGGCACTGATGAAGCACTAGAGGATGACTCTAGATGAGCTGTCGTCTCTGACTTTACAAGGTGGACCAGCAAGGTAGGAGCGTCTAATAGAGTGGACAGTGAGTGGACACAGTGTTTAAACACTCCAGTAGCACTGCTGTGTCTGATCCACTCTCACCAGCACAACACACTATAACACCACCACCAAGTCAGTGTCACTGCAGTGCTAAGAATGATCCACCACCCACATAATACCTGCTCTGTGGGGGTCCGGTTGGCGTCCTGACCTTTGAAAAAAAAAAAACAAAGTATGCAAAGAAACAGATGGACTGCAGTCTGTAACTGTAGAACTACAAGGTGCACCTATGTGGTAAATGGATAAAGAGTGTAGATCCATGGAGGTGCTTATAATGTTATGTCTGATCAGTGTATATGCAGTATGAGAAAAACACTGTGTTTGGGAAAATTGTTTATATTAACAATGAGCATAATAGGCCCTGTTCAAAACAGTCATTGCTGTAGACTCCTAACACTACACTGACCTACCACTGAAAGGCAAGCTTTATTAGTGCATATGCTCAATATGTAAATATAGGAGGAAGTTTTTTGAATCTTGCTTTATTACAATTCTATTATTGTACAATTCATTGAATATAAAGAGAGACATTTTTGTGCATAGGCATATTACGATGAAGGTTATTTAAATGATTAATGTGTCCCATGGATTTTCAGTTTTTTGAATGCTGTAAATGAACTGTAAACAACTTTACAACATATAAAGCAACATATTTTATTTGGAGGCTTTTGGATCTTCATAAACTCATACTAAAATTGTATTCTAATAAATCCTGATAATACTTTAATATTGGGTCTGCAGTGATTCCCATCTCTACCGAGCTCTGTACTCTCACAATGGATCTCTCTTTCTCTCTTTTTGCAGAGCAGGGGCCATGAGGTCACCCTTGACTCTGCACACAGTGTGCCTATGTGATATTGAGTTGTTTGTTCGGTTCATTATTATGAAGGTCTGTAGGGCCGGGTGTGAGCACACAGTGGTTTGAGCAGAAAGGTCAGCTCAATGATTTACTCCTGTATTTCCCTTATTTCCCGTTTAGGCTGCATGTCGTCTGGTCTGCAGTTTATGCTATTTGGAGTTCCACATCAAAAGGTTTGAGCAGTCGGACCACACAGAAGCACATTTGGATAATTTCCAGCTGTGTTAAATATGTGACAGGACAATGTTCATTCACAGGATGTGTGCAAAGGTGCACAACATTATTCAGAGGATCGAATTTGCACAATTTTTCAAAAACATAGTTTATCAAGTTCACTTCTTTAGCTATTCACTGGAGATGTGGGACTGACATAGCTTGGTAGTAATAAAAGCTTGTGTATGCTGTCTCATAGGTCTGTCTGCATTTGAGTTTTGACTAATTTGAATTCTCTTTGAATGTTCTTTTAGAGCTCACACTATCATCAGATTCATCTAGTCAAAGAAGGACTCTAAAGTACAATCAACATTACAAACTGTTCTTTCAAGCCTTGCTGCCACACATTTACACCACAGAGGTTTCCAAATGTGTTGCTTTAACCCTTTAATGAGCTTCATGCTCTTCAGGAGCGCATTTATTGTTTTTTTTTTTTTCAATTTATGCACTAAAGCTACTTTGTGACTGCAATCCACAATCCACTATTGCTTCAGTACAAGAACTCGTACTGCATAGATCCAGTCGTACTGCATAGATCCACGCATACTGCATAGACCCTTCAGAAAATGAAGGAGAGTGATGCTTTCTCAGCACGTGTCATGGGAGAACACCCTGCCCCCATCCCAGCTTCTGCTGCGATACACCGCATTGTGCCAGTGCCTCTAACAGCAGCATCTTAGCGCATAATCCCAACGCTCGAGACAAAAGCTTGCTCGGGACCCAGACTGGAGGATAACTGACATGATCAGATGAATGGAGTATGTGTATCAATGCAGCATAAGCAAAATAAGGAGGGAGGAGACAGAAAAAAAGGTCACAAAAACTTAAAATTCATACACTAACCTAACCGAAGTAAATGTAATCAAAGGGAAACATTCAACACGAGATCAAAGAGACTGCAGTAAAGAAACGAGTTTGAGCGAGAAGCAGCAAAAGAGAAATGAATCCTCACGCTCTGTTCATATTACATCCCGCACCGCTACTCGCAGACAGAGAGAGCATGGCGCCAAAAGGCTAAATAACACAAGGCTTTGAATTTCTGCTCTGAAAGCACAGAACCTTGCAGCTGCTGCACTGGAAATGCTGTCTCAGAGAAACTTGAAAAAGAAACTAAGAAGGTCTGGCAGAGAGGATATTCACAGAGAAATAAAGAAATAACTATTTTTTACAGTCCCTCTTTTTCATTAAACAGGCCAGGGCTACTAGTACTAATACTCATTTTGTATTCAAACCGGAAGATACTAAAGCTGCATAAGAGGAAGATCATCAGTTTTGCATGCATTAAGGGAGGATGGAGTGGAGGACATCACATGGCTGCCAAATCATCACTTTTCACAATGTCACGATCATAAAATGTGGAAATATATACCACCTCAGCTCAAAGACCTGACATCCTGCTTACTCACAGCAGTCAAACTAACGTCATGCCAAGGTAGTGCTAGACAGGATGTATTCCCAAGACAGCTAAAATGTATATACATGTCTTTCGTACCTCGAGTTAGACCACATTCATGAAGCGCTAGTTAACCTGTGCATGCAATGTGCTATTACACCCTAGCAGACCAAAGCCATGCTTTGAGTGCCACAGCACTCTGTGAGGAAAGTAGCTAGCCTGGAGATTCGTATTTTACAGCAAACAGAGCTGTAGATGTGCTTTGAAGATGGGTTGTCGGAGGTCGATTTTCTGAACAACTTTCTCAGGTCTCCCACCACCACCTGGAACACTCTGAATATTCGCTGTTGATTATTGCCAAAGGCCAGGGCCCAAAAATGCTCTTGCTTACACATGTCACCTGCAGCACACCTTTCCCAAACACTTGTTTATTTGGAGGGTAATCTGAACCAATCAAACCTAATCTTTTTAATGGATTAAAAAGGTGCAGTTGAAACTTCGTAAGACATGCTAAACTATAAAAATTCCTGCATTCCCGAACATTGTGTGTCTAGGAATGGATTTCATTTTTTCCTGGCCAGGCAAACAAAATCCAGGACAATCTAGGAAAATCACAACACTAGCATGGGTGCATATACTGTAAGGCGTATTAATATAAACTAGTCAGGCAGGCAGCCAGCTGGATCTTCCATATGTTACGCTCTCAGTGGGGCCGCACCTCATTCTCTCTCCTTTGAGTGACAGAGCTGATGGCGCCTTTTACTGCTGTCAGCAGTTTATCCAAGCCTTCCCAATCATAGGCGACGCCACAGTATACCGGCGGTACAGTGAGTGTTCCCCCAAGGAACGACGACTACAAGTGACAGCTAACATATCACAGAGTTTGCCACTTGAAAGACAAATGACGCTGACTTTTTCCCTGCACTGCAGTGGTGCCAGGTAAGTGGGAAAATGATGGTGTGTTGCAGGGCTGCTATTAGGTTGTGGGGTTGAAGTAAAGCAGACAGAATGTTGGACCTGTCTGCACCGCTGGATCCTGGCATGGTGTTCTATTCTGAGATAAAGTGTGCAGTGACTGATGCTTTGGTCTGAGAGAAAGAGAGTGAGAGCACATTTTCTGCACCTTTGTAAAGCGCAAGAGGAGGAAAAAAATCTTCAAAGGGGGCTTCTTAACCTGAAGTCCTTTGATCCAGAAATCTATAAGGCCTAGACATTTAATGAAAAAGATCAGGCCCCTCCCCCTTTGAGCTCACCGCATCGTCAATCAATCCTTTCCCCTACTTTCGGACAGAGAGTAAGTGGTTTGCTTTGGAAAGGAGATAATCAGGTGTAATTTTAAAGGATGCCTGTCACTATAGATTGTACATGGGGGAGCTAGATAAAGGTGGTCTTCTGAGTAAGTGGCTCGCAGCCAACAAAAAAACGGAGGATTGCCTTCCACACTCATAAGACAGAATTTCTTGGCGAGATATTCTCAGAGACTCTGACAGACCGAATCAGCTCCCCTCTTCACACTCATCCTAGCGTGTTCAGGCCAGGCGGTTGTGCTGTCAAGTCTGGCAGGAGAGCGCGTGGGCTGCAAGGGTCAGGGAGGTGAGCTCTCGCAGGAGCCCCGGCGAAACCTGCCAAACTAATCTGCCTTGTAGCCAGGAATCCTCGCTTGCCCTCCCCTGCGGTGCCTTGGGCGGCTGCTTCATCTCAGATTCGAGGCAGACTTCGTTATCTGGTCCTGTGTTTCAGGAGCTGCTCTGTGACTGAGGTGTCTGCTCTTACATTTAAGCAATAGAGCATGAGAGGCAGTGTGTTATTGCCAATAACATCCTTCGTCTCATTCCTGTGACCACAGCTGCGATGTTGTTCTACTCCTGTTGCTCCTGATCTCTACTGCTGTTATACAGCTCTCATGAAGAGTAACGAAATACTGCCCTTCTGCACAGTTCAACAGTTCTAAATGTTATACTTAAAATGCATATTGTCGCTGTCAGAACTAAACATTGTACCTTGTAGTCATAACCATACTTGTTTGTTTCAATTCAAAGCATTCAAAAGCATGCTGAAAAGCATGTCAGATGCCAGCAACAGTAACCACGGGGAGGCTTAGCAAAGCCATGGGTCAATGTATATTTTTATATATTCTGGGTACATGAACCGATGCAGTGTTCATCCAAGCTACCCTGCTTCAATAATGGAAAATGATTCTTCAGATTGGAACACCCTTTAATGAGGTATCAGTCTAGAAACACAGCCAACATGAAACACAGCCTATCTTTTGGAACTCAGATTGAGAGTCGTAATGGAGTCTGTTGACTTCATGTTTTTTTTTTTCAGCATTGGCTCGAGAGACATATTCACAAACGCTTCTGTAATGTAGGAACAAGTTTTAGGCGCAAGAATTTGTTATTACAAGGCTGCAAATAACTGCAGCAGTATGCCAGCCCATAACCTGTACAACTTGAATTTCTCTTTGCATAATTTCTAACATATTACTGATAATGATCTGTAGCAACACAAGTGTATTAACTGCTGTAGCCACCCATTACTGGCTAATGCTGTCTTCTAGAAGCTCTTAGGACCTGCTGATGGCAATGCTAGGAGGATTTTGTGAGGCCTACGACCTCCGGAAGGGGCCTATTTTTGTTGTTTAATGTTGCTGTGCTTCAGTTAAGCGTATATGCTATGTGTTTATTGTGTCATTTTGTGATGGGGGATGAGTTAAGTCAAGGTGTGAGATTAGGTGCCTTGCTGCTGGCATCAATAAAGGAGCACTTTTTCTCAGCAGAATCATGGCCTCTCCATATCTCACTCTATGCAACATGACATTGGTGTCAGAAGTGGGATAGCGCCACCCCCAAGGCATTGCCGAGGAGGACTTTCACTGTTTCAAAGGTGGCTTGGCGGAGACATTTTGTCTCAAGCATGCAGTGGTTCCTCGAATGCTCTGCTTCATTAGGACACTTTGAATGCTGTTTATTTGGCAGGAGACAAATTTACAGAGAAATCTGTGCTTGTGAAGAGTAAAGTAAAGGTCTATATAGGAATATGCCAATACTGAAACCATAGCTACCGGAGGAAAAAATCAAAGGAAAAGGAGGACTTTCACAGTTTCACAGTCTTGGCGGAGAATGCCGAGCCCCGCTGAAGACTGTGAGGAAGGAGCAGCATGGCGAAGACAGGCAGTGAAGACTGTGAAAGAAGCAGCACCTAAGAGTAAGGGCTTCATGCGTGCAGCACACTCTACGACGCGCGAAGGGCATAGAGGAACCGCCATTGCTGCTGTGGAAAGGATGGTGGGTGCTCAGACTCTGTGAGGTCACCAAAATGGTTTGACCATTGGAAGGGGGGCTAAGTAACAGGCTTGCATAGATTAATTGGAGGCGTGGCCATGGTGCACAGGCTAATGAGAGCACTGCACTTGCGGTAAATGTTGTAAATAAGTTGCTGTCAGTTTTAGTGCATATGTGTTATTTGTACTGGTCTGTGCTGGGGTGAAGGGTAGCTGGGCTGTAGCACCATGTTGGTGTCTACCATTTGGTAGAGTTGTATGTTGGCCTGTCTGCTAATCTGGCTGGAAGTGCTATGTTTGCTACTGGATTCTTTCCCTGGGAGCCATTTATAAAGGCACGGAAGCCATTTATAAAGGAAGCTCTTTATAAATGGCTTCCGTGACTTTATAAATGGCTCTCAGGGAAGAAATCCAGTAGCAGAGGTTAAGAGTCAACATCAGAAAATCCAAATCATGCATCACTAGGCACAGGTACATGAAAAAAAAACAAAAAAACATGCGTTTACCAGATATAACAACATGGATAGGTTTTTAACCGGTCAGTTTGTGCAGTTAGAACTTTTGTATAAGACAGTATCACTGACGATTTGATTTTCTAATCACTATTGCCTACATTTGAAAGCCAGGACATTGCATAGAACACTATAACAGGGAACAGATTTAGTGATTTCAGAAAATGAAAACTACAGAAAACTTCGTACATTAACATTATGTGGGTCGTTCATCACACATTCCATCACAAACAGCATAGTGCATTATGGGCAATCCATGTCCACTAGGATACATAGTTCATATGATACTTAGTGCCATGTATTGTAGGATTGTAAGAATGCATTGGATATGCTTGCTATTCGATTTAGGACACCATAACAACAAGCTAGACCAATCAGCATGCTACATAGTGAACAGGGCATAGGGGCATTTATGCTCATTCACACAGTGATGCATGAACACATCACACGCCATTGCGGTCACTTCTTGATTTCACACAGCTAAACAAGTTCAAACACAATGTGTTCATCATTGATTTTGTATTCAGAAAATATCTCCTGCATACTCAACATTTCATCTTATTCACATGCAAAGTTCACTTTTAAAGTATGACCAAACTATGGCCAAACCTAATTAATCTGGAATTAGAACTTTAGAACTTTGAGAGGGGGTGGACTGAATAAGATGGGTGGGCGGGGTGGGGAGCAGAACAATGGGAAAATAAGAACAAGCCAAATCTCTTAGCTGGAGCCCTGGAATGTATTTTAATTAGGCAGAGGCTCCTGGGAGCGAGCTGTGCGTCTCAAGCGGACCTGCGGGTGCCCAAGCCTTTTTCAAACACTTTTAAAAAGGTTCCCCGCAGACATTTGATGTTTTACTTGCCGCTGTGCTTTCTGCTCTGTAAAAAATAAAACATTTTGTCTCAAGCATGCAATGGTTCCTCAAACGCTCTGCTTCATTAGGACACTTTGAATACTGTTTATTTGGCAGGAGACAAATTTACTGAGAAATCTGGGAGTGATGTAAAGATCTAAATAGGAATATGCCAATACAGAAACCATAGAAATCAAAGAAAAATATGAACTTCAAGACTGTCCTCCAAAGAACCCTGGAAGGAGGAAATGTCTGAATGTTGAAGGTCAAGAGGTAATTCAAGTGTGCTGAGACAAAACTCCTTATGCTACTTTGGTAAAATAAACTTACCACAAACTGTGTATGCATAGCATATAATACATAAGAAATACAACAATCAAATGGAGCAGTAGGTCAAACTCTGGGTCACAGTGTGGGAACGAGCTGGTCGTGATGCAGCTGGATCAGTGAACTCTCTAAATAAAGTGCATTCTTTTATCAGAAGCAGGAACCACTCTATTTCTGCACTGCTGCCACTTCCAAAGCTCTCCTGTGTCATCAGTGAAGCTCCTTGCACAATAAGCACAGCTGAACATGCAATAAGTTAAGATATTGTGACCTTCTAGAACAAGGCCTAGAACCACTTTAAATTAAACACAAAGTGTCCTACTAAATAATAATGAAATAATAATGAATTGAAGGTTACAGCTGAACCAGGGTCATGGAAAAATGTGGGAAGCTCTGACAGTATTCACCCAAGCTGGCCTGAAGTAGAAACCTTTAGAAACTACTATACTAAAGAATCTCTGAAGCCCTGAAATGCATCAGCTTCATTGCTGTTTATAGCTCTGCAGTCATTGCAGACATTATGTGTTTGGCATCTTTGAATGACTATTTTACTGTCTTCAACTTGACAGAGTGAGCACACTGTGTCTGGTCTGCAGGAAGACACAGCGTAATGATTCTTACAGCTTGACTTCCACGGTCGAAGGTAGCTGGCAACACTGCAAGCCCAGTCTCTCTGACATGACTCTGATATGAGAAATGAGAATGTATCTCAGAGCAGTTTTCAGACTACTACACAAAGCATCTCACAGCAAGGGCATACATTATGGCATCGCTCCAAAGAAACCCTTTTTGGCTGCTTTAGTTTCACTTTGGTTAGTCCAGCTCTGCCATCCAGATCTAGCATGAGCTGCTTCCATCTAAGAAGACAAATTCCTTAAAGCATGAAAAGCACAGACTCACCCACTTTCACTCAGATACTTTAAACCTCCAGTGCAAGTTCCGTCAACACATGCTTGTTGCTAAATAAAGTATGAGGATGCAGGCTTTTGTGAAAGCGTATGAATAAATGAAGGAGGCTGGGAAAGCACACGCTCAAATGAGCAGTTAGAGGAACACATGTTTGTTCACACCTGGGAATGGCGTTCACCCAGGTTCTTTAGGCCATATCCCCTGTAGAGGCCTGAGACTGGGCCGGCAGGGAAGAATTCCAATATCTGCAAACCCCAATTATGACTAAATGTTAGCTTCCAAACATATTTTACTTCAGTTCATCATAGGGCTGGGTGGTATAGTGACTTATGACAATATATAAATATACTGTATTGTTAAACAAGACATAGAATAAGACAATATAAATGTAAAAAAAGTAAAAACAAAACTAATGTGCGCTCAACTGCTGTTTATCAGAATCATCACCACTCCTCAATTTCAGTTTCTATTTCCAAAGCTTTACCACTGTGTTAGCAGCTGTGTTAGTCATGTTACTAAAGCCATTGTCCTAAGATACCAATTGCCCGTTCACAAGTACTTTTACAAGTATATGCATACTACACATAAATATATATATATATATATATATATATATTGCATATCGGCATTCAGCCATACGTTTTTTCAAAGAGAAGAGTAAATGTCTCTGTGATCACCTACCAGCCTAATTAACAGGGCATAATAGGTAACTTTACGAGAGAAGAAAAAAAAACATCCTTAACTTTTAAAGGAAAGTAAAGGAAAAATATACATTTCAAGATTTTGATTTCAAATCATGTCAAAAAACGACAAAAATTGAGATATGAGGTTTTTCCCAACAGTGATGATACACTATATTGATTAAAGTATACCTTAGTTTGCATGATGATATGGATTGGAAGATTGCCCATTCACTAACACAGTCAATAGTGACAGCCTAGCCTAGAAACGAGTTGATTCATGCAGCATACAGAGAACATTTAACTGCTATTCACAAAGAACCAGGGTCATCAGTGCCACCACAGCCCTGCATTTGTACAGTCATCCAGGGTAAATAAACCTCCCTAAATGCCTGTTGTCTCCCTGTCATTGTGAGTGACAATAATTACCTCAGGCTTAATGAGTCAGACATCTGCTGAGCCTTAAAAACAGTAATTAGGCCTATAAGGTATCAAGCCATGAGACAGGTATTTTCTGGGTTCAACAATGCACAAGAAATATCAGTTATGTGTGATTATGCTGTAGTACAATGTATAATGAATGTAATGAAGTTGGATCAGGTATGTCCCATCACGGTGCATATCATCAATGTTTTATGAGGTAAATGTTGTGGGTGGAAAACAGATGGTATAGATCTGAGGGTCGCTGTGAGAGCGTGCACATGTGGGCGTGTCTGTCAGAGCTTTGACTCTCTCCCAGGAGAGGTGTTCTTTAAAATGGCTGTTTGTGGCTCAGACTGGGGTGCTGCAGGTGAAGCTTCTAGTTAGAGAAGAATGGCAGCACTGAGGAGGCTGAATAATACATAACCCCGACCACAGCTAAGCACAGTATGACCACTGCAGAGAACACTGCACTATGGACTATAAGCCGCGTATGCATTTCATTGCTCAGTTATAAATCTTGAGTAACAACTATAAACTGAGATGGTAGTATACTACATCTATAGAAAATCATCAAGTATTCAAGTATCAAGTATTTCTATTCAGAGTTGTTGTTCCCAGACACAAATCTCTAAATTTTAACCTGTGAAAACAATACTCTAAATGCTTTATTTATTTATTTCTGTTTCTTTATATTCTGTGTATTAAAAATATTTTTATTTATTTTAAAGTCATGTTAAATAATATTTTACTCATAACAAGTCAAAGATTATAAATAATAATAATAATAAATAAACTTTATTTAGAAAATGCTGTCCTACATTTTCATGTCAAACACAGATAATGCTACTCCATAGGCAGACCACTATTATTGCCAGATCTCTGCATTTTAGAGCAGGAAGTCAGTGTGTGTTCTGGTCTCTCATGGGCATATGAGAATCAGTTAGATCTCACTGTTGTGAAGTAAATGTGTTCCAAAGACTTTATGTCTAGAGTTATAAAATTGATGTCTAGAGTAATTCAAATGAGAAGCATTTTAGTCTGATGCACAAGTCAAACTGGGTTTGAAACTCACTTTGAATTGGAGTTCTGTAGAATGATTCACAGCATTGCAGTGCCACCATATTATATTATTTTTATCTTTTATTTGACCAGTTTTTTAGGGTAATCCTTGGAGATTATGAAGCTTAAGTTCCTTTTTTGCAGTTTTACTAAACATAAATATCTCTACCTGCTTTTTTAAAGACAGCCCACAGACTTTGTCAGGTGCAGCAAAAAACTCCAGCTTAAAGCTAACTTAAAAGCTGAAGATCAAAAGCTAAAATTGTTCCTCCTGCAACTGCATCTAAAAACTAGCCCATTTTAGTGGAAGAACCACATATCTGACACATATCTTTGGCAGCGAAAAGCAAAACCACACAGTTCTACATAACCAACTATTCTGGGGATGTGCACATGCTCTAAACTGATCATAACCTGTTTGTTTGCTATAAGGAATTCCTAAGACATGGTATCATGAGTGGCAGGGATAGAAAAAGAGAAGAGGTTATATTCATTGGAGGAATATAGCAATTCATATTAAATTATGCACAAACCTCAAAGTCAGAAAGTTTAATAGCCAGCGGAGGCCAGTCTTGCTCCCACATGAAGTTTTATGCTTCTGAGAGCTAAAAAGAGAGAGGTTTGTGTCTTCAAGACTATAATATTCTTACCCAGTATTCAAGACACGTTAGTATATATACCGTAAACCTTCAGTGACCCTCCTATCTTGTAAGTTCACTATATATGTGCACAACGACTGCGCTGCTTTTTAGCCCCGTCTACCACATTCATTATATCGGTTGACCGGATATTATTTGGGCGGTGGACCACTGTCAGCACAAGAGGGATCACAAAAAAGGCAGTGATGATAGTGGGTACTGGGTGCTAATAAGAGTATATTAGGTATAGTGCTGATGCTGGGCTTTTATAAACATCACAAATTTAGTAGAAATGCATACAAAGGTGTCAAGCCAGGAGCAGCTCTGTTCTTTTAACTGTGCACAAATGGGGAGAAACTAGGCAATGGCTTCTAATAAATTATATAAGTACACTGTATACACTGGGTATAACCTGGGGATGGGAAACCAGCCACGCAACTTAGAAATAGAAAGATTTGCCTGGTCAACATCAACTCCAGAATTAAAACTAGCAGAGAAATCTTTGCGATCTGATGCAGTTCCCTTTTCAAACTCAGAAACAGACAAAGCTGTTTCTAATAAAATAAGCCATAAAATACTTTCAATATTTAATCTTTCAAAATATTTTTGGTTACATTCAAAATGGGTTTTATGCAGCACACTGCTCAAACTCCATGACATATGACTGCTGATGTAATTGGATTTTGTTAAACTAGCATGCTACACAGCTAGCAATAACAAAAATAGTGGCAATACACCACAGGTCTCATTCACCTGTATGGATCGGACAGGTATGGATCAGATACCTTTACTCAGTGAGGTTAGCCTAGCTGACAAGTATGCATGCGAAAAAGTCATTTTCCAGGGAAAGTCCCAGTTTTCCAAGGACAGTCCCCATTTTTTGGTGGAGCTGTCCTTGGAAAAATCTCCATGAAAGCTTGTTTTGGCCAACAGAGGACCACTTTTATCACTTGCTTGACATGTTTTAGAGAATACTGTTGTGTAAAACTTGACCAGAAGCTAGCAAGGGTCAAGTGAGTCCACAACATCACCAAAGACGTCTTTTCGAGGCTACCTGCTATCTACAGCCTGCATATTTTTTTAAACTGTGTCACTTTTTCAGCCATCCATATATAACATATGGCATATGTTGGTAGTCGCCATCTCTATCTCTCCAGAACTGAAGCCCAGGGTTGTTTTTAGGGTCTGGCTATCAGGCTATAACCACAGGTCTTTCTTCTGTAGTCATGGGTCTCTTTTTACTGCCAAAATATTTGATATGCTCATACAACCACTAATTCCCTTGTGGTAAACCTATCCCTGTTGACCTATCCCTGTTACTACAAAATTCATGAAACTGGAACTGTTCCTTATTCTCTATGATCTTACCTGTCCTTTTTATTTCATAGATAAAAACATCGGATATTTTAATGATATATGGACCACCGAACTTGAAATGTCCTGTTTTCAATTCAGAAACCAGGTCACCCTATACTGAGAGCATGTTAAAAACTGTGCTTGTGGACCAGTACAGCAAGTGTATGTCTCCCCATGATATTCACACCTAGACTGTACTCAGCATAAAACCCAGTGCAGAAAAACAAACTGGGTAAAAATACAACTTATTTGGAAAAGATGTAAAGCATCGTACTGTAATGACAGAGTCTGTCTGCACTTTGACCGCACTTGCACTGCATGCATACTCCACTACCAGCGCGCTGACCATCATGAATAATAAATGAGACTCAGCTGGAAAAATGTATAACCGCCGACACAGGTAGAGGCTCCAGAGTAGTGCACTGTGTATCGCCCAAAATGCCCCATTTCAGAGCTGCTACGGGCCTCTGGATGAACTGAGGCCCTGCAACAGCACAGCACTCAAATCACCATCTAGTTTGCCACTGCAAGTGTGCTGATAGCTGCCTTTGCACAAACAAATGCATAGCATTATTTCTCCAGCAAGGGCTTTTCTATATCCGCCTTTAATGATTCATAAGGTGCAGCAGGGGGAGTCATGCTGTTTCCACACTGAGAGAGAGGCTACTGTCAAACTGTTTATTGTCACTGAGAGAGCACGTAAACATTCATTTTCTGGCAGAGAGAGCTTGTGGAACATTGAGAAAAGAGGAGTGTATATGTGAGAGAGATGGGGAGAGAGAGGTAGAGAAAAAGAGAGAGAGGGAGACAACAAGAAGAGACAGAGCCAACAGACAGAAAGACACAGCGAGACAGAGACAGTGAGAACAGGAAAGAGAAACGAAGAAGGTGAGAATGAGAAAAAAACGAATGAAGGAGAGGAAAAGGGGGGCGAAGGCATAGAGAGAGACAGTAAGAGAGGGAGAGAGGACAGACAGACGAGGGACAAATAGAAGGAGAAAGACAGGGGGACAGTGAAGAGAGATAAAGAAGTAGAAAAGGAGATAGAAAGCAGAGAGTGACAAAGATGGAGAAGGCGAGAAAGAGATAGAGAAGACAAGAAAGTGAATGGAAGTAAAAGCATGAAACGTGGAGATAGGGAAGAAAGCAGAGAGAGGGAGAGAGGAGAAAAGAAAGAGAATATATACAGAAAGATAAAAAAGAGAGGACAGAGACAGAAAAGAGATATAGCGAAAAAGAAGAAGACAGAGAAAGCTGAAACAGAAGAGAGACAAAGCAACAGAAAAAGAGAGTAAGGCAGAGAGAGAAAGAGAAAGTGAGAGAATGAGGACAAGAAAGACATGGAGAAGGTGAGAAAGAGAGAAGATAAATGGGGAGAGTAAGAGAGACAAAAGAAAGTGATTGATAGATGGATGGATGGATGGATGGATGGATGGATGGATGGATGGATGGATGGATAAATGAATGGGGGGCTTGTGTTTGTTGATTAACTATTGCAAATCTATAAATTATAAAAATTTCAAACATTATAAATGTTATGACTGAGTTTTGTTCACAAGTAAACAAAGCCTCACACGCAGACGTAGTCCCATGTAACCAGGATGTGATTCTGTTCTGAACTCTTCCTGAATTGCTGGGTAATAATAATATCTATCTTGACCCTGTGCACTTTCCACTGGGAAATGTTGCCAGAGAAAGCTGTGTACAGAATCTAAAGCAGAAGAAAGGCGCCAATTACATTTCCATTACCACCTACTTGTCTATAATTACCCTTCCCACTCTCTTATGCAACGGCTCCATTATAGCAGGTGAAATACTGGACGGGTGTGCTGCTGGGTCACTCAGGGCACCGTGGCTGTGCCCTTGGTGTCAATAGCTCTGCTAGCCCTGCATGCTCTGACCTGCTAATCAGCGAGCGGTGTGGCACCTCCTGCCAGAACACTCCAGAATAAAAGCTCCAGGGCCAAGGGAGACGTCACCTCCCCTGTACTCTCCCTAACAAAATGAGCTCTTAAGCGGTTTCTAAAGGAGCACACAGGGTTTCAGAAAATACTGTATACAACACTGAACTGGGAAATCAACTCATCTTAAGATATTTTCGGGAATAGCACAGCAAATTACTGGCACACTGAGCTGAGCTGCACAGGCCTGTGGTAAAGGCAGGAAGTTAGAAAGTCATACACATTTTAATGAAGGCATTTGAAGTGTTTTTATCATGACAGTTATTTTTCAGAGAGATGTTCTGTGCATACAGTCTCATGCAGAAGGTATGGGTGCAAATAACACGTTTTGTTGATTTAGAACGTCTTATACAGACTATTTTTTAATACACAATTACTGTTTATTTGCTGAATTTGACATACTGAAGAATAGAAAATATAAACACTTTTTATAGTGTAGTCTGTGCAAATTATTACTTTGTATTATTTTATTTTTCTCCAGTGTTAATCAATAACAAAAATAAAAATGTGAATTACAATTGGCAGAAAATTGCTATTTAAGAGTGTTTTCTGTAGGCTGTGTTAACTCATTTTCACTTCACAGAAAATCAACAAAATCAAGGTCATTTGACAAGGAGTGTTCAAACCTTTCCATGCAACTGTTTATAGTGTAACATTAAAAATTCATGTTTTTTAAATTATTTTTGAAGCACATACAATTAAAAGTCTTCTTTAAGTTTGTTACTACCTTAGTTGTTATGTAAACATACTGATCACTGTATTTTAATTACAGCTTATTTCTGTAAGTGTACGACAGAATCCAGCTTTATCACAGTAATCTTTTGGTCCAGGTGACTATGGAGTCAGCAGTATAAAGTGGCTATTTTAATGTAGTAATTTACTTTACATTACAGCAAACTTTTAAACAGTATAAAGAACGACATTTGATGGAAGCAGTAGAACAGTAGTATAACCTCAAACATCCATGCTAAGATCCCTGCACGGTGAGCAGGAGAAGTAATACCGTCTGTGCAAAATCACAGTGAATTCAAAATGTAGTCCAAACTTTCATTCAATGCAACATTTATATTCATAGCTAAAAGAGGACATACGTTATTGTGCTTCCTATTTGATGAAATGTCTTTGGTGTTTTTTTGACAGAAAGAGAAAATTCTTTACATTTTTGTCATTTCATATTGAACCAGTAAAAAGTTAGCAATGCAGACTCAAACATGCTCATACGGAATGTAAATTAAATATGAATGTACGTTAATAAGGTTTATAAATAAGCTAAAGTAGTACCTTATATTTTCATAAATTGTACTTTTCTTGTTATAAAGCCATCTGCAGGGTGTAATTTCCATATTTGCAGCATTTGTATCATCTTTACATTTACATTTTGTTCTATCTGTTCTGTTTTTTCTATCCATCTACTTTATATGGCCAAAAGAAAGGAGACACTGTTCCTAATTATTGAGTTGTTTCAGCCATGCCCATTGCGAACAGGTGTATAAAATCAAGTACATAGACAAACAATCTGTATAGGTAAGCACTGACAGTAAAATGGATCTTACTAAAGAGCTCAGTCGCATTAAAGACGTCACTGTCAAAGGATGCCACCTTTACCCCAATTCAGTTTGTGATATTTCTGTTGCTAGATCTACCTGGGTCAACTATAAGTATACATCCAGGAGCAACAACAGTCCAACCACAAAGCATTAGACTATGTGCTCAAAGCTTCCGAGAGATGCCAGGAGAATGCTACATAGCATAATGCAAAACGCCAACAGTAAACTTTAGTGGGAGAGGGATAGTATCCTGGGGCTGTTTTCAGGGTTTACGCCCCTTAGTTCCAGTGAAGTTTAATGTTAATGCTACAGCATAAAGACAGTTCAGACAATTATATTCTTCCAACCTTTTGGCAACAGTTTGGGGAAGACCATTTCCTGTTCCAGCATTACTGTACCCCTGTGCACATAGCAAGACATGATTTGATGAGTTTGGTAAGGGGTAACTCCAGTAACCTGAATAGAGCCCTGACCTCACTCCCACTGAACACCTTTGGGATAAACTGAAACACTGACTGTAAGCCAGGCCTTGTGGTCCAATGTCACTGTCTGACCTCACAAACACTCTTTTTGACTGAATGAGAGAATCTTCCCATAGACATACTCCAAAATCCAAAAATTTTTGGAAAGCCCTTTCAGGACAGTGGAGGCTGCCACAGCCGCAAAGGGGGAATTGGGACATATTAAACCCTATGGTTTTGGAGTGAGATGTCCAAGAAGCTCATATAGGTCTGCTGGTCAGGTGTCCACTTACTTCTAGCCACACAATGTATTTGTCATTTATGATGCATGATTATCTGTCTTTCAATTGGCTGTTTCATGAAACTTGTTCCATGAAGTTGAGATACCTGCAAAACAAAAGAGTTGAAGGACACATCACCTTGTGCAACTAAGTGCAATTTAGTTTAATGTATCTTTCAAGCAACTAAAGTTGCCTTAAAGTGTCACCATATACAACCAAGAGTTGAACTTTGGTCTATGAAAAGTGTTCTCCAGGCAACAAAAATTACACCTCCTACATGGGATGGAGCTTTTAAAGAGTGCAAGATGCACAAACAGTTCTCTCCACATCTCTCCACCCTGAGGACCACAGCCAACAATATGTCACATCTGATATATGCCTCTAAGGTGAAGTTAGCATTCAATTCTCTTACAGAATGCACTGCTTTCTCTGCACGCATGGGGAGTAAAGTGGAGAGACAGCACCGGCTGTTATTTGCTTTCCTTGAACAGATTGGGTCACCAGGATATGAAATTCGATTCACGGGCCATCAATCTGACAGCATTCAAAAATAAAGGATGGTGAATAATGATGGAGTCGAATGATTTTGTTTCTAAAAGTTAGGGGCAAATTAAAATTGCCGAGTCGGAGCCCCTTGCTGTGGCCTCTGTGATTGAAAGCCAACATCTGGCACAGCCTAGCACCCATCTCCCTGCAGTCCCCCCCCAGATCTCTCTGCCTCTCTTTCTCACTCTTGCTCTTTCATTAAAAACACTACAGAGTCGCTCCCAGAAGAGAGGTTTAAAAATAGCTACACGCTAGCACCATACACCAAATAGCCACTATTCCCTTAAACAAGGTGCTCTATAGCAAGGGACTTTTTTCCTCCGCTATTTGTATGGACTCCAAACTGCCTCCTAAACCCAGATGCCTTGTTTGATGCCACAGTTTGGATGTTTTTCTGTTCAGCTTATGCCAGTGAAAGTAAAGCAACGACAAAAAAGGGTTTTATTGACGTGTTTCATCCGAGTCCAAAGATTTCTGAATAAACGCCAGCACAGATGAATCAAAGTCCTAGGAGATTGACTCTGACACTGTGTGGTGACAATGACAGACAAACGGCTCTGGAGCCTGCTGGGAACCGAGCACCATGCTGAGAGTCTCTGGCTTGCCATAATCCCCGAATTATAGTAATAATGCATGAAATGTATTTTTCCATGAACAGTTTAAAGAGTTTATAACCTGCCATGGTGCCTCTCGCTAATGATGACCGATCTGAAAGGACGCAGAATATGCATGAGGATAAAAAGGTTCATTTGCATAATGAGACTTATCTAAAATCAATTAGCGAATGCATTTACAATTGTGCCACCAATTCAATTAGCATTAAAAATCCCTCAATCAAATTACACAGAAGAGCATGGATCAACAATCTAAATGAACAACGTGCAACATGAAAGAAAGCTTGAGAAGAGCAACAATAAGGCAAATCACTTACCATTGAAAGAACAAAAGCAGAAGCGTAAGGCAGAAAGCATTTTACCCTGTAAATCTAATATTTGTTGCTGTCACTCACCTAATTCTTCCCTTTAGCAGAACTAACATAACAAAGGCAGAAACTTTGGAAAGACTTTGGAAAGAGTCCAGTCCTCCAATTTAGTCTGAAAACTCTAGATATGGCAGGAGTAATAAACAAGGGGCACATGCATTCTTCCTTGAAAAAAGAACTGTGGCCAATGACTGTCTGTTTAAATAACTTTATAGGAGACACAGCCGCCCGACATACAAAAGACATTGCCATTTAAGATAGGAAGCCTCATTAGTCTTCTTCTGTCAAAATTCACTCAGGCTAACCCAAACAGAAGGGAAATAGCAGAGCTAGCAAGAAACATGCTTAGAGCACTGTGAACATGTCACAGGTATCAAATCTCACACTTTAACTAAGGCAATTGGCTAATGAAGTGCAGCCCCCCATTTGCTCGATAAGGCATAGAGTGCTTAGCATGTGCATAGCCTCAGTTACAGACATCTGGACCTGATACAGCTCAGAATTAAAACTGACCACAATGTAAAAGCCTAACAAAGTCTGACAGCACCAAAATTCCACCTTCTAGTTAACAGCACTCACATAGTCCAAGTAGTACCCTACAGCCTTAAATATCCTGCTCCTATAGCAGAACTGTAACTCCTTGCTACGCTGCTAGCAAGAAGTTGGCATTGTCCTGTAAAAACACATATTTTGTGATTACTCATGTTACCTCAGAGAAAGCAACTGGTTATGTATTTGAATAACACAGATTTAAGTGTGGGATGTACATTCGGACTAATGTTCATATTCAAATATAAATTGGACAATATATCTGGTTAGCAGCAGCTCATACCAAATAAAACTACATGCTAGACCACAGAGTCATGGAATATCTAAGCATTGTTTTGTTTGATGTGTTTATTGATTTATTGGGATATACCTGTTAATTAGCCTGTTTTTATGTTTTGACATTTAGTTACATGTTGCCAAACAACACATTTCTCTTTTTTGTCTTTCATTTCGCTACTATCACCACTCTCCCACTAAACAATGATTGAGGAAACCCCACATTTAATCATGTATGAGGTCATTGGCATGGACCAATTATGGATAACTGTGGGAGGCAGAAAGGTGGAACATGAGGCTTGCTCATCTGTACACATTTGTAAGATGATGTTGATGTATACAGAGGAAACAGCCAGCGTCTGTTCACCAGTTATGTAAGTCAGTAAGAGATTTGATTCAGTACAGCAAGGAAGTAGTTTTTAAAATAGCTAATATAACAGACAGTGTTTCTGAGCTCATAACCCAGCGAAGTTCAGTCTCAGTTAAGCAGCCAACCTGTAAAGTGCACACTGTTAGTCCCAGAAGCACAAAGCCCTAGAGATTAGAGATACTCACATTCGGTGAAACAAACATTTCTTATTTAAAATCTGTTGAACGCAATGCCACCTAACTACCTGAATAAAATACACCAAAAGATTTGGACAACAATTAGCAATAGCAAATTGTGCTAACTGATTCATATTCATGCTGTGATTAGCTAAATAGCCATGTTAGCATTGATTCCCAGCTTGGTAGTATTGAGTATTGAATACCACTGTGTCTGCTGTGCTGCTGTTGTGTGTTGAACTGAGAGACTTGAAGAATGACATTTTGCTCCAATGTGCACAAGTTATATTGACAAATATCAATAAAGACCACTTGATCTGAATACTGGGTGGCTAACACGGCTAATATGATATAACATTTGTCAGTACTATTAAACAATATACATTATTCTTGAACGATTCTCCTCCATCATGGAGTATTATATCCAGTAGTGCAGTACAGGCTACTGGTGACTCCTAAGTAGCTTAATAAATAATACAGCCTTGTAGAGACAATAAAGACAAGGAAAATGACTCTGAGACATTGTAAGAATGATACTGCACATCTCAGTTCATACTCACCATCCTTGTCAGCTCTCCGGAAGATCTGTAAAAACAAACAGAAGGAGACGCTGTTATAATATGATTATTACATAGATGCAATAGCATGATGTCACTACATTAACATTCATTTGCATTGTACTTGCTGTGTGTCAATTCAGAATACAACTATGTCCACAAAGATGGCATTTCTTTAATGCCATGAATACAGTTCATGTACGGGCGTTCAATGCGATGGAGGTGCGAAGAGACACAGGAGAAGCACTTTATAGCAGAAACTTGATTACACTGTCCACTCACATGTGAAATAGGGCACTTAAAACGCATGAGCAGAGAGAGAAAAATCATTACTTCTAAAAATTTCATCCACTATAGGGTCATTTTGGAGCACCGAATGTGAGTATCTCTAATCTCTAGGGCTTTGTGTTCAGACTCACTCGAGTTTATGGGTGATGCTCTGTCTCCATGTGCCGCTGTTTCTGTACTGCTGTCCCTGCTGATTTAGGGTTTTTCGATTTGTGCAGCCATGTGCAATGGAGTGGCTGTTCATATGTGTGCATGTGTCCATGAAACTGCACATGTATTAAGAGTTGTACTGAAAATCCCTGCTTACTGCTGCTGTAATGCCAATTCACTTTTAAACGTAATAATACAGAAAAATATTCTGGTTAAACAAAATAAATTGTTTGCTGAAACAAAAATACGCCAGTAATTACTCTGTTCTACTTTAAGTGAATTCGTCTTACAGAAAGTATGTCCAATGTTTATGCTTTCACAGGGTTACAGCCTAGCTTACATTAGCTAACAGATTAGGTTGAATAAAAATCTATTGAACTTGGATTGTAAGAAAAGCAAATAGTAAAAGAACAAAGTAGCTTTTTAAAAAAAATCAGAAAGGTTCAAATTTATCAGAGCTATTCTATATAGCTATATTTGAAAGTCATGATTTTTAACTGAAGCCGATATCGAGCACAGATCTTTATTTTTTTTTATTTAAATTCTGTATATGTGTATACCTCACTAACATGAGACTGCAGATAAAACAAAACAGTCATACAAATGAAAACAAAAAAAAGAATCATAAGAATGAAAAACAAGAATAAAGTATTACACAAAACATTTTTATTGATATGCTTCTGAATAATACTACGGCAAAATAAACTTTTCAACATGTCTGATACTCAATTTGTTTAATATGGTCAGTAATGGTGCATCAATACTAGTAAGTAAACATTTTGTAAAGTAAACACTCTGTCACGAATTCATATGAGGCACTGTAATAAAGTCCTATAACTGGAGTTAAAAAAAAAAAAAACAACTCAACAATAAAACAGCTGTTTTTTTAATTGTGCATTTTTCTATATAAAAAATGGTAAGCCCTTACAAAATATTATTTTGCACAAAAGCTATATAGGAAACTATTGGTTTTGGACTCAAAACTAAAAAAGCAAGTTATGAATGGTGTGAATGAAGTAAAATAAAATACCTTAGCAGATGTAGATTCTACTAAAAGAAAAAATACTGTGCTACTCAAGTTCAAGAAAGTCCAGTATAAGGGGAATTGCATTTAAAAAGCCAGTGCTATTTGTTACTTATAACGTTTGTATGATGTATATCTTATCCCTATTCTAAAAGACTGATAAATGGAACAGCTACACAACCAGATGGAAAAGCTACACAACAAGATGCAAAAGGCATTTACATTTCCAGATGATCCAGTAATTTCTGTGCCATTTTTTCCTCTCCTGCGGCCACATTTTCTTTCCCACTACAGTAATGAGCCAACATTGGATGGGAACACTGGAGCCAGTCTCAGATCAATACAATTTATCTTACATACAGTTTATCTTACAGGGCCCATGAAAGCTGCAGTTAGTGTCTTTTCATTTTGCTCAAAGGAAATGGTTCTCAGTGGACAGAAGCCAGTGATCAGCGGGACCACCAATAGTATAATGATTTTTTTGGGTCACATAGTACTTAGACCTAAATATCAATGTTTAATTATGTCCTCTTACTAATTAGTGAATCGGCCACTATAAGGTGCACCTATAGCTGACACAAACACTGCATTGTGCACCCACATCTCCATAGAAAGGTACTGACAATAGAATGTGACACTGGAGGGGGTGCACAGGGAGCCTAAGGTCTTCATACCCAGTGCCAAGCGTTGGCTAGAATGATATAAAGCCCCTAGCATTGGGATGTATAACAATGGAAATACCTGCGGGTAAGCTGGAGCAGGGCATTTCATCCATTATGGGCACTAGGTCATGTCCTGAATGACTAAATACAATTTTTTTGCTATATGTCTGTATAACTGTCTGGGAGGTCAAATGAATTAATTCCAGTTTATAAGTCATTTACCACAGCTTGAAACTGTCAGTGAGGTCTTTGTGCTGCAGAGTATCTGTCACAGCATTCTGAGAATTTTAACCTCTCTCTCATATGCAGTGATCTGCCATTAGCCAATCAGCAGTGCAGGAAAACTTGGAGACAAGGCTCTTAACCAATCAAATGACTGTTGCTAGGTGAAATATTATATAATATATCGTCGCTGTCCAAAGAAAAACAGGTATTTCCAAAAAGGCAACTTTACAGGAGAGGCCAAGAACCTCATTTAACTTTAATGTAAGTCAATGGAAACAGACATCTTTCCAAACGGTTTTGGGCCATTTCTGTTGGTCCATTCATCATGAGATTCTCACTCAGTGTAAACAGCAGCTGATGTGTTCAAATGATGCATAAAAGTAAAAATGGATATACATTTTTCCAATCAAAACCAGGTTTATGAAACATGGCTATTGTAACAAAACCGAAAACATCAGCGGGGGTGCTATGGAAAAGTGGAACTTGGCATCAGTGACACCACATGGATGGGGCAAGGAAGTCCAGTATGTGACTGGGCCACAGTGTTAGCATGATAAATAACTGCACTGCAATCCCACTTGGCAAAACCATGCCTGCCTCTGAATTACATCATCGTTTGTGATCAAAAACGAATCATCCAACATCAGTACCCAACCTCACTAATGCTCCTGTGTCTAAACACAATCAAATCTTCACAGTAATAGAAGAGTAGAGGTTGTTACTGCAGCAAATGAGGGACAAACTGTCTGTTAATAGCATAGATTGCAGAAGGATCACTGTATGGGTGGGGTTCCTCAGACTTCTGGATATTTACTGTTTCATGGTGCCTTTACTTTCTCCCACCTCTAACCTCCAGTTATCAGAGAAAGCTGAGACAAAGGAGGAAAGTTTTATCCTAAAATCTGAAGTATAAAACATAGAAAGTCCAAAAGTACTTTAAAGTGCTTTTAACAGTAATGACTTTCATGTCCTCTTTCTTGTGTCAGATAAATGATTAAAATGATCGCAAGACCTTTCATCGATTGGACAAAAAAAAGAAAAAGAAATGGCCACTCATTCAGGGAAGTCTGAAGTGAGCAATTTGAAGTTGGCATGGATACAAAAGGCCATGGCAGTAGCACAGCGGGGCTCCATCACCCTGACTCATATAACAGGACGTGCGTTACAGCGTCTGACCTGACACATTCAGACGAAACGGACAAGCTGGAGGTGTGAGCGTGTGTTAAATTGGGGCGAAATTGGTCGACGACAGGCAAAGGCTCCTCTGATCAAGCATTTGTCAGGTCTGATGCTGTGCAGAAAGATAATGTAGGTGACCCAGTTTGGCATCATTTCAGGAAAGGCAATTCACTGTGATGGCAAAAATGGGGACAGTGACCCAAAAGTGAAGAGGGCTAATGTGAAGGGACATCAAATGCCACGAAAGAGTGGCATTCATAATAAAAGCCACAAACAACTGGGCCGCATATAACACCTGATTATACTGATATTAAGACAAGGCACTCAGTGATCTTTGCACACTCATTTTATTTTCAAAAAAATTTTAAATGCAGTATTTTGTCTATAGAACACAGTAATACATACTCTATGTGATTATCCAAGTAGGGTCAGAGTCTAACCTATCATTATAAGTAATCATACTCCAGTTTGAAACTGAAACGTCTACTCTTATTAGCCTGACAAGATGAGACAAAAAAGAAAACCGTGGAGACAAAAGAGAACTTCAGACAATACATAACTCATATAAAATGTCTCTCATTAAAGGTGCATGGGGTAGGAGTTAATAGCAGTTATACAGTGTAATAAATCAGTCAATTCTTTGCTGAGAGCTATTCTTTTACCCAGCATTTGACACTGTAGATTTTTTTACTGCTGTTTTGGCTTTTAACCTTTGGATGTCACAGTTATCATGGATAATAACAAAAATACTGGTGTAATTCAATATTAATAATTTTTTCACACCTCACTAAATCCAGCGAAATTCTGTCAGAAAAGCAGACTGTAAGCTTTGCATTGATACCACATGTAGAATTACAAGATATTTTATTATGGTTTGAATTTAATGAAAAGATATTGCTGTATCTAAGGATGGCACAATACCACTCTTTCTTTCAGAAACCAAGACTAATAATGAAACATTGTGCCAGTACCAGCACCGACTCAATATTTCTTCTTTAGGTTTTTAGGTTTTTATATGGGCAATTTTAATTGAAGCACTTCACTTAAAGGCTCTGCATTTTATTGATGTTATGTGTTTGTCTGTGTTTGTTACTGTGCCTTTAAGGCTGATATATGTAAATGAGCTCTGTATTCAGCTTCATTTGAAAAACAGCACAGGCAGAAACATGCTTTATAACTTAAGTGTAAGTGGGCTTAACCACTTGAGTTAAACCAGTATTAGTTGTATGGAGGGTCTGGATTCATGTCACTTTCCCACCAGAATACGCCAAGTCTATGTTTATTAGGGGGCAGCTTGAAATTAGCTTATTTAAATCCTCTGCTAAAATTAAAGCCAGTCAGACTCCATAATAAAAAAGTCTGTGTCATCTTCGTGATCTTTAATGTATTTCCACTCCAAGTATAACTTCCAAATTTAAAAAAGTTGCAATATAGTCATTTTTAAAGTCAAGTGCACAGGAGTTCTTTCCAATTTTAGCTGTTTTTATGTTTTTACGACATTCACGCTGAACACTTTACAATCAGTTTCTCTGACACTTAGACCTAAGTATAAAGTATTAAAATGGATCAGGGTGAAGCCTTTGACTGCTTCCATCTCCACCAGCTCAGTGAGACTAATCACCAACAACAGCTACAAGGAGAGAGCAGGCGACAGAAGGAGACAGAGAACAGGGGGAGACAAAGAGAGAGAGAAAGAGAGAGAGAGAGAGAGAGGAGAGAGAGAGAGAGAGGGAGAAAGAGAGAGAGAGAGAGCACTCACAGTCACAGTGGAGAGTCACAGCAAAGTGATGTCAGGAGAGAAAGAACAAACATTACTCACCACCTCCCTCTAAATGTGTTATTAACACACTTCCAATAAACAAACATTACTCACCGCCTCCCTCTAAACGTGTTAACACACTTCAAATAAACAAACATTACTCACCGCCTCCCTCTAAACGTGTTAACACACTTCAAATAAGCAAACATTACTCACCACCCCCCTTTAAACGTGTTATTAACACACTTCCAATAAACAAACATTACTCACCGCCTCCCTCTAAACGTGTTAACACACTTCAAATAAACAAACATTACTCACCGCCTCCCTCTAAACGTGTTAACACACTTCAAATAAACAAACATTACTCACCGCCTCCCTCTATATGTGTTATTAACACACTTCAAATAAACAAACATTACTCACCGGCTCCCTCTAAATGTGTTATTAACACACTTCAAATAAACAAACATTACTCACCGCCTCCCTCTAAAAGTGTTACTAACACACTTCATATAAACAAACATTACTCACCGCCTCCCTCTAAAAGTGTTATTAACACACTTCAAATAAACAAACATTACTCACCGCCTCCCTCTATATGTGTTATTAACACACTTCAAATAAACAAACATTACTCACTGCCTCCCTCTAAAAGTGTTACTAACACACTTCAAATAAACAAGCATTACTCACCGCCTCCCTCTAAAAGTGTTATTAACACACTTCAAATAAACTAACTTTACTCACCACCTCCCTTTAATTATGTTACAAATAAACATCAAATAAACAAACATTATTCACCACTGCCCTCTAAAGGTGTTATTAACAGACTTCAGATAAATAAACATTATTCACCACTGCCCTCTAAAAGTGTTATTAACAAACATCAAATAAACAAACATTACTCACTGCTGTCCTCTAAATATGTCATTAACAAACATCAAATAAACTAACCATACTTATCACCAGCCTCTAAACAAAACCATTCACAAGTTTATTCCATTTCCATAATTACATTTATTTTAGATAGAAAAAAATCTATACTGTTGTGACAACAATATCTGTATGCTGGTATAGGTGACATCTGATATAACCAGCACTAGAATATGGGTATGAATAAGTAGCATACCAAGACAATGAAGACAAATAGAAAGCGAGAGATGAACACTATAGTGCTCCATATCTGCCTTAATTCACTCTACAGTGTGCACTCAACCACCTACTTAGAAGCTCTCTTTCATTGATTCTCTACGGTTGCCGCAGTATGTCCTGGCTGTGATCCAATTTACTAAGCAAATGGCAATACTGTTAATATTTCAAAGTTCACGTCTACATTGAGTTGCCAGTAAATGTCATGTGCAGTCACCAGCTGATGCTGGAAACCAGGTGATCATGTTTTCAGTCTTCCGCATCACTAGATACATATTTAGTTAAATCTATGGTGCAGAAGTACCTACAATGTATATTATAATATAATATATTCCAAGTTTATAATAGCATACAGCGATGTCAATACAGATCACAGATCACAAGCTTCAGTTACCATATAATTACTGCCTTAATGTCAGGTAGGCTAAAAACTGAGTGAAAAGTGCTCTTTTACGAGGGAAGATTTTTCTACATCATTTGAACATTACTTTGGGTAATGATTTCATGATGAATGAACCAATAGAAATGCTCCAAAATCACTTGAAATAAAACCCTTTCACATTAATTTAATAAAAATAATAAAATAAATATTTCAGAGATCTAATAAGTGTTACATTTTTTCTGCAATGCTAAATAATGTAGATGTAGTCCCAATTTATACATTTTATAGATGTATAAGCAACAGCAGATACATACAGAAACATGATCAAAAATCAGTCAGTAATTCCCATATCAGAAATAATAATTTGCATTCCTGAAATACACCACCACTTCTTGTTTCTACACTCATTGTCCATTTTGTCAGCTCTATTTACCATATAGGTGTACTGTGTAGACTTTGTATCGAGACTCTGTATACTTTGTTAGCCCCCTTTCACCCTGTTCTTTAATGGTCAGGACCACCACAGAGCAGGTATTAATCGGGTGGTGGGTCATTGTCAGCTCTGTCATTCTCAGCGACTGTCATTAAGCTTTAAATAGCTTATTATTCAGTTGATTATCTAAGGATTTAGAGTGACTAAGAGTGACTACCACAACTACAAACTATTTGCTAACCACTATGAAACTATCATGCACACTATGTAGTTATGAGAGAGAGGAACTGAAGTGTGGACAGACACACAGGGTTTTCAGCAGATGAACTTTTAGCTTTGGATTAACAGTGATGCACACTCCACACAGCTCAGGCATGGTGAAGGCTTCACGCAGGTAATGGAATCCACCCCCGAAGAGAGGATGGAAATCAATTCCCTGACAGGCACCTGCGCTCCCAAGTGAGGCTCCATGGAGCGCTTTGCACTTTTTCTCTCACTCTCTCTCTTTCTCTCTCTCTCTCTCTCTCTCTCTCTCCTAGCTCTCTCCTAGCTCCACATCCCTTTCTTGCACCATTTCTTTTTGTCCTTCTGTGCCTCAGACCTCCTTTTTCTCCAGTATGATTCTGTTAATTTCACATTTCTGGGGTACAATTCTGCCTCCAGTCTTTCTTTGTCACCAAGTTCTCTACTTTTTAATTAGCTTTGACGCACCACTTAAATGTATTACTACCTTTTACTATATCTGGGTCTGGAAATGAACTACTTTTGCTAACACTGACAGGCATTTAACTTTTTCCCCCAAATGTCAATCCCAAGAGACAAAAACATCAGGTAACGAAGGAGCGCTGAAAAATACCAAGGCAACACTTTGACCTGCTAAATCAATACTGCTGAGACCTCGCCTCGGTACAGCAGCGCTTCACTGGAAGAGCTTCATAAATTATTTAAGCGGGGTGTGCTTGTCACATATATGGTCGTGCGAGAAGATACAGTACTTAGAAAATTATATACAGGTACAAAACAAGATACGCGCGAGCAAATATCACGTAGCTTAGTGCTATTTCAGCTGGTTTGATATCAGTAAGCCTTCAAACGGCTGGTTTGAGAGTTGTTTTATTCTCCACCCGCTTTTATAGAAGAAACCCGCCTCCCGCAATAGTATTGGCTAGTAATAGCCGCGTCCGGCTCTAAGATTGGCTAGCAGCTCACACTCCGCTGTAGTATGAAGTACTAACCAATCCCAGCGCAGGAAAGAAAGTCAATGGCACAACAGGAGGGCGGGGCTTGTCGGAAAACAGGTGGGGAGAAGCAGCGCGTTCGCCTGCTTTGGATCCAGCTGCTTCGAGTCTATTTCGAACATCAAAGCTACGCACTCTCGCGCCCCGCAACTCTGTTTCAGATACACGAAAAAGAACACAGCGACATAAACACTAGCATCATAAAAACCAGCATCTCGCATTCTGTAACCGTGTGTGCAGAGTAAAGGAGTGAAACGACAGCGTAAAGTGGTTACGTAAAAGAAAGTTGTAGCGAGCATCTCGGTTTCTGAGCGGTTGAACTGCGTTATTGCTAACTGCGCCTCCAACTGTTACAAGCACAGAGCTATCACACCGGTAAAGAAGTCTCACCCAAAAGACCACAACTTCTTCTCAAGTCCGCCTTCATAAATAAAGTTAAGTTAAAGTGCTAACAGAGGCCGGTTGGCCAGTAAGCAGACAAAAAGCCACTCACGTCCAGTATGACGGAGATGCCTTTCCGTGGTTCAGGGGCGAAGAACTGCTCCTGGGCCACGGCCACCTCCTCCTCTTCCTTGGCGTACTCCCGCGTCGAGATGCTTTTGTTGTCGCTCATCTTGGTGACTATCCAGCGGACTAGCCCGTCGATCCCCCCGGGCTGGGCTCCGCCGCTGTTTTGGGCCGGTGCAGCCGTCGCTGTCTCGCTGTCCCGCGGCCCGCCGCCTCTGGGCTGCTCGCCGCTGTCCTGCGCTCGGAGTTTGCCTTGTTCCTTGTGGAGCAGCTTGTGGACGCCGTCCCTGCAGTAGCGCGCTGCCTGCTCACACATCCTTTTGCCTCGGCGCGTTCATGCTGCGCGCTATGGGGGCCGGTCCCTCCCTCCCCTCTGACATCAGCACATGCCCAAACAGACGCGCGCGCACACGCAGAAGCGCTGTTCTTGGCGCTGGTGCTGAAACTGCCCTGCCCTCCTCACTGTAAAGCGCTGGATTCCTAGTTCTGGAGGAGACCTCGCCCAGCCCAGTTATCGTGGTTTCAAGACTCTCAGCATTTAGAATTCTATCCAGCTCCTTCACAAACACCTAAACCTGACAAACCACTAAAACCAGTGACTCTAAGGGCTGGTCCTTGTACAGTTTGGTGTTTTCTCCTCACTCACATCAACCCTAGGGGTTTGGTAATGAGCCAATGGGTTAAATCTTGTGTGTTTTAATGGGGAAGTACTAAATTTGCAGGGCTGGGCTAATCCAGGGCCAGGGTTTAGAAGAACTAATCTAAAGCACAGAAGCTCAAGATGATTTGGCCTCGTCCGCTTGTTTACTGCAGCACTGTGCTGCACTAATAATATAATCTACTACTACTATAATGGGAGGTTCTATGAGGCCATATGTGAATAACCAATTACGTAAAAACTCTTCACTCGAGCTAAGACATAATCCTTGTACTAAAAGGCAAGCCTGCATTGACTTTGAAACCCAGAAATAACTGAAAAGAGAATTCCACTGCTATCACACTTTTCCTTATAAGCTAGATAAGTCATTTGGAGTGTTTTCATGTGAAATGGTGCATTGTACAGAAACGTACTAACTCAGATTTCCGATTACAATAGTGGCTGTAAGAACTATAGGCAAATGCAGCTATTTGATATGTACGATCTAGCATGACCAGCAGGCCGGCAGATATTATGCTTTTCTGTTGTTTTTGCCTTTCATTTAGTGTGTAATGCAACTTTCTGTGCCTGTAAATGGTCTCCAAAGTTATAAAGCTCAATGTACACGCCAGAGGGAGAAATATTTGCACAAAAAAAAACAAACATTGTTCCACTTTTCCTGAAACAGCTTGTTGGAATTCCAGACCTTTTCTCTGTTACAAGGTGATAGCACCTCGTAACAGTATCCTTACTGCCTGGCCTCCCACAATGCACAGAGAGCTAAAACAGTAAAACCTGTCAGTCTGAAACGACTTGCTCCAGTCTAGCTCGTGAAGGTGGTTCAGGTCTATCAACTTGTACTACCTGACTTTCAGAATCGGATTCTGGCTCAAACTGATATGGCAGAGCCCACGCCATAGTAAGAACAACCACAGCGGTGAAGTCGGTAAAACATGAAGCAAGATGCTGCTCTGACAGTTGATAAATCAGAACAGAATTGACTAACTGACCAATCAGCAAGCACTGGGGGTTGGGGGTTAAAGATACAGGAGCTCTGACAAAGTCTTTCAGACAAAGGGTGAATAAAGATATATGAGAAAGTATGAGAAAAATAATGTCTTTTGGGAAAAATGAAGCATGTAAATCTGTTCTAATAGACCTCAAAATAATATTATGAATGTGGAAAATGAGAAAAATGGGTCCCCTTTAATATGTAGTGTTTACATAGTGGTAAAATCGTGGTACCTGTGAAAAGATATGGATTTTCTTGAGGACTATTTTGCCTTACAATGCCACTCAAAATGACTGTTTACGTCTTAATGATCTAATATTAAAAACTATTTGAAAAAAATAAAACTTGACAAAATGTTCGTTTAATAGTATAACTTGTGAATGTAAGTTCAATGTACAGTGTCATTGGACTTCCTGTATAAGCAGATGAACAAAGATTTTAAACAGCCTTTCTGTAGCGATTCATTTGTGACGTGGACAATACCCTGACTAAAGCCTGACCAAGGCCACCAGCAGTTTCTTTTATCTATGCAATTGGACAGCTTAATAAGAAGGACATTTCCCTGGAGAACTGCTAGTCTGATCCCGAAAAGAGAAACAGTAGATATCAGTAGATACGAGAAATAGATCACAATAATTTAAGTGCATAACTAGGTGAAAAGCAGAAATGTGTGACCTAGATATTCCACACAACTCTGATAAAACATTTAGACCATTCAACTCACACTGAGCAGACCTCAGACTATCACTGCCTCACCATACAGCTACGACTAACATAATGTCAAATACATTGTGTTGGATACAGGAACTACTTGAGCAGCTAAGCAGCATTTTGGCACTACACAACGCTGTATTTTTACACAAAACATCCTCAATTTAGACCTGGACTTGTTCCTACAGATGTAGCCCAGGCAAATATGTGGCCAAACAATGGCTACAACTGCCAACTTTCTTTGAAAGGACTTCATCACTTGTGAAACACATACTGTGCCAGCAGCAAGGACCATCCAAGGTCCAAAGCTTAGACAATGCAGAATGCCAGCAGATCATTACTGTATTGTAGGGTCCTGTCTGAATGGATATCGGTTAGTGAAACAACCTTACTGGCAGGAAATGGAGACTGCGATGAAAGAAACGTTGGCAAAGTAGGTGACATATTCCTACTGAGGAGATACATCAGAAGATGTCATGGATAAGGACAACATTTAGTAAGTGTACTCTTGGCAGTCATTGGGAAACCTATAACCTGAAAGTGGTAGCAGGAAAAGTTTGGTATAAAAGACCAATGACTTAATTTTATTTAAGGTCATGAAGCCAAAGGCAGAGATTTCAAAACAACCAAGTTGCTCGCCTTGGCAGAAAAAAACATTTATAACATATGACCATGGGTAGAAAAAGTACAGAAAGTGTACTTAAGTGTGTTAAGACAAAATCTAAGTACAGAGCTGGGAATATACTCCAAAGTATAAAGTAAAAATAACAAATAAAAGAAAATGTTTCATTATTTGGTGGTGTGTGTGTGAAGGCTAAGACTAAGTAGAATAATTGCAGGCAGTTTTGTTTTACACTGATATGAGTATGAATACTAGAACAGGTCCGGGTTGATGTTTAGGTAACAAATGCAACACCAACATTATACAAATGAAGACATGATGATAGTAGTAGACATTTATCAGATTCATCCACTTGGGGAAAAGGTCCAAAGCACAACTGAAATTAAGAAATTCTCTTTCCACATGTGCAATTACACATTTCAATCACCACAAAATATTTTCCACCTCTGAAATGGAACAAACAAAATGGGATTTGTCGATCTTGTATAAGTAATGCTTGAAATAATTACAAAATAATAATGTGACTGTTTACTATCACCTTCTTGATAGTTGATGCAAACTGTAGGCTTCTGTATTATGGCTTGATTCTTTGGGCTTGATTTGATGGCTGTTCTGTTTGAATTAAAATGAAACATTTCCGGAACACAAAACATACAATGTGAGATTTCCCTCATTTGCACTGAGAGGAAATCCGGTAGTTCCGCTGTTACAGAAGGGGGTGCCTTCTCACTTGCTTTCTCACTCCTACGACACCCTCATTACCTTAGCGTCTCAATAAAGGCCTCAGATGACCTTTGAGAGTTGAAAGGCTGTTGAAAGGCTCCCCTAGTCCTGCCCTTTGCCAGAGGTGATTAAGTCTTCCCTGCTTAAAGGCCCCTTTATTTAATTGGTGCTCAGAACAAGCCCCCCCCATACACAGTTTGTGGTCCTATAGTGAGGCATTTAGCCCAACAGGAACGGAGCGCTGAGAATATGTCTCTTTAATGTACAGCAAACGGTGGCAAAAGTTTTTTCTGCTCTTTCCTCCCCAGGCTGAGCTCAGCTAATTATGACAAGCCGTAATCTCTTGTCTTCGGCGGTGCCTGGGACACCACCCCCTGCTGCCTCAGTGCGGCCGTTACAGGCCGTTTCCTGCCTCTTCATCTAAGTCAGCACTGTAGTGGGCCACAGGTCCCACACAGAGCCTAGAAGGCCCTTAGCAGATGAACAGCTGCTCTCGTTACTGCAGCTATAGCCTCATCAGCCCCCAACTAGAGTGTCCAGTCCAGCTCCTTCACACTCTGTAAGACCCCTCCTATGTCCAGCCACAGAATGGTGGGCTGCCTGCCACTCAGGCACACTGGAGCTGCTGTGCCCTAGCGCTTTCAATGAAAGACATTTTGTCTTGATTACTCTAGAAATGGCTAATGAACACTGGCGGATGCAGGTAGAGAGCCATCAAATGCATCTCTGGCAGTATCAGTGCTGAATCACAGAGTAGACTAAAAACTGCAAGTCCAGTCAGACAGTTAAGTTTGAACATTTTTACTTGAAGTCTATTTCATACTTAGAATCCTGTAGCGGCTATGATACTTGTACTACACTGTTGTAAGAGACAGATTTTTCAGGGAGCTGGCGATTTACCATAAGCAGCTCAGCATTATCATATTGTCAACTGACCCGCTTAATGGTCGGGGCTCAAGAGGGTGTTTGGAGAGGAGGGCACAGCGAACAAATTGCGGAAAAATTGAGAGCCAATTTAAACTGTGTCCCTATGAGGACTATTACTTAATGTCAGGCTGCCCTTGCTTTGGCTCCGCTCGCCCACTCTCTCATTAAAAGCACTCCCACAGTCCATGAAGTGTCTCACCAGAATGAGGCAAAAAAAAAACATTTGAAAAATCAGACAAATATTAAACTCATATGCACCAAAAATTGGAGGCAAGGTTTAGCAAACACACTGCACATGTGTAACACACATACGACCCAAATCCTTCTAACAAGAGTGGAGAGTGCACTTTTACATGACATGTTAGAGGTGTCGTAAAGGGCAGCAAGTGCACCTCCTGGTGGAGGTCAGCAGTAATCTGGGATTTAGACTTACAACCCACAGTTACATACTTAAAAGTACTTCTTAAATGTAAGTTTAAAAATACAAGACTGTGCAAAAGTTAGAGACCAATATTAATTTATTTAATTTCCAGGCAAAAAGGAAAATTCTTAATTTCAGAGACATTTCTGAGGAGATATCAAATAATTGGCTTGCACATGGAAAAGGGAAAAATAAGTGGAGTTCCTATAATTGAAGATAAAGATACATAAAGCTATAGATAAAATGGGTCTCCTGACAACTGTGCAAGGACCTAGCAGACCACAACTGTCACCATCAGATAACCACTACTTTAAAAACATCCTACTCTGAAAACATCCACAGGTGTTTCTGTCCATCCTTCACCTGTGAGAAGACAACCCAACACTATGAGTCTGCAAAGATGTGTAGCTGTCAACAAGCTCTTACTGAGAAAAAAGTAAATGGATAGAAAAGAACAATTTTGCAAATCAAACAAAATAGCTGCTGGTGATCTCAGAGCAATGAACTGACCATCCCCAAATCCAGACCTTAACATCACTGAACGTCTTTGGGATTATTTGGATATTAAGAAGCAGAACATGCAAAACCACCTTCTAAGACTGAACCCAAGACTGAACTTTGAAGGTGTGGAAAAATCCCTGTAGATTTCTTTATAAAAACTGAAAGATAATCTCTCAAAAACTACTTAAATACACTAAACACTAGGTGATTTACAATATGTTTAGTTATTATGGCTTATGTGATATTTTCTGTTAAATACATCATTTTGTTTTTTCCTGATGCTGACATAAGGATAACGTGCACAATAATGTGTATTTAATGCTCCTTTTGACTAGACAATAAAGAAGTGTGTTTTTGAAATCTTGTACAGCAATGTACATCAGCATAAAATGAATGAAAACAAAACTGTACAAATATGAATAAAAATCATCATTTCTAAAGCATTCATTTATTTTGGAAAGCTTAAGGGAAATACAGATTATTGCAGCAGATTTGTTTTCTGGAAGTCAGCAGCACACTATGATGTCTTCTCTCTCTGAGGCTGCTCTGGGCAAAAGCCCTTAAGGTAGTACACCCAAGAGAGGTTCTGTCCATGACCTTCTGTCCGTGGGCTGGAGATGGTTAGTTTTCCTGTGCAAGGGGCCTTGGAGCCTGGCGTAGAGCCCTCATAGCTCACCAATACGTTGTGGGTCTTCTTGGATCGGATAGTATCCACACCCTTGACAGTAAAGGCCGGGTTGTCCACTTGAAAGGAAAAGGCGGTGGTCTGCGGAAAGACGTTCTTAAAGGGAATGGAGACATTGGAGCCAGCACGGATAGTCAGAGGGCCCTGTGCTTTGGGAGGGGTGCAGGTACCGTACAGTGGGAACACATACTCGCTTCCAAAGCTGGATGAAATTGTGAGGAGGCCTCGTACTTCACCCAACTGGCTGGGCTCGAAACAGACCTCCACACTGGCGTCATTGCCTGTCTGGAAGCCTGCCGCCATTGTCATGTTCTTGTCCACAATGAAGTCTGGGGAATCCGTCTAAAGATGCGTTAAGCAGGATTAAACAAACTGTTTGGTGAAAAAGCATATTTATACAATTTTCCTGATTACCCCAAATGTACCAAAGTAAATTGCATGGCAAAAGCAGTAGTAACAGATTCTGGTGACTCTTAACACCATTAGGTTAAGCCATGCATTTGTCTTACAGTCATTATAGTCACTGAAATTCTGAGTAATATTAAGATTAACATTGTAATAGCATGAATAGAAAAATACTGACAGAATAAGTTGTGAAATTAATGCCAAAAATGTTACAGAGCTAAAAATGTTCATTTACATTATTATTTTTAAAGCTCCACTAAACTGTACCTTGCAGGTGTACTCTGCCTTGACGCGGGAGTAGTTGGTGAACTTGGCAGTGAGGTAGTGACTGCTGCCCAGCGGGGCTCTGAAGTAGAGGGGTTTCTCAGGAGGGGCGGGGAGAGCCTTGAGCAGTAGATCATAATGGAAGAAACCCAGTTCACTGTTGTGAAGCGTCAGCCGTGTTGTGGACTCGCCTGTGCGCAATGGCTGGTACTCACACTTCAGGGTGCCCTGAGAGAAAGAAAGAGGGAATCTTCCTTTATATTTATATTTTGTCACTGATTAGTAATGAAAGCTGAGTTTTATGTGCTGACTAATGTGTATGTTAATAACATGTCTGAGATGATCTACTAAAGTAATAAAGTAAATACAGGTATTCAATGTGCCCATGACGTTTCAGTTCACTTACTCAGTTCACCTATAAATAAGGAGACAATAATAGTACTAATAAACAATAATACGTAAAAAAAAATTACACAAATAGCTGCACCCAGAAGGAATCAGCCAACAGGAATGAAACTTGGTGGGTAGGTTTGACATCGCGGAACATGATTTGATGAATGATTTAAGTTTCACGCTAGGCAAGTATGGGCCTTATTACTGTATCTGACTGAGCCAACAACCATGATTGCAGACTTTCAGCGAGCACTGATGCACCATTGGCAGATGGATGTACGACACAGGACAACATACACACAGACTGTTACAACAACTGCCCTTAACACCAACGTTGCCAAACACTGCAATGGAGTTGTGCCAAACTGTCATGGAGTCATTTTCGGGTTATCTTCAGGGATGAGTCCCGCTTTTGTCTTGGTGGAGACGACCAGTGAATCCGTGTGTGGAATCACCATGGTCAGTGCCAAGATGAATGGTTTGTCATGAATCACATGTCCAGAAGGCTTAGTGTCACTCCACCACAAAATCTGAAGGAACTGTGTGAGAATTTTCTGCATGGGATGGACTATTGTAGGACACCATTAGGAACCCCTACAGCTCCGTGCCGAGATACCTGGCATATTGAAGTTAGCAAACACGGCGGCCTAATGTCATACTGAGAGACACTACTTCTGTATGTGTAGATCAATAAATAATGTCCATATCAGTCTAAATTAATCATCATTTATTGTTCCTGGCAACCTTTATCTTCCCTCCGAATAGCACTGCAGTCTGACACTTCCTTCTGGGTGTAACAATTTTTTTGATGATGAGAGTATACTGGTCACTTCACAAGCATAAACATTTCATGCATTTCTCTGTGTCCTGAATAATTTAATAACTATATCATTTCACAACAAAAAGTTCTGAAAAAAAAAACTACCTTCAGAAACAAGTCTTACCTTTGACAGCGCAGGTACTGCAAGCTGTGGTGACACAATGATGTCTGTACTGCGACACTCAGTTGAGAACACAAGGCTCGTGGGTAATGGATTGTCCACTGTCACAAAAGATGAAGTTGTCTGTCTGGCCGCAGTGACCATCTCAGCAGCGCTAATCACTCCTGATGGTGTGGCCTTGAAGTTGAGGTAGTAAAACAGGTATTCACCTGTAACCTCATTCTTAAAGGTCACCTGTAAAAAAAAATATCTATGATTACATATGTCCAGCAGCTATTATGTTATTATAGCTAACAACATTTTGATGATCAAGGAGACCGGTCAGCATAACTAATTTGCATAATGCTAACTGGCTAGCCTGCAAGCATTATTAACATTTATATCATCAGCATTTGTGCGTATTACTTGGCATTGATGTAAGCACCATTAAGTTGTTGACTGAATTAGTACAGGGTGTAATGGTGCTTGGCACTTGCTTTGGCATTGTACTGGCCCTCTTTGTAGCTGAAGAAGGAGATCTTGTAGTCCCGTTTGGCTAGCGCAGGCACGTCCACATAATCCAGGCCCTTCAGGGAGACAGTGCTGTCTAGTCGCTCAGGCTTAATCATCTCCAGAACTGCACGTAACCTGCACAGCAGGGGCACAGTGTACATTATATATATATATATATTTTTTTTTAGAACTGCCAGTTAAACAGTGCAGTGAGATTTGTCACACAGACACCATTTTCAATATCTGACTAAAGCCTAGTTACATTAAGACTCATATTCACTGTCACTGATGTAGCTAGGACTTCAAAGCAGTGCTTCTCAAAAGAAAAATGACATTAAAATTGCAAATGCTTTGTTAGAACACCAATAAAGCCAGTAAAGAACAATAAAGTTCTATTTGTGCAAACAGAACAAATGTAGATATTTAGCAGGAAAGATGAGCAAGTCAATGTGTTAGAGCTCAAGTCTTATCACTGCATTAGTGTTTGGACTGAGCCGGTTTTGCACATCCTGTCTGTTTAAAATGGGGTTACAGGCGTTGTCATTTTTTGACTTGTGTTTGCTTGAATACCATTCCTTGTTTTGTTTGTCTTGGAAGCATCAGCTGTTTTTCTTTTCGTCCCTCTCAAGCCTAGACTATATCTCTGAATGAACACTACTGGTAACATCACAGCATGGTTTGTTTTTTGACCTTCCGTGAAAAAGATTCTGATGTCAAAACATTAGCCAAAAAGTGAATAATGAAATCATTATAGTTGTAATGTTTAGACACAAATAGCACTATGATTCAAGAATTACAGACATGTTATTTTACATAAATTGTTAGCCCCCACTGGTTCCCCACTGGTGTGTAATACCTTTGTGGTTTGGGCAGCCAGTTCTGAACAGGCACTATCTCTGTATATGGCGTCTTGCAGGGTACCTCATGGCTGATAGTGCCTGCCGCTTTAGGTGGTTCAGCCGTGCCCTGCAGGGTGTACAGCATGCCTGAACCATCAGGAAAAGAAAAGAAGACAGAGCCCTGGGCCAGAAAAAAAACATGTTAAAAACTCACAGAAGTACACAGAAGAGGCCACTACTACCAGCTGTGAAACACTGAGCCTGGGTTTCCATTAGCACAACAATCAGAGCTTCAAAAGCTCTATGTCCCTGAATTTGTTTTTAGTTACAATAATTAAAGGGCACACCAAAGAGTGCTGGTTGAATGATTATCATTTGAAAGGACTTCTTGTTCATTGTCAGTGTCAAAGCTGAACCTACTAAACCTGGTAATTGAACTAAAATTTCTGAACTGAATTTTCCAGTTACTTGATTCACAAAAAGTAATGTTCAGAGACAATTCATCCACCAACCCCAGCTATGAGCTTTCAACGTTGGAAGTCTATTTGAAGAGGATATTTCCTTTTACCCTTTTCAATTTGTTTAAAAAAAGTGAAGTGAATAAAACAGTTAAACGAGCATTTACTCTTGAAAGCCTTGTATTGTGCGTATTAGGCCTTGGCATCTTTCACACCAATTTAGGAATTATTTCCTTTACACAATATGTCCAAAAGTATCCCCAACGAAGTAACAAATTCAGGTCATTCTGAATTCATTCAAGGTCATTTAAGTCATTCTATTCCACACACATGGCTTACCTTATCTACACACAAAAGCATTGCTAATGTACTGCGATGTTCTGGAGCAGACACATAAGAGCTTACAGTCAACATGGCAAATACCAAGCATCAGCTAGCGAGCTAAAGTGCCCAACACTGCACTGTGGAGCAATGGAACTGTGTTCCGTGGGGTGATGGAACTTCATCCAATACCTTTTCATCAGTTGGGGTGAGGCCAGTGATCTAGAAATAATCACCCAGTATCATTACCTAACCTCATTAATGTTCTTATGGCTGAATGCAATGAAATCTTCACAGCAATCTCCCAACGTCTAGGTTAGATCATTCCCAGAGGAGTAGAGGCTGTTTCTGCAGCAATGAGGTAAACTTCATACTAATGATTTCAGAGGAAATGTTGGATATGCAGTTGTTTACAAAATTTTGGACATATAGCGTAGATTCTGCTAGATTTCTCAGCCTGAAAGAAATGAAATATTAAAAAGGGGCTGATGACTTACAAGGTGCTTTTTGCCATCTGTAGTCATGACCATGGGTTTGTAAGTAATCTCATAGGCCTTGTTCTGCTGGTAGGGCTCAATGACGAAGGAGGGTGAGGCGCTCCAGTACTTGCCCTCTATTACTGGCTTCAGGCTCCAGTGCTGGTTTGTGCGGTTGGAAAGACTAAGAGACTGAGTGCACTGAGTGCGCACCTGACAAACAAAGTTTACCACCTGTAGGGGAGAGGGAGAAAGGTATTAGCTCAGTAATGTCAGTAATGTTGCAGCTCCAGGTTTTCATTTAATCTTTTTTGTGGTTCACACCACACGACAAACAGAATCTTAACAGCTTTTGAAGAATATTACACACTTATCATCAGTCCTAACAGTCTTACCCAAATTTTCTGTTATTTTTTCATGAGAAGGCACAGACTAGACGATATGGCAAAAAGTGGGTGTCGCAAATATAATGACTTTCAGCAACAAAAAGCACATCCCAGTTCCCCTCATTATCACGTAATACAAACAAAGCTGGACCTTGCTGTGCTTTCATGCACACACATAAATTGGAACAAAAATGCAAAGTGAGGAATGAAGACTTCACAGTGAGAGCTGAGGAAATATTCTACTACAAACTGACAGTTAACTTTAAATTAGAATTTCTCCGCTGTTTTAGCTCTCTTATTGACTGTCTAAATCAGCGGCTTAGCTTACACTACATTGTAACACACTAGTTACATCACTGGCCATCTCACAGTCCGGAGCTCAGTCGGAGGGCTAAATTCTGATCTATCACACTACCAAATCTTCCACATCATCGAGCACCCGACTAGGAAAATTACTTCAGAAAGTGAAAATTTGGTCAGAAAGGACAAATCAGTGTTAAAATAAAGCTATAAATCATGTAGTGAGGCCCAGACTTAGATTCAAGATTCAAAATTCAGGCGTTTCATGTTGTCATATGCACAGAAAAACAAGCAGTTGCACTGTACAATTAAATTCTTACTCTGCACTAGCTCCTGGACTACAAGTACTAATGTACTTGTACCTATGTAACTAACAATACCATGATGATCAGCTTGAGGTGAGAGTCTTACCTGACTGGCAACTGGAGGGGTGATGCAAGAGCCAGCCAGGGTAAGGGTCACAGGCTTGCCTCCTTCAATTGAGCAGCAGAGGTTATCATAGCGCACATCCTGCCTCACCTCTACAGGGGCAAAGGTCACCTCCAAAGGTACCTCCATTCCTGGGCAGATATAGCCCTCAGCAGGAGAGATCCTGAAGTCTGGAGAAAAACACTTCACCTCCCACTGGAACCTGATATAAACACATGTACATGTCAGCTTTAAAAACCGCCCATCACTGCTGGCCTGAAAATTATCCACCTCCCAAACAACACCTACTCTGTGGTGGTCCTGGGTGGGACAGGCTGCAATGGGACTAACAAAGTGTATAGATAGACTACAGTCTGTAATTGTAGAACTACAACATGAACATTTATAGTATAGTGGAGCTGATAAAATAGACAGTGAGTGTAAAAGCAAGTAGGTGGTTTTCATGTTATGGCTGATTAGTGTATGTGTACAATAAAAAAATACACATTTACTGAACTAAGCAGACATCTGTATGAACTAAAATTGTAATGAAATTGGCATGGCAAAAAAGGATTCAATCTCCTCCTGAAGTGAGGGAAAAAGTTCAGAACCAATTTTCTCTTTAGAGCACCAGTTGATGTGAATCTGCACATGTGTATGTACTTGGCCCCGATGTCACCCGTGTTCTGAAGGACGATGCGGCGTGTGGCTTGGCAACGCTGGACAACAGCCCCAAAGGGCAGGTAGTCCTGGTCCAGAGTAACCTCCACGCCCTGGCAGCAGCCCTTCAGCACCAACAGGGGGAACACAGTGCCCAAACACTTCAGTTGCAGCTCCTCGCTGAATGGTGCCATGCGCTGCCAAGGAGTGAAGGCCACCTCCACCACACATCTCCCCCCTCCACCCTGCAGGGTGACCTCTCTCTCTGGACGCAGGGAAAGAACCTGGAGAATGTAAAACATATTAAGTTATATAATGTGGCTATAAGTTAGGAAATACAACAAAGTTTATTATTGTGATAGACTACCTCACAGTACTTCATCAGTACTTACATAACACTTACCGACTGACTATACTTACTAAGTGGATTTAAGTATGTTATACAGAGATGTTGACAAAAATGCTATTGTTCATTGGTTTTGTTGGGTATGCATATTTCAGATGTTCTGCACATATACAGTGCTAAACATGGTAAATAAAAAGGTTAATTGCCATTTTTTGTAATTATCAAACTTATAGGTCTGATGTGCAAATAACATAAAGGCAAATGTACATAAGACATACTAGACATCATATAAAAAACATAAATATATATATGGAAAAATAAGAAAAATAGAATAATATTGCACATTATATAAAATAATATGGCATGTTGTTCCCAGTCATGGTATTATTGCACTGTAATCTTAATCATTCAGTCTTAATCAATAAGATTTTGGTGACACATCTGACAGTGAAATAACTATATGTTTGCTGCTTTACTGATAATACAGGAAATTATTGTGAAAAGTAAAACAACTAGTAACCATATTCCATATTTGCTTTACTTTTGCCTTGGGCTAAAATAACTGCCCTACATATTGTGCGTTGAAACACAAGTTCAGAAACTATGTAGTTCTCAGTCTGAATAGAGTAACTATAGGTGGAAATGCACATAAAGTGATGCTGGACATAACGCATAGAGAAGAGAAACGTGCCCTACCTTAGAGTCCAACAGAGCGTGGGTCGAGGGTTTAAACAGGAGTGAGAAAGTCAGGGACGAGTGACTGTTGTTGATTAAAGGGATTAGTTTTCTGCTCTTCTGGCCCACCTGCAGGGCTCCTAGCTTCACAACCTTGTGTTTTGGATCCTCAACGTCAATCTAAAGAAAGACACAAACCACAGAGTCTGAGAGTTCATTCCTTCAACAGCATCTATAAACACAACCCTTTACAAGCCTGACTGTACAGACTGTACCATGTACAAGATCAAAGATGTAGGATGGCATGTAGGTTTCTCACAGTGCATCAAAGATTCCTCACCTTCATTTTGATTCCTTGCCCCAGGATCTCCACGACCTGCTTGGCACACTCGTTGATCTCAAAGACCACCTTCTCGTGGTAGCGCACAGTTTCGCGAGGATAGAATGTGAGAAGCACCTCCATGCAATCGCCTGGGGGAAGCACCTGAGGGGTGAAGCTCACTTCCAGAAAGGGGGTGGTATAGTATAAGCAGTCCACTCTGGGAAAAATAAAAAATATTGCATTGAAAAAATGAACACTGCTGCAAGAAACGGCCAATGATGAGCACAAATTGTACCATGAACCACGTCTTCAAATTCTCTACCTGCTTCCTCTCTCCCCTTTATTGCTGATGAGCAATGTCTGTGTTGCTGGTACCATGCCAGCAGAATAGATGAAATTTGCTCCAAAGTTGTACTTGAGAAAAGAAAACACCAGTCCTGGGGTGATGGCTGAACCCAGCAAAGAACAATGAAAAACTGGGCCATTCTTTACCTATAGAGGAAAAGCAAACACATGGCCTGAAGATACAGCACAGACAAAACAAAAAAGGATAAGAAAGAGATGCAAAGAAAGCAAGGGAATAAGAAAAAGCGAGGGAGCGTTAGAATGAGAAAGAGAGTAACAGAGACACTGAGCCAGGCAGCCACCTTGATTGAGAAGTCCATGTCTTTGAGAGTGCACTTCTGCAGAGGAAAGAAACTGAGGATACAGCGATCATGTCCTCCCACAGGTACCACAGCTGTTCTGGGTTCCACCATCAGGTACCGCTGAAGTTCTGCAGGGCCTGTTAGCTCATACTGCACGTCTAGGATGAACTTCCCAGGGTTGGACACCACAAAGGCACAAGTGGACTTATCACTTAGTTCCACCTATCCAAAAGGAACAAATGAAACAGAGCGTAAAGCGTTCCACAACAAATGGCTCCTTCAGAGCATCTAAATGGAAATCAACTGTGTGCCAACTCAAACTGATTAAATACAGTAAAAAATATTTTAAACAACAACATGTGCAATACAGGCTTAGAGCATACTGATTGTTGGTGCAGCATGTTTCAACCACTACGGATTTCCTCCGAATTGTCTCATGGTGCCCATAATAGCTGAACTGTTGCACCAACAAACAATATCGCTGCTTAAAAAAATCAGTGTTCACTGTGTCCTGTACTTGATCTCTGGTGGGGTGTGCACACTTCTCTACCATTTATAACAGAACTTCCCAACATATATCTCAGTATTTACTGTCATATACAAGTTCCATTAGCTGACTGGAAGCACAACCACTGGAAACAAAATGAAATACTACTTGCAACAACTGCAAGCAATAAAAATACATCTAACGTCCACAGCTCACCATTTTGAAGTCCACAAAATGAACGTCAGAAGGGGAAAGCTCAGTGAAAGCTCCCTCTGGACTCTCATACTGGACGCAGGTGTTCATGCTATAGCCCTCTGCCTTCACATTCAGTGTAAGTGGCTCAACCTTCCCTTTGACCACTACGAGCAGATTAAACACCATGGGTCCTTCCTGCGTGGGTGTGAAGGATATGAGCAGAGGGAGCCTGTCAACACATACATAAATATATGTATTATATATATATATATGTGGTCAGTGCAGCATCTTTCTGTAACATTGCTTTCATCAAGATTAATCTATTCGTGAAAAGTCTATGGCTTGCTCAGCATCACTTAAGGTTTCACTTTAGTGCTTTAGTGTTTTAGCTTCTCACTTGTCTCTTGGAGGTATTGTCCCTTGCATGGGTTCCAGCAGCAGGCTGTCTTTAAAGGCTTCCAAGTGGCGAGAAACCTCCTCGATGGAGAAGCTGAAGGGTCGGTCTTCACCATTCACCACATACACAATTTTACGGGTCTCATGACCTGCATGCACAAATGCACACCCCTAATAATGATGTTCTGGCTTGTTAATCAACTGTATTTCACACAGAGCTGCATACTATTGCTTTTACGCTAACTGGAAAGAACTTTTTCATCTGTTTTCTACTCATCAGCTCCCACACCAAGTTTGACACCTAATTGGAATCTCACCGATAAGTAGGCTGCCCAGATTAAGGTGAGCGTGATCAATGTACACAACTGGTTCATTAGCAATGCCAACCAGTAGAAAGGGCACAGACAGCTTATGCTCTGGGATTAAAAAGGTCCAGAAGGACTCCACAAGATCCAGCTCCTTGGCCTGGAATTTAAAAGAAACCTGGAGAAGAGTATTAAGTAAGATGATTAGTATGAAACCAGCTTTAAGAGGACAGTTTGAATAAACTTAAAGCACACATGTTTAACTTATTATAATACATGGCTAGCTAAAATACAGTGAGAAACATTAACAGGGTCTATATCCTACATTAGTCTTATATTTTACTTTTTCCTTACAGGTCCACCCATAATGTTTGTGTGCTTTTATATACATATATAAATCTGTGTCCTGATTGGCTGTGTATTATGTCATAAAGCAGTCTAGACCGAGACACTCCAAACTTCAGTGTAAATGAGCAAATTACTGTAGGTAGAAGCAATGCATTTACACTATATGGACAAAAGTACTGGGACACCTACACATAACAACTACAAGAGCTTTTATGACATCCTATTTTAAATCCATAGGCATTAATAGGCATTAAATAATGCAGCTATAACAGCTTCCACTCTTCTCTGAAGGTTTTCTATAAGATTTTGGTGTATCTGTGGGAATTTTTGCACATTTATCCAGAAGAACATTTGTGAGGTCAGACACTGATGCTGGATGAAGCGACCTGGCTTGCAATCTCATCTGTACGATGTTCTAGTACATAAATGTAAAGGTGTCTGATGGGGTTGAGGTCACATCACCAAAATCAATCAACCATAACTTTATGAACTTTGTTCTGTGCACTGAGGCAAAGTTGGAAAAGCAGTTGGAAGCATAGTATTGTCCAAAATGTTCTGGTATGCTGAAGCATTAAGGACTCTTTCAGCTCACCTTTGTACTTCTTTCTAAATGAAAGTTGTGCATCAGTGTAGCTTCTGTGTTTCTCTTCTCAGAGTCTTCTATGAATGGTTAATTGTGACTCTTCTGCCTGTATTCTCTGCAGCTTGTCTGTAGTTTTTTGGCTGTTATTTTGGGATTTTGCATTTTTTTCTATCATCAGTTGCTGCTCTTTTCCTTGCACTCTGGTTGTCATAGCTCCCATAGTCCTCCTGCAGTCTCTTTCTTTTTTTACGTAATTCTAGACTGATGGGTCTCCAATGCCCAGTTGAGCTGCAATATGTTCAACTTTAATCTCATCTTCCCTCTCCACCAAAAGCTAAATCTTTTTTTTTACACGGTAAATTCCAACTCCACTGGCTATAAGCAAACCTGCAGCACTCATAGCTCTTTAATTTATAGTTGTGCAATTAAAAATACATTAAATACATGTGTAATTGGAAATACCTGTCATTCATTTGTGCTAATACTTATAATACACAGGCTTATTTATGGGTCCCACCGACTAATTCAGGGCCTTTTTTATAACGATTAATTGCTTTTGATACATTTAATGAATTTAACAACAACAAACTAACTGTTTTTTTGCTAAAAGACATAGACTGAGGCTAAACTGGGTTCCTTTTCACCATACCACTTTATTCAAATTTTCCGTTCCACCTTAAATGGTGCAGCAGTTACAGGTGTCAGAATGTGACACCATTTGTTTGGAAATGGATTGCATACTCAGCACAAAATTTCCAATCATGACCAACGATGGCCTTTGACGGTTTGGTTCTGGGATTTAACTGTTTGGTTCAGGGTTTAGGTTTGTACAGTTATGGGTGTCAGTGCTGAAGTCACTGACTGGCAGTGTTTACCTTCATTAAAAACAAAGGTTGTAATTACACCCATGGGGCCCACAACCAACTGTAGGACTAGGGCTCATAAATAGGTTAAAGGGTCACTGCCGATACTTAAGCTCACCTCAAAGTTGAGATTAGCCCACAATATGAAATTGCTTTAAGGAGATTTAGGCAGTATAAAAAAACACTGTCCAAGAAAAAAACAGATACTCCGCACTCTCTGCACCCCTATGTACTTCAATGTCAGTACATAAATATGAGATGTCAGTGTCGTTGTTGCAAAGCACTGCTGTTATGAATTAAAAAAAACTATTGTGCCCCACAAGGAGAATGTTAGGTCTGCTAAACGAGTCTGCTAACAAGTGAGTTATATGCTAGGTCTGCGAGAGGCTTAAAATCTAAAACTAAAAACATTACTTTACTGTCCCAATACCTGATGTTTCATTATATTATATACACCTACCTCCACTTTCTTTCCAGGCTGAATGGAGCTCTTTGGTGTGAGGCAGGTAAAGGGTTTAGCCTCTGAATCGTCACATCTCCATAAGAATGAGTAAGGCTTGTTGGTGGGATTCACAATACTGAACTCCCTGAGGTGGCAATCAAGCATGAGAATTAAGCTCACATCAAAGCAGCAATTAACATATTCAAATATTAGAAACTGATAAAACGGATTTCTCACCTGCAGATAGCTGTGCCGATCCCTATGGATGTAAACTCTATAACTTTAGTGTTGGGGTCCAGGGTGGCTCTTGGTGAGGCTCCATGGGGCTTGCAGAGCTCAAGATTGCGCCTGTTTCCACTGAGGTAATCGGAGTCCTCCAGGTGGAAATGACAATAAGGCAGCAAACTGCGGCCACTCACAGCAATCACATGACCTTGCTGGTCCTTGAAATTGGGAATGCTAGCAGCAAAAATCAATTTACATCGTTACATGTAAAGTAATGAAGTGTCATTCAAAAAATTGTAGGAAACTTAACCCAAACATGGTAATGCAACAGAATGAAAGAAGTCTGCGCTAATGTTGCTATTCCTTTTGCTATACTCTATTTGAACACAAACAGTTTTAGTCTAGATAACAACCTGGTATGTAAGGAATGCATGTAAGTAATGCCACAGGAATTCCATTTAAGGACCGTTACATTAGTTTTGTGTGGGTAAATTATTATTTGGGTAGAGAGGTCACTGAGAAAAGATGTTTTGGAAAGAGCAGCATCAAAAGACAAACCTGCAGAGAAGCCTAGCTTCATACTCGCCCAGTTCCAGTGGGGAGAAGCGAATGCGGAAGGTCTGGCTGGCTCCAGGATGGATGAGCCCGAAGCTGGGTTCCACACTGAAGGGGGGTAGCTCTGGGTCTCCCAGCAGAAGAGTAGATACGCTTGCCAGAGAGCTGGCTGGCCGCAGACCTGTCCGACTGCCCTGAGCAGAGCGAGGGGTCATGTCTGTACATAGAAAATCAGACAAACTTAAAATTATAACAATTACTTTATGCTATACACATTTTAACATACATAGTTTCAATGGCTGATTGAGTATGAGAGGCATATGGCATATGCAGAACAAAAGCACCGTATTAAGCTCCCAGCCAAGCACGAATACATTTCTGTAGTACTTCACACTGAAAAGTTACCTCCATGATTAAAGCACATGGTCTTCCCAAAGCTCTCCATCATAACCTGCCAGGAGTACTGCAGTTCCACAATGCCTTTGTTGGCCATCTGCATCCTGAATTCATTACATTAATTTATTCACATTTAAGTGTATTAAGGGGATACCCAGCAGAAATAACATTACTAACGAAGAATGATAATAAGCAAGGGCCACATAGTCTAACTGAAATATATCTATAGAATCCTCATTAGCTTTCAGTTATTGCTATTCAAATAAGCATTTTGTTTAGGTTTTCTTTTATAGGATCACTAAGACAATTAAAATTGGAATCATCATACATACTGGAAGACTCTGCTCTGATAGAGCATAGTGTCTTTGAAGTGGATGGGTTCAGCATGACACTCGAACTTGGCATAATCACATGTGGCACTGATCCTCAGTTCTAGCTCTCGAGAGGAGTTCTCCACCACCAAGTGGGCTGGCTCTGGATCCGTCTCTACCACCTAATTACACAACACAACATCTATTACACTTTCTCTACAACAGGAGTTTCAACTGTTGCTGACCTCCTGGCAGTTTTTTGCCAAAGATAAAGATACTTTGGCACATGTGGATTGAGATTGATTCAATGACAAGATGTTTCTGCTTTTAATCTATTTAAACTTGTTGATATTCAGAATCAGTAGCAACAAGTTATTAGTACTAGTAAAATATGTTCATTATAAAAATATGTTCAATACAAAAATTTAAATTTAAATCATTAATAAATTCTAACATTCAAAACATACCTAGCAAGAATTACTACCATGTACGAATATAACAGTCAATTTAAACTTTTAGTAGTATTAATTACATTTTACCATGCAGTAATTCAGTTGTAAAAAATAAATTATAATATTGCTTCTTTATTATGAAATAATTATTAGATATTCTAACTGAACTCTTAGTGTAAATGCTGTTATTACTTGTTCAAATTGAATTATTACATGAAAGAATGGAAAGTTATAAATTTAACTTTTAATTTTGACATGCTCCATATTCTCCATGTTGTACATTAGGCTAGTGGCATGGAAGTTGTACCATGTGTATATGCCTTATAGGGGCATTTTTTTTTAATGTAAATCGTATATTCAAGAACAAAATATATTGAAATTGTTAGATTTCATGTGTTTTTATGTTGTCTTGAAAACCCAATCATTAAAATGAAATGGCACTCATGTTTGATGAGCTAAGACCCAGAATAATCTTCACTTTCATGCTCATCGCCTTACCTTCTTCTTCGCCGGCTGCTGTGGTAAGACCTGCTTGCCCGCATCCACCCATTTGATGGTTCGGTGAAGGTCATCCCAATCGGGCACGTGGTCCACGGGCTGCTGGAAGGTTATCCGGCAGAGTTTACACTTCACAATCTGTGCTCTCAGCACCACAGGCTGCTCTGAAATAAAGCTTACTGTAACCTCCTTGGAGCAGCCAGCATGAAGGTGGCCTATTTGGGGACAGAAGCGCAGGCTTGGGGCATCATGAGGCCACTCGAAGCGCAGCACCTCCACATTGCTGTGGTTGCTCATAGTGAGAGTCTCATGGTAAAGTTGGCCCACATGACAGTCTCCAAAGTGCAGGAGGTCAGACCTGGCTGCGGGGGGTGCTTGACAGAAAAACCGAGAGTAATGATTAAGATAAGGAGTGATTTTGCGAGTCTCTATTCAGGGCCACTTCACATGTTTCTGTCCTGGGCAAATGCAGTCTCTCTGGCCCATCTCCACTTAAGGTCTGAGGTCAGTTTCTCTACTCACCCAGCAGCGACATCCCTGCTCTACTGCATTCTCTAGTGGTTTTAATAGCTTTCTCTCTTTGTTGTTTCTTTCATCTTTTTTTGGTTAGATAATAGGTTTAAAACTCCTAGGCTCTTTAAAATCAAAATGCTATAGCTGCTATCAATGAATATAAGCTAATAATTCTATTTAGACTTATTTAAATTAAATTCTATTAACTAGCCTTTGAGACTATGTTTTTAACTGCAGATTATGTGTAACATGCGACACTCACCTTCATTGTTTTCCTGGTCCTGAGGAATCTTGCTGCTGATATTATCTAAAGAGACGATCTCATGGTAGCAATCACCCAGCAACTGCACCAGTGTGTCTTCATATTGGTTGTCTCGTACCACTAGTCGCATGCTGGCCTCAAAACTCTGAGCCATCTCAGGGTGAAACTCTACCTCAAACTCCGCCTGCTGCCCAGCTATTAGGGTCACATGTGCCGAGTGAGCCACCTGCCTCTCTGTGAAGAAGAGCTCACAGAATTAATACATACAGCACTGTGCAAAAGTCTTTAGTATTTTTGAGAAAACGATAAAGCCATTTATCTGGGCATTTATTTGTTCAAAATCAATACAAATAAACAATATTTTCCAAATGTCTCCTTGAGGAAGTCCTAAGTCCTAAGTAAGTACCATTACCATCAAATCGAATCAATCCTTTATTAAACTTAATCTGTTTGCTGCTGATGGAATTTAACAAAACTATGCCATGGTTGGAGTTTACCAGGAAGTAAGGAACTAAACCTGTATTCTTCTAATGAAGATATTAACATATTAAAATACAAAACAAAACATGTTGTTTTAATCTTTATTTCTATCTATTTTAATGTTATATATTATGTTGGTTACTGACAAAATAAAGAGTGTTCATCTAGGGTCTTTTTATTCAGAACACTATTTATTCAAAGACAGCGTCGAAAGAATTGGCTGCTGAGAATATACAAGTTTTAATACCAAAATGATGCATATCCATTTGTCACAGTTATGGCTACAAGTTTTTGACAAGAATGACAGCTGATGTATAATGGAAAACACAATTTTTAATCCTCTAGAAACATTCTAAAAAATAGTTTACAATGTGTTTTGCAACAAAAACCCACTGTCAAAAACAAACCCAAAAAAAAAAGCGCCATTGAAAGTTTTACCATTCTGCTGTGTTTGGCCTTTGATTGTGTTTCAGCTTCCCCTGGTTGCTGTCACAATCTGTACAGATGTGAATATGAACATTCTGAGAATTGTGTGAATTGTGTGAATACATCAATGCAACCCACCTGTTTCAGGGTCACTTGTTACATGTGAGGAGGAGATTTGACTGCATGTAATGCCTGGAGCTTCCCTAAGTGCAAATGTTCCCATCTTGTCAAGTAGATTGACGCTTACCTGGTAAAGAATTAGAAAGGGACAACATCACCTTTCGATGATCTCAACCAGATGACAAACCTGCCCTGCCAACCAAAGGGTCAGCCTTTCGATAATTCGCCTTACCTGTGCAGACACACTGCTGATGTTCTTGATGACCAGAGGAAGGGTCTGTCCTCTGCCTACCAGTAGTCGTTTAAACTGCAGCACTGGCTGCCCTTGGCTAGTCCTCTGGGTCGGTTTCACAACAGTGATACAAGGTAAATTGCCCTCTCCCACCAAATCAAACACCAGCACTTTGCTCTTGCCTACAGCAGGCAGACTTGTAAAAACAAGAGGATTTCAGAATCAAAAGAACAAAAATTTCAACGTCAAAATCTTTGCTTTGTATCACGCAAACACTTACCCACTTGCTCCCTCTAGAGTTACCTCAAACACTCCAAAATAGGTCTGCATGGTCAGAGGAGAGAACGTGATTGTAGCATAGGCATGTGAGTGGCTGGGGATAGTCATCCGCGTAGGGTTTAGCTCAAACACCTCAGAGCTGCGTGCAGATGTCTGAAACAGCCAGACAACTTCAGTAAAAATAATGAATATCACAGAATGCAGTATTTTGGTAACATTAGTTGGAACCACATACATACACACCTTATTAAGAACAGCCTTGACCTGAAGACTGAGTTCACAAGGCACTTTGGCAGGGTTAGAGAGACGGAAGCGGGCTTTGGCTGAATGGCCAACCAATACATTGTTGAAGACAAACTTGTTCTCATCCTGTACATAGATGCCCATAGCGTCCCGATATTGCTCACAGTGTAACATGTTACTGTTCTTACAAAGTCGGTGCTCCTCAAAGATGGAAGCAGTGTCCTTACAGGCTATTTCTGCCAACAGATCAATAGACAATGTGAAGACTAATGTAAGTTCACGCTCACAAAAAAATCACTTTATTATATCTGTCATTAGTATGATCAAAATTGCTTTTTGTTTGGAATTTCAGAGTCAGACCTCTGGGATATAAGTTCCTCATTAGCATCTTTCTGCTGTATGAAAATGTCATCACATTGCTTTGTACATTTTGTTGAAAGAATAGCAAATCAAGATATCAGCATATTTATTTCCCTAGATAATGGATGAAATTGAAAAGTACTCGTGTGTAAAATGTGTCTGTCACAGGATCCAGCATGAATTTTACACAATAGAACATTAGCAGAGAATCGTGATGGTTCATGCAGAATCAGCAAAAGTGGATGATGAGATAGAGCTAGCACAGATGTGGCTAAGCCACTATAATTTTTCTACCCACTACAAACCTGGCATGCAGACTTCTGCTATCAGACTGTAAGGAATCCCTTCTGGGCTATCAGTAGGGTCTCGGTCAGTGATGTCCAGTACCAGGCCCTCTTGCCAGTAGCCTGCCTGCTCCGCAGCACAGTCCACGGTGACCACTTGCTGGCCACCGGGGGGCAGGATGCCGAAACATGGCGATAAGGAGAACACCCCTATGGTCAAACGGGTCTGCAAGTATTAAAATAAAAAAGATCAAGTACAGTGTGGTTCACACATTTAAAAAGCTATTTGTGACTCATTTGCTTATAGCCACAGTTTACCTTCAAAAGCAGCCATAGTATAGCAGTATATGAGTTAGAGTACTACAATCAAGAAGGAGTAGGAACATGGAATAAGCCATTTTAAAAATACATTCTGATAAAGTATATTTTGTTCATTCCTTTAACTTTAGTAAAGCACACCGCTTTTAATTTTTATTTCATGTTTAAATTTGAGCAAATGGCATAAATGCATAAGGTATAAATTAGCTGATGGTCAAAAAGAAAAACAACATTAATCATGATTAATTTAATCATTTAATAGCCCTGCACTGAAAAATGTTGCTTTGAATTTACTTAAAAATTAAGTAATCTCAAAGCAACATTTTTTAGATCTAGATTGGACATAGGAAACATTAATTTTGTGAATTTCCTTTTCTGGTCATGGTTTAAAGTTGTCTTTAGCTTGCTAACCAGCAAGCTAACTATGTAAAATACTGAAGACAAATCAGCAGTCATGCATCAGAGATTAAGTAGTTTTTCCACATAAATCCCATTTTGAGCATAAATGTAGTTTTGTTAAATATTTAATTGTAATATTTCAAATATAATGGGTGGATAGACCATCCCCTACCTGGGTGGGCACTGTAGACTCTTTCTGGATGGAGTCAGACCGTCGTACTTTGACAGCAGTGGATGGTTTTGCAGAATGACTCTCTCTAAATGGCTTCTTTCCCATACTATAAGAGACTTACAATCAGAGAGGATTCACAAAAGAAAGAGAAAAATAAGCCTTGATAAATAATGCCCAATCTCCATACCCTCTCCTCAGTGCATGAACCGGGAGATCTTTACTCATTCTGGAAATGGTGAAACGGATCTCAAAGTCACCCTGGTTCTCCAAAGTAATTGTTCGCATCTTGCGAGAGCCATAGACCAGAGGACCAAAATTGATGTCATTCGGAGGGGCGATGCTGTATTTGGAGAAAAGACACTGTGCAGATACTTTGATGGGTATAATAGCGATGGTTTCTCCACCCTCTGTTACATTTGGCTCAATAACCTGCAACAAAGGACAGCCAGTTATTACCCATTCACAGTAATTAAAAAAGCCCACAACATAGTGATTGGTCAGATGCCATTTGAAAGTAGGGTCTCCTGACCTGGCACCGTAGGATTGACTGCTCTTTGATGGACACCTCCCTGTTGTGGCAAAAGATGAGCTGGATGGGGGTAGGCCGGTCATTGGGGTACAAGGAACCTTTCTTGGGTGTAACAGTAAAGATGGAGTTGAGGTCCGGCATTCCAGGCTCTGTGGATTCCAGCATGAACCTGTAATTATCGAAATACAGCAACATGTCATGTTACAGCCATCTCCATTTTTTAACAGTATTATATTGTATAAGAAGCCATTAAGGCATAAAGGACGGCATGTGAATGTGCATAGACCACTAAAGCCATGAATCATTCTGTACTTGTGTCAATGCCTTTTTTTGGAATCTGAGGTCTAAGCAGGTTTTCTCTCTGCAAAACTGAATTGCCACTTTCACAAAAATATTCAAACATAAAATAAAATACAAAATACAAAATAAAAAACAAAATACAAAAATACAACTACTGCTGGGATCACTTAGATACCAGACATTGTGTATTTTGGTGAGGTCTTATGATGTTACTAGTGAGTGCAATAGTGTTGGTTTGCATACATCCATACTCATATTTTGCCTGTTCAGGACAACATTTTTGTTTACCACCATGAAGAAAATTTAAAGTCACAATTTTTCTGTGAGGACATTCCGAAAGGGCATTCATTCCCGTCTTAGAGAAAACCATTTTAGGTCTGCAGGTTCTAACATGGGCATGTCACTGACTGTAGCATGATGACATGATTCTAGTGGTCTATTGGATGCCTATGTACAGAATCTGGTAGTGAACATACTTGTAGGCTATCTCATATTTGCCTTTGTTTTTCAGATTAACTGATAACTTCACTTCTTCTCCCACTTTAATTGTTCCAAAGTCCAGAACACCATCCGCACCTATGAATTCAAATTTGTTAATAAATAAAATACGAATAATAAAACATAAAATAAAATAATAAAATAAAATAAAAATGTTCAGTGGATATGATACACATATGAGCTGCTGGTTGAGAAACTGCAGGTACCTTTAGAAAAAGTGATGTCCAGAGCAACATCATAAGCCTCGGCCATAATCTGAATGTTTTCTGCATGGATGATACCAAGAACGTTCTCCACATCTGACACCTGACCAGTACACATGCACACACACACTCAATTACACATTCAAAAAGTAATTTAACATCAAACTTCACTGCACATTTCATTCTAAATCATAAACACATAACATAAACCTACAACTACTACAATGTATGAAGATTAAACTATTGGTTACTTATGCTGGGGTTTAAATAATTGGTTGTCATGTTACCTCTAGACGTATGGCTTTCTTTAGGATGATGGACTTCCTGGCTCGGAAGTACATGAGCAGGGAGAACTCTGAGTGGGGCATGATGATGCCCTGATCCTGTGAAACACTGAATTCATCACCCAGAACCTCCAAGCCACTCAGCCTCCAAGCCACAGGGAGGGCGGTGGGGTTTCGCAAGCACAGACTCCGTGTGTGTCTCCTGGAGTAACACACCCGTGGCAGTGAGCAACACATTAATAATTATCTCCACTACAGGGTAACAGATTAACCAACACAATTAGAATCATGAAAAATGTCATCACATTTGCTATGAAAGATGATAAACTGACTTACATTGTCACAAATTAAAACATATTTAGATCAACACAGCATTTTGAAATTTCATTAAAATTGAACTCAAACAATATAAAGTTTACAGCAGCAACAAAAGCGAATGTCAAAGCATATGTGATGTAAACTCAGTGACGTGATGAGTGTAAAGCAGTGGAGCAGACCTGTGAAGGAGAACCTTGTCAAAGTGGAGTTGCTTGCGCTCCACCTCCAGTTCAGGTCGAACTCCTCTGCAGACAAAGCGGAAGACGGCTGGTTCTGGATTCTCCTTAATGCAGCACACCACACTGTCTTCTATGAGGCCTGGGGTGGTGGGGTATGCCCATACTCTGAGCTCCTGCAAACCACAGGGCTCTTAGAGACACCTACTTCTCATCTAGAGCGGCATGATCTTCCACAGAGTTCTAATTAAAGAGGACCTATTATGCTTTTCTGATTTTATGCCTTTCATGCAACTCAACATTTAAAAAAAGGATTTATTTTGAATGCTACATCAGTATGACGAGTATCACCTACTTTTTTCTCTTTGGGCTTGAGGATCATGCTTGGTGGGTCTAAGAGGAATGTAGTGGCCTTGGTGTCATGCTGGAAGCAAAAATGAACCTCGGCTTCCATTGGAGAGTTGTTGTGCATTACTAGTCTCTCTGTGTTCTCTGGGTACTTCCTTTCTTTATATCTATACAAAGTAAAAACAGTATGATTGACATGACATGATCATCTGCAGGGTTATGCTGTTTTCATTTCATTTCTGAAGATCAATAAGATTAATTTATGCAGAAGACCACATTCACAGTTATTAACTATTAAGAGGCAGATTTATGGTAGGAGAAACTTTATCTGGGTTACAGTACTTATATTGTATCATTTGAAATGATATCTAAAGACAAACAGAACATAAAGATTTTTCTTTTATTAAAGTCTGCTAAATAAAGTTGGGTATCTAAACGATTATATATATATACACATATATGTTGGCCAGCATTTTGGACAGAGAACGTACTTCTCTGTGCTTTTTATGTTTTTTTTTTTTTTGTCTGTTTTAGCCTAGGGCTACGAATGCTACAAAGTAGCCTGTACTAAGAGCTCGACAGACATAGCAACAATAATTAAAGAAGACAGGGTTTTTTCTTAAGTTTGCAAGCAGTCAACTAATTAACAAACAGGAATAAAAACATCTGTAGCTTAACACTGATTTAAACAGCCTGTTTGTGTGACAAGTGAGGCAGCCCCTGTACCTGTCTCTGGTCTTCCCACAAAGCAGAGGGCCAAAGTCATACAGGCCTGAGCGAATGATGTATGCCTTCTGTAAGTCATTATCATGCTGCAGGACCCTTTTACAGTGAGTAAACACTGTCCTGTCAAATGCACACACAGGAACATTATCAACATAATAAAAGGCAACAGGCCACTGATATGAGCTGTAATTACCAGTCTACTGTCTGCTACCCATTTTCACATCCAACTTACTTATGGTCTTTGCTGATAGATGGGTAGGCGCAGATGCCTCTGAGATGGAGTTGATAGCAGCGTTTGGTCCCCATCACCTCAAAGCTCAGCATTTGATCAAACTCGCCCTTCACAGATGAATTGAACCAAATCCTTAAGGTTACCTCTCCACTTGCTGGCACGACCCAGCGGAAATGACTGAGCCTTCGAGTGACCCACCAGGAGATCCCAGCAGCAGCAACCAACAACAAAGATAAAAATGGGTAAGAGCTTTCTAAATGTTGTATCTGTGTTTGTAAACATGGCTATAGTTCAGCACGTATGTATCTTCACTGTGAAAAGACATTTTTTCACAAGAGTACAGCAAATATAGAAAATTGGGTTCAAATAATCCTATAAAATAACAACAAAATTTTATATGTAAATCCAAAACTGCACTGCAAAATGCCAACTGCAGTCTTTAATATGCAAACATTATGCATATAAATGCTATTTTGTTTGCTGTTCTTCCTTACTTACAAAGCTTATATAAGACATTCATATATAACTCAAATTTTCTTCCTGATACATCACAGTTGTGGAAGATAAATGTATGTAAGAAGCCTCAAACATTTTTAAATACATAACAAGTGTCCATGTTTAATCTAGAACTGCAAAAAAGGGTCACTTAGTCCTAACATACCGCTAGAATTCCAATAGGGACAATAGTGGACATATACATTATCAAAGCATTTATGTTGTTTTTGAGTTTTGACATTTGTGGCCTGATATTCACTGCTCGCTACTGAGTGTGTTTTTATAACCTCTTGTACCTTTGACCATGCTCTGATTGGTTGCCCACAGATCTGGCCTGGTCAGTTTCAGGTAATGGGGTAACTGGGACGAGTGAAGTAGAAAGAGATTCTACACTCTTGCCTCCTTTCTTGGCTGGAGTTCGTCTCTTTTCTTTCATGCTTTCTTTGGGTGGCTCATCCTTCACCAAAGCCTTCTTGCCTTTCCCTCTGGTTGGAGTTGCTATCTCATCCTGGCAAGTAAAAAAACAAATACTTATTTCATTTATTCACTGAATTGGCACTTTATAAAGCGTTGGCCATTTTTAAAAAGAAACATAACATTGTGTTTGTACCTTGACAGACATGGTGGGACTCTGGGTCTTAATATCTAATTCTGCTTCTTTCTTTTCCTCAGCTTGGTCCTCCTGAGATGAGGGCACCAAAAGGGTAAAGCAACTAAGTTGGGGATTGGGACCTGGTCTTCTTTTCGGATATGGAACCACTGAAAACAGCATGGTAGGAGGGATGGGTGGGCCACTAGGTCCAAGTCCCAGCCCATCCAAAACCTATAATGTTGGTGAGTAGGAAAAAATGTCAACTTTACGGTGTGCACAAATTAACTGTGTAGTAATTATGCAGGGTCTCAAGCTTGGCAACTTTCAGCAATAGCTGTTGGCACCTCAGAACGTGCTCACAAAGAGGCCTGCAGTACGGGGCTTGTGGTCAGTAGCTCAGATTTTAAAAAGGGTTAGGTGACCTTTCATTGTTGAAACTTAAAATATCATAAACAAGTTACTTTTACACTACCTCCTCCAAGGATGGCAGCTTCAAGCTGCTGAGAAGTTTGGCTTCGCTTAGCTGCTCCTTCTCACTGACAGAGATACAGGTATGTGGAATCACCTCCAGTGCCAGTTCCCTTTCTGAAACCTCTGTGTCATCAAGCAACAAGCGCGTCTGGCTGGGTGGTGGCGAGAGGAGCTCAGCTTTCAGCTTCTCCTTTTCTTGTCGCTCCACTTTCTCCTTCTCCCGCTCCCTCTTGGCCTTCTTGCCAGAGGGTGCTTGACGGTCAGTGGTCTCCTCAGGCTCCTGAGGCTGCTCCTCAGAGGAGTGTGACTGCAGCAGAAGGCCCTGGGCCCGGTCCCAGTAGTGTAACACATGCTGTATCTGAGGCTGGCTCTGCTCATAGAGGCGGAAGCGAAAAAGCAGCTGCCTGTTGACCTCAGGGCCCTGTTAACATCAGACCAGACAGAGATGGCAGAGATTATTGCAGGGGATATTGGATAAGAGTGAGGAAACACACTATATAGCCAAAAGTAGTCTTCACAGTGGCCTGTCGCCTATGGACTTGAGTGACATCCCATTCTTTGCAGCTATAACAGCTTCAACTCCTCTGGGAAGGCTTTCCACAAGGTTTAAGAATGTTTTTATGGAAATTTTTGACCATTCTTCCAGAAGCGCATTTGTGATGTCAGACACTGATGTAGGACAAGAAAGCCTGGCTCGCAGTCTCCTCTGTAATTCACCCCAAAGGTGTTCTATTGGTTTGAGGTCAGGACTGTGCTTTACACCACTGCATTCGACGCTTTGTATTGCACTTGGTGATGTAAGGCTTGGATGCAGCTTCTTGGCCATGCAAACCCGTTCCATGAAGCTTTCTACACACTGTTCTTGAGCTAATCTAAAGGCCACATGAAGTTTGGAGGTCTGTAGCGATTGACTCTGCATAAAGTTGCCAAACTCTGCACACTATGTTCCCCTGACCCCATTTTACGCGTCATTTTACGTGGCCTACCAATTGCTGAGCTGCTGTCGTTCCCAATCACTTCCACTTTGCTACAATGACTGTGTAATATTTAGTAGCAAGGTAATTTCACAGCTGGACGACAGGTGGCATCCTATTATGGTACCACGCTGGAATTCCCTCAGCTCCTGACAGCGACCCGTTCCTTAACAAATGTAGGTAGAAGCAGTCTGCATGCCTAGGTGCTTGGTTTTATACACCTGTGGCCATGGAAGTGATTGGAACACCTGAAGTCAATGATTTGGATGGGTGAGTGAATACTTTTGGCAATATAGTGCATCCGGAAATGGTTAACAGTTAATTAAACCTACTATGGCCCACACAGAATATATACAATGAAGCCTTAAAAAAGCAAAAAAATCCTTTCAATCATTCCACATTAATGTTTTAAAGGACAATGAGGTATTTGATTATGATTTGATTAACAGTTGTTATGTTGGGAAACAAAAAAAACATCTTTTAGATTTCTGTTATGCTTACGTCTCATAAAATCGAACTAACAGTGCAGATTTGAACCTAATATTAAAAGCAAATTAAATGCAAATGCAGTTCATTACATAACTGTGACTAATTATGTAATTATGTTGATAATTGCAGACAGTAGAGCATATTTACTATAATAACTTTATATTCTATAGTATTATATTTAGTATAAAAACTAAAACAGTGCTTCTCAAACCAGTCCTCGGGGAGCCCCACAATCTCCTGAAAAATTAATAACTTATACTTAATGGCTGTTTTAACTGGAAGTTAAATGCATGAAGGGCAAGACTTTTGCGCAGTACTATATTTGATTATCAGATGATCCACATTTGTCATCTGTGTTGTTAGATGGTTCGGGGCTCTGGGGGTCCCTTATGGGTTTGAGATTATAAATGCCAGAATACTCTACCTAGAACAACTAAGCATTTTTATGATACAATGTCTGAAATAAGCAAAACAATAATGGCTGTTGGTGAGCTGTGTGTGAGAAATGTTACTACACTATCAGACAATGAAGAAGCTAAGCTTTTAAGTTTTTTAAATTATCTGGCTGGTGCAAAACATTCTCAAATGACTTTCTAAAAGACAGTATAATAAAAGAAAAGATTCAGAGTGGACTATGTGTCAGCTCACACTAACCATCTCTCTCTCCAAATCGTCTGGTGGCAGAGGAGAATCCTCATGACCATCTAGCTTGCAGTCTTTGGTTTTCTTCTTCTTGCCTCCCTCATCAATCTCTCTCGCGCTTTCCAGAGGTGAGTCTCTGGTGTCTTTGCTTTCCATGAAAGACATCTTTCTGTCCTCCTTAGAGTACTCGTCCAGTTTGGATTCAGAGCGCAATGCGACGGCTGACTGTAAAGAGAACAGAATGGAGAGTGTTGAGCTACTTTGCAGCCTTATCTCATGTATGTTTCTTAACAGCTGCAACTCTAACCTGTTTCACACCCAACTGGCTTCTCTTCCCTGAGAAATCTTCTTTAGGCATTTCCTTTTTTCCTCTTTTGTTCTTTTTCCTCATCTCTTCCTCTTCTCGCAGCCTCTCCAACTCCTCCTGCTGTTTCTTCTCCTCTTGTTCCCGCTTTAGCCTCTCCTGCTCCCTATAGCAATTGTATGATTCAAATTTAGTCTGAAACTTATAACTTCTCACTTACAGCCAGGAATGGCTCCTGGTAAAACGTGAAATATACTGCTCATGTTGGGTTACGTCAGGGTCACACATCATTGCACAAATATGCTGGGATCAGGTTCAGATTTCACATTTGGCTCATCTCCCACTTTGAACAGATTTTAATCCATACTTTCATCATATTACCATTATATAATAATATTCCATGCTTTTATTATATTACAACTTTTTTTAATCTAACTTGCCAGAGTCGAGTTAGTCCACAAGTCCACAAGAACCACGCTCATGAGAAAGCAGTTCGAGCGAGTACAGTTTAGTGCAGCCAATACAGACATTTATATTTACTTTGCTATATGTAACATGGGCTATGTAAAAAAACGAGCTTTAGGATTAAACAGGTGAAAGTAAACATCTTATTAATATCAGCACTGGTTGGTGTGCTGATCAGTATCAGCACTGGATGGTGTGAGACCAGCTTATCATGGAGAGTTTATCCAGGATAAAAACCTTTGGAATGTTGTCTGAATATGTCGTTTGACAAATTAACTGAATATCTTTAAATGTGCTGGTTATTGTAATATATCATATTGTTTTATGTATTATTGGTTTATTTATCTGTGCTGGTGACCTTTACTGTCAATATGCTGTAATTTAACCAGCACTGTGTCTGAAAATGCAACTTTGTCAGTTTCAGGTTTAAAACTTGAAGATAAGGTTTGGGTGGAATGTGGACAAAATGTGAACAAAAAAGTTCTCATCATCCACTTCAGGGACACATAACATGCCTTAAACGTGAAAGGAATCCAGAGCCGAGCCCAGGTCAATTCACAATTGAACATTTTTAATTATACTTAGATTTCACATGGGTTAAAAAATCTAACAAAAAATATATAAAGCCTAATTACTGACATAATTCCTCAAACATAAAGTGTTTATTAACTTTTCTTCTTTTAATGAATATTAATTTATTTCTTTGCTGTAAGCAGACTGAAACTGCCATGGAGCAGTGAGTTACCTCCGTTTGTGTTCCCTCAACACCTTGAGGTGTTGGTGGTTTATGCGTTCCTTCTCCTCCTCAGACAGTTTATCATACTCTTCCTCGTCCATCTGCTGCAGTTGGAGCTGTTCTCTCTCCATCTGCTCCCTTTGCAAGGCCTCTGACCACATAAACACACAGTTTTTACTGTCAATGGCACTTAACACTTATTTATAAAATATAATCTAATCATTCATTCAGTACTCTTCGTCACATCTGCATGGCCATAATAATAATATTACCAGTGTGATATGCAGTGCATACAGTGATATCCTCATTTTGTATTTCACATTGCACAATATCTTTATGGTTATCTGTCTGATTCTCCAAGCTCCCTGTCATTCTCTTTCATCTCTATCTCTCCATCCTGTCATGTTCTCCACACTCCCCCGCCTCACCCGCTTCCTCTGCCCGCGCTCTCTCTCTGGCTTTGAAAGCGCAGTAGCTGTCGTTGAGGTTGATCACGTAGATGTGCCTGCGGTTGTTAAAGGCTTTGAGGACTATCTGGAGCACGGAGCTTGGTGAGCGGCAATACAGCGTCTCCAAGCCGTCAATCACAACACCACGGTGACAGTCGCTAAGCTACAACAGTGAATGTAAAATTAGCATACATCAAGTAAGTAAGCATTTTGTTCATCACAAACGACAGTGTCAGCTGTACATTTAAAAAAGGAACTGATGTCTGCCAGAGGATGTCAACTGCAAAGTATTTTAAATAATTTGGGTGAGATTTGGGCTGGTTACCTGCAGTCTCTCCGATAGGATCTCTATCAGCAGATCATCAGGCAATTCACTGCTCATGGCTCCCAGCTCACCCATTTGACTAATACTCTCACTTGGAAGCCTCTGAACCTGACCAGCCTGCACACAAGACAATGCAATGTAATTACCCATGTAGTTTACACACGCATACATTATTGGGAAAAGTCAGAGACACCCTTCGTTTATTTAATTTCCAGTTAGCCATTAAGTATGAGTTATTCATTTTTCACGTTTAACAGAAAATCACACAAAAGCTCCAACAGTTTAAAATGTGAAGATATATTTTCATCTTTTTACTTAATACTGCAATGAAATAAATGAAGGATGGTCTCAGACACAGTACTGTGTGACACCCCCCCCCCTTGAAAGTACAAGGAGATGAACACATATATACCAAACCCAACACAACAGAGGTCATGAAAGTTTGGGGGCTGGAGGATAGATACCATGGCAACAGCAGTGACACTGGAGCCATCATTCCTCTTTGGTCCTGTGGTGCTGGTCTTGTTGTGGGTAGAGACAGTGGATGAGGGGTTTTTGGGGTCAGTGGCCTGACCCTCTGCAGCGTGTCTGGCTACAGCCTCAACACTGAGCACTCCCACAGGCTGACCGGCTGCGCCCATTACACCTGACACAGCTGGAGCTGAAAGCGCACACACTTACATATATGGACATAGAACATCATTCATATATTCTTTAGTTGTGTAGTAGTAGACAACAGAAAGTATGATACCATGAGATATTGACTTAATTATAAACATGAGACGTCATGCAACAGCCTCAAGTTACTTCAATGACTTTGGTAATAAAGTCACATTTTAAAGTCACATTTTGTGAAGAAAGACAGCTCCATTAAATGGTATCTATGGTCTTTAAAGGTTGGTGGGTTACAGGATGGATAATGTGGAGCAATAGATTTTGAAAAAAAAAATTAAAAATGCAATACCAATATGATCAAACTTTGCATACCATATAACACTATTTGCATATCACTCCAGTTTTGGAGTCTTTGCATTGGAGACTTGTTAGAGAGAGAATTCATTCAATTATAATTAAAATTGTAATTTTGTATAAATTTCATTTTGTATATATGTTTATATATGTTGAACATATATCATACACCTGCATCCTCAAATCTAAGCTTTGTTCTACATACAAGACTATGCTCCATGAGTAATCATGCTTTCCGTGTATTAGATTTATTATTATGGAACCAACTGAGTAAGTCTATTTGAAATCAGAATCTTTACTTTTACAGGCCTAATTCCAAAACAGTTGGGATGCTGTGTAAAAAGTAAATGCATGCAAATAAAAACAGAATGGAATGATTTGCAAATCTCAAAGACCCATAATTTATTCAGTTTATTCAATTTATAATAGAACATAGAACACTTATCAGATGCTGAAAGTTAGAAATCTTACTATTTCATGAAAGTTATTAACTATTTAGAACTTGATGGCAGCAATGCATCTCAAAGAAGTGGGACAGGGGAAACAAAAGGCTGGAAAAGTAAAAGGTATTAATTAAAAACAGCTGGAGGAGCAATTTGCAACTAAGCCACGTGACTTGATATAAAAAGAGCATTTTAGAAAGGCAGATTCTCTCAGAAGCAAAGACGGGCAGATATTTACCAATCTGCAAAAAAATGAGTGCTACAAAATTTCAGAAGAAAGCTCTTTAACACAAAATTGTGAAGACTACCATCTACAGAACACAATACTGGATGCTTGTAACCTTCGGGCCCTCAGGCGACACTGCATTAAAAGCAGGCATGATTCTGTACTGGAAATCAGTGCATGGGTGCAGGAACACTTCCACAAATTATTGTCTGCGAAGACAGTTGACCGTGCAATTCACAAATGCTTAAGTTAAAGGTGTATCATGCTAAAAAGAAGCCATATGTCAACACAATTCAGAAATGCTGCCATCTTCTATGGGCCAAAGCTAATTAAAAATGGACTGAGGCAAAATGGAAAACATTTCTGTGGTCAGATGAATGAAAATTTTAAACTCTTTTTGGAAACCATTGACACCGTGTCCTGTCAAGAGGAGAGGGACTATCCAGCTTGTTATCAGTGCACAGTTAAAAAGTCTGCATATCTGATGACAGGGAGTTGCATTAGAGCCTATGGGAGGGCAGTTTACACATTTGGAAAGGCACTATCAATGCTGTACAGTAAATAGAAGTTTTAGAACAACATATGCTCCCATCCAGACAATGTTTCTTTCAGGGAAGGCCTTGCATGTTTCAGCAAGACAACGCTAAACCACAAACTGCATCCATCACAACAACATGGCTTTGCAGAAGACGGGTCCGGGTCCTGTCTGCAGCCCAGACCTTTAAACAATATAAAATATCATGAAAGGAAAAATCCGGCGAAGAAGACAGAGGGCTGGGACTGTTGAGCAGCTCGAATCCTACATCAGACAAGAATGAGACAACTTTGCTCTCCCAAAACTCCAGCTATTGGTCACTTACCAGACGTTTACAGACTTGTTAAAAGAACTTGTTTTTTGAGATGCGTTGCTGCCATCAAGTTATAAATGAGTTATCATGAGTTATCATGAGTTCTAAATGAGTTATCAATAGTTATCATAAAATGGTAAACTGTCTCATTTTCAACAGGTGATATGTGTTCGGTTAATAAAATATGGGTCTATGAGAATCTGTTTTTAGAATGTATCCCCAACTTTTTTGGAATTGGGGTTGTAACTTTCCTTTAATATGTGCTTTCCTTTAGTATGTGCTTTTCATGACAGTACACTGTAGGCCTTACCTGTTTCATCTAGTGTTCCCTGTGTTGGCTCCATTATAGCCACACCGCACAGCTCTCTCGCCTGCATGGCTGCTTTGCTGGCTCCAGATGACACAGCTTCCTGTACTACTCCATCTATACTCAGACATGCCACGCCATAATACCTCGCCAGGCTCACTGCCAAGCCTGTCTTTCCTACACACAGACCAACACAATCTTACATGCTGAAACAAAACTGAGGTTAAAGCAACCAAAGGTAAAAGAGCACATGCTCAAAGGACTCTTTTTTAGGTAAGAGAGAACGTTCTCAGTTATTTATTGAAAAAGTACAAATGGTAATTAAGGAGGCATTTGGCTACATTAGAACACTTCCAGGATGCTAACGCATGCACAAAAACACAAGGCACAATTTAAAATGCAGATGTTGTGTCTTAAAATATAGATAAATAGATTAGATGAGATATTAAAAAGAAAACTACATTGCATCTCCTATCATTAATACAAAGTGTGGTCTAATAATAAATAATTTAATAATAATAATCTGCTATTCTTCTTCGGCAAGGCTCAGAGGTAAATGTCTTGCCTGTGAGTGGGGCACCGTGCACTATGATGGCAACTCCCCTGCGATTACGAGCAGCCTGGCCCTCTGGTGACAGATCGATGCCCATGTGACGCGCGATGGCTCTGGATGCAGGGTTCATCTCCAGATCGCCCACGCTACTGATTTTTCTGTCTTCTTTGAGCAGGCATATGAGAAGAAGATAGCTTCATGAGTTCATCTGTATCTGAACATTTGAAGCACAGGGCATCATTTATTTTTCATGAACTTAGTGGACGCATACCTGCACCAGTGGTTATTTCATCTTTGGATTGAACAGTTGTTGCCTCTACCCTGTCCTCCTCCAGGGGGTGCTCCGCACATGGGGATCTTGGTACATTTTCCTCTTGGTCCACATCCCCTGCTCTCTTCCCAGCATCAAAAGCCTCGTCCTCTTTGGGAGAGCCAGCCTTGAACTCTAAAGCACAAAAACGTATTAAGCGTAAATATACCTCATATTTATTGGTTATTAGTAATGCACAGATCAAATGCAAGCAAAACAAAGCATGATTCTAATGTTGCAACTGGGTTAAAATAAATCACAGACATTTTAAGGTACATTTGTGATAAAACAAAAGATAATCACTAATAGCTGAAAACCTTACAGCTGCCAGTGAACTGAAGGCTAAATGTTACCAATTAGCACTAAGGTAAAAAAAGTCACTAGCATTTTTGGTCACACTGTCCATTATTAAAAATGTGAGAGTACCGTGCTCAGGCTCCTGGGAGCTGTGCTCTTTGTAGTAGTCCAGGAGTTCAACAGGCAGAGGCTCGCCAGGGGCACGAGGGGGCAGCAGCAACACATTCTGTGCATCATACCCTTTCATCATCCGCAAGATCTGTGGAGACAGAGCATGAAGAAGCTCAAGTTCAGATGGAACAGAAAGCATGGGAAGGCCTGAGGAGGACCAACTATTTCAGAGTACTGGCACAGCTAAGTAGTTCTGAGACGTGGGATGCAGAGTTTTAAACTTTAGTGGCTGATCTGATATGCAGAGGGGAATGAGCCAGATACTTGTAGTCTTGCTAGATGCAATTCCCAAAGGGTGACCCTGAATAAAAGGGTTGTTTGGAGGCTGTTGCAAAATGTACCTTCCTGAGGCACCCGCAACACAACCAAGGCTAAGATAGCATTTTGTCCTTGGACCATAAATCACTGCTTTAACACTACAGTTTTAATGCTGCAGCACCTCTTTGAGTTGTAAGAGTTGTAGACATGCTGAACACACTTGTAAAAGGAGTGCTGACTTACCAGCAAACACTCATTATTGGTTAGTATGGCTCTGCATCAACAAGGGAAGGGGAGCTATAGCTATTTGATTTATTGTATTATCCTGTTACTTATTATAGCAATCTATTGAATAATGTATAGAAATTTATAATTCATAGTAATTGCCGTTTATTGCAATTTTACACCAAAAGGCATTTTACAGGGATTTCTAGATATGAATTTAGGTTGCAGGTCAGGTACTGTGCTACTGTATATGTACATACATAAATACAAGTCATCATATACACATCAAAAATCTAGATCTAAAATTTCTTACCACTCTTGTTTTACAGCATCCCACAAATAATTTAAAACTTCTGAAAATATGTTTAAATGTATTGGCAAGCAAATTTGTTTTATATTTTAAAAAAGTGATTCCAAACTTGGAAACAGTGATTTTTAAAGGTAGTGTATGCTCACCTTCTCTTCCTCCAGGTACTGTTTGTCAAAGTCCAGTGAGTAGAATTCAATGGGGAAGGGGCAAGGGTTGCGGACCACCACCTCAGCCTCTTGCCCACCACTGTAGGGCAGCACAGGGCCCAGCTGTAGCACCGAAGTGGAGAACTCCAGCTGGGGCTCCTCTCCCTGGCCTTGGGCCAACAGCAAAATCCGCTGGGTGCTCTGAGCTACCACTACCACCAGCCTCTCTCTGTACGCCCTCTATAGGGAACATGTAACAGGGCCGATGACTTGACCTGCAGTTTTATTTGAACAGAATCTTTTACAGTGAACAAGTGAATAAAAATGTCACAAAGCATTCCTACAGTAATCCAGCCCAGATGCCTAATAAGCAAAGCTGAGGGGGACATTTGCAAGTATGGCATGAGGAAAGAACATAAGATGCTTTAAGATACAAAAGGGACACCTTTCCCCTGTGCACATATTAATTAAACACATATAATTTAACATGTATACTTTATGTATTTATGTATGTAATATTACTATTTACTTTTTATATTAAAAGTCAATATTATTATTTACACATAAGCTCAGCTGACAACAAAAGGAGTCACCTTGCGTGTTTAAGGTGGTAGTAACAGGTTCTTGCAAATGGTGTTGCATCAGGATGATTAGGCTATAAATATTTGCAGGATGTGCAATGAGATTTATAGATTGACAAGAGGTGGTACAGTGCAATGAATGTCTCGTTCCATGTATGGAAAATGGGTCGTAAAGCAGATGTTGATGATTGGCCGAAAGGAGTGATTGCATTTAGGTACCAAAAGACATGTGTGAAGCTGAATTTGCAGGTGTATGGAAGCGTACGGTCATACGGGTCTACCAGCAGTAGCTCCTTAGACTTGTGCCAGGGAAGACATCCACCAAATCTGTGCAATACTTTGATGCAAGAGCGGCTGAATATTGCCGTTGCCTATATCCAGAATTTGTCCAGTCCATGCCAAATTGAATCAAAATTTGTGCTTGTGGAGGTATTACATGCTATTAGGTATGCATCAGGTGATAATTTTTTGTCCAGTAAGCTTAAATATAAATATAAAATATTAAAATAAGTACAAATACACATTAACAAAGTAACACAAAAACAGTAAAAGAGTTAAAGCAGTTGATATCTTACTAGCCAGTTAGAACAACAAAAGTTAGATTTTCGATTTCTCCTCAGCATCCCCATCGATCGCATGGATTTCATTATGTGTTAAATTCAGCTGTATTCTCACTAGTGTAATTATTTTTACTTCAATAAAATTTACCTTTCGATCAACTACAAATAATTTGACTAAACTTTTGCATACAACTGTATCTGTAAGAATAGGACAACAGAATAATCCTGACACTGTCTGAAGTTCCTTAAATTTAGCTTTTTTTAACACAATAGAGGCTGATTCATCTTTTAAAGAAGATAGCATGTCTCTTTCAGCTGCTTCCCAGGAGACTGATTTCTATAAGAAAACCAAAGAAACAACAAAACTATTTCATAAGCTCAATACATCATCTTCCTCACTTTTTTTTCATTTTTATCCCTCAGCTCTGTGCTGTATAATCAGCATCACTCTGACATTCTCTATAACTCTAGTAAATCTGTAGCTTAAAGGTGCCATAGTATGGAAAACTGTATTTACATTGGCAAAGTTGAATAATAACAGTTTGGTAGCATGGCACTTAAACACTGTGGCATCGACCTTCAAATACAAATCCTGCATTTGCAAAAGAAGGCGGTAAACTGGGTCGATTTCAAAATCCTAAACTCTTACACAACCGCTTTGATGTACTAATAATTACGCTCCCTGAACAATGAATAGGAAGCCAACATTAGCCCCCACATCTTCAACAAGATCCTGGATAACTTTAATTCAAAGTTGTTAGTTTGCTGTGCACATTTCACTCCAGACAGTTTCAAAACAGGATTCACACCCTTTGCCACTGAAGAGACTAAGGAGAGGCAGTTCCACCTGTATTAGCATCACAACCAACCAACAGCTACCTGTAAGTAGCAGCCATGCTTTGTGACTTTGTCTACTATTTTGAGAGTTGAAGTCAAATCATCTGAAAATGCATGTTTCTGTTTTGACATGCATGTTTGTTTCAGTTTACAGCGGTGCCACACTGTAAACTAGCAAATCACATTAAAAAAGGGCAAAAGCTTGTTTCATTCTAGGCGGCTGTAAATGGAATTTTTCAATTTAGACAAATTTAGACTGTCTTTCAATGTAGACAGAGAACAATGCGAGAAAAATGCATTCTATGGCACCTTTAATTAGAAAACCATACCACTAAAGCATGAGTAATATAAGGTATAACAGAACACTGCATGGAGAGTTGCCAGTACCACCACGTTGTGTGTGTGTGTGGGTCTTGCTTGTGTATACATGTGTGTATAAGATTGTGTGTGTGTGTGTGTGTGTGTGTGTGTGTGTGTGTGTGTGCACAGAGCAGCAGCAATCCAAACTGAGATAAGGATAAATGTGTGGGAGAGGCAAACTCTTATCAGAGTCTCTCTAGACTCATTGCTCAGCCCCAGTCAGCCACTTGGCCAGATGGGAAGGATGAGTGCTGCATATACACCAGCTCCTCCTGTGAGATCTGCATTAAGATATACACAGGAGCTGATATACAGAGGGACTGGAGCCAGAGCTTCCTCCAAGTTCGAATTGGTGATGAACAAAAGCATTATGTAGGTTTTATCAAGAAGTTAGAAGAAATGAACCTCAGCGGATAGAGGAATACAGAACTTTCCAAACAATTTTTGATTAACAAATAAATATATATTAAATATTTTTGATTAAATCTTGGACAGGAAAAATCTGGTCATAGGTTTCAGTAGTTCAGGTCATAGGTTTCAGTATCAACAGGTGTTAATTCTGCAAGTGCAATATTCTGCGTTTCACTTACCCCTTCGGCTGGGCTGAATTTGATCTGGACATTGACCCTGTCACCCGGATACAGCACACCACTGGAAGACAACATTTCAAAGACGACTGAAGAAGGTGGCTGCTCCAAATGAGTCTTCCGTCTCAGGTGGAGCGGGACGCGTTTCTCTGTCTAAACACAAAAGCAAAGCAACATATTGTTTACTTATTTTCCATTGTGGATTTTTTACATTGGATCCCAGCTTTCACTTCACCTCCATTCTCTAAAACTATGTCACTTCAGCATCAGGTAGCCAGAACCAATTCTGTATTGGGGTTTCTGACACTTTTAGTCTGCTAACTAAGGTAATATTGGCTTAGGTACCAGGCTGCAGGTGCAAATAGGTCCAGACAGATCCAGACAGCTTCAGTTTAGCTTTCATTCTCTCCAACACTAACACTCTGAGATTTAAGTCATTATTACCAAATATGTCACTGTAGTTATCCATTATCAAGCTCATCTCCTCTCTCCTAGTTAGCAGCATTGTTGTAGTAATTGCAGTTAGACTGAGGTTTTACATTTATTGAATAACATTTGAAAATTGTACACTGCATTCAGTCATTTGGAGACCATGCAAGCATTTAACATTTTATTTGATTGTCTTCCTGTTTTGAAATATGACAGGATATAGTGGGACAGAAGCACTGTAAATGTAAAATCAGTCACTGAATAGCTATATCATTTAGCCTCCCACTGAACGGTTCTGTGGCTCTGAGCGTGGTTAGCTAACCCCGCCAAGGTCTGTAAGCGGCTTATGCCAGGTTTGTGTAGGAATGCCACTGGAATGGTACTCTCCTTGCTCACAATCACTCGGCCCTAAAGTGGCCATGCAGAGGCCTTCCAGTTATCAGGGATATAAGATTACACAGCAACATTACTATGCTTACAAAATCATATAGGAATTACGTAACTATATTCTACCACAAAAATATGCTGTACATTAAATTTTGTGAAACTGTAATTATACAGTGCTGATAAATGTGACATAGAGGAATGGACTTCCATCCTGCAGCTAATAATGTGAATAACCGATCATTAGCTATACTTCATCATCGAACCTGCCTGTTTTTAATTAATGACAATGCAGGCACAGGTAATTTATATAAAAAACCCGAGGGCTAAAATGTAGCTCATGCAGAACCTCTATATTATCACTCTTGCCCAAGCTGTAAAGCTGTTTGCTGTTGCAGTAAGCTTGCTGTTGCAGTAAGAACAGGGGTTAAATTGAAGACATAAAAGTATGCTGCTGACATTTTTACATGTGCTGAAGGTTTGAAAGTGGACAGCAAGGTCAAGATTTCACTGGTATTTATATGAGAATGGTTAATATATTACATACATACAACATACAGTATAATGGTGCATCTTAACGCGTATTCAGGTGATCAGTTGACAATTAACCCCTATGAAAATGAAATATATTCTTTTACATTGTAACACAACACAGAAAACAGTACTGTGTAAAAGCTACAGACCACTCTTCATTCATTTCATTTTTAGCCATATAAACATTATGTACAAGTCCATTTTCAAGAGACTTTTCTGAAGAGATAGATATGTTTTATGTATTTGCATATTTGCAAGTAAGAAGAGAGTAAAAGAAAAATAAGTGACCACATTAAGATTTCATTAAAGATATTAAAAGCTATAGAGAAATGGGGCTCCTTAAAATTGCACAAGGCCTGGTAGACCACTAAACCTGTTACTATCAGATAAGTAACACTTCAAGCTTTTACACTTCAGAGACAAGACAAAGTCAAGTTTTAATCCTTGCTTTGTATCTGAAAATCTACAGATCCACAGTTGTTTTTGTCCATCCTTCTACTGTTAGAAGACAGCACTATAGAGAAAAAAGTGATCAGACAAAAAATAAGCAAACTTCCATATCAAACAAAGTGGTTGCTGGTGAATAATGGACTGACAAGCCCAGAATCCAGACCTCACCATCAAAGAATGGCATTTTGTGGATTGTGAGAAGAGAAAAATGCAAAAAAAATTACATATTTTGAGGCTTCTGTGTAATTTTCTGTTAAATTAATGTTGTATCCTTTCTTCTGTTGAGGTACCCAATGGCCGTTTGACTAGGAATTGAAATAAAGGGTCACTGTCTCTTACTTTTGTACAGTGCTCTATATAAAATAAAGTAACGTTTTGTTACCTTCTTGTGCCGCTCCTCCTCTCTGATACTCCACTCGCAAGGCACTGGCTCAGGGTTATGCAGCTGCACTGTAACCACCTGGCACATGCCACACTGCACATTGCCAAATTGTAATATGTCTGTGGAGACTGTAAGCAAGGGCATGGAGACCACCGCACGCAGACGCACCTGCACTGTAGGACCCCCCAACACCTGTAAATTACATAAAGCAGCATATTAATGAAGACACTTTACTGGAAAATGTTAAACTTGTTACTAGTTAATACTTATAATATCATATAAAATCTCTTTAAAGTCATCTTTTACTCCTCAGGAAACCAAACATAAGCCTTGTTGAATGGTGCAAAAGAAGAAAAGAACCCAGAGAATGCTGGAATGATTCTAACAGCATACTTAAAAATAAAAGCGCCCTTTCAGAGGCCGCACACAAAAATGGAACTAACATGAAAAAGCTTAGTGCTATTTGTTAAACCTTCCAGGGCTAAATTTCAGTTTTATAATAGGTGCCCATTAATTGAAAACCTCTTCAATGGACCTTAATAACGTAAAGCAAGCTTTCAGTATGGACGATCATACCTTACATCAATTCAAACCTCAAAACCACTTCAAGCCAACCTGTGCCTCTACTTTTCACCTGACTAAACATTATGGCAGCCATACCTGTATAGGCATGACAGTGTTGATCTCCCCAAGCTCTAGATTTGCACCACGAGGATCAAACTTCACTTCAAATGTCTCTGTCTCGCAATAGGGTAGATTCTTTACCCTGTCCAACTCTGTGCTGAATCCTGAAGAAGAAAGGAAAGACTGCAACATTCTGACAATACTTGTTTTGCTTATTTTCTAAGTGTAAATCAGTTAACACATCCTCCAAGGAACATAAACTTAAAATTGTTATTTTTTTCTGCATATTTTAAGACTACAATTTAGTTTCAATTTAGTTGCTGGGTTTAACATAATATAATAAGTAACAACAAAATATAATAAGTGCCATCAGTTTTGTACAGATAAATATTGTTTTAAATTAATATGTGCTCAAAGTATGTACTATGTAGAGAACATGTTAACTTATTTTCACTTTCAAGGAAATCACTTTTCCATTCAAATATCCTACTGCAAATATAAAAGGTAGTCTCCAGATGCTTTGCAACATAATTCCCATGTAACGTTATTATGAACCAACCTGTGCCTGCAAGTGAACTGCGCTCTGCTCTAAAAGAAACAGAGGCAGGTCCAGTGTTGGTCACTTTGACAATGTGAGTAGGGGTGCTGCCATGGATCACATAGCCAAAATCCAGGACATATTCGGGTAAAACAAACCTGTTGGGAAGATGTATTACAAACAATCACACATCCTTTTCAATCAAAGCAAAGCTCTTTATAGACTTTGTAAAATGTGATCCTACCTGCTAAGTTTTCTGCGCCATTTGCTGCTGGATCGGGATGTTTCTCTTTGTTCAGTGTCTCTTTGAGGTTTTTCAGTGGCTAAGGCATTTTCCTTCACCAGGAGCCTCTCAACTTCCATCTGCAGCAAAGCATCATACTGCACACAAGCACAAATATAAATTTGTCTACATGCAGCGAATAGACAAATACAAAAAACAATAATCTGCAGTATAAAATAACAGATAATAATAGATAATAAACAATAACAACTTATCCTGAAACTTAACACACTCACATTAACACACACAGTAACACACACTTACATAGGCTGAAACAGTAAGCTGCCTCGATCATTAGACTTAATCAGGTACAGTACTGTGCAAACATGAGAGACCACTCTTTAATTTAATTTAATTTAATATCAAAATGAGCATTAAGTGCAGAAACATATAATATGATTTTTTACAGTCCACCATTTGCATTCATTAGAGCTTCGGTTCTGTTTTGAAACTTACAGGGATACTTTTCCACATCTGCAAAACTCAAGTCTTAGATGTTGTTTGGATTTTCTGCTTTTCACAATCCTCATAATCTCTAACGCATTCATTGATGTTGAGGTTGACCTCAGTTGTTCTAAGAACATCAGCAACTTTCTTCTTTACGGAGCCTCTGACATGCACACCAGATACTATCAGGTGCACACCTTTACTCAATAACGGCTTCCTGGCAGCTACACATCCTTTTAGACCCACAGTGTTGAACTGTCTTCTCATAGTGGGACAATGGACAGAAACACCTGTGGATTTTTTAGATCAAAACCAAGAGCGGAGTTTTTGCAATTTACATGTAACCTTCCAAGAACTATTTCCTGGAAAAAGGGAAATGACGTGAACTGACAGGAATAAAATAAATACATTTTTGCACAGTACTGTATATTTAGCAGTCAGTGGATGAAACTGGACTGTGCATAGTGGACTGTGCAGTGCTTGGAGGTACACTCACGGTGGGGACGTAATCATCCTCATGCAGGTCTCCGTCCCCTGTATCAGGCCTGCTCAGCCCCTCCTCTCTTCGCACCTCACTTTCCACTGCCTCCTTAGCCACCTTCAGCACTGAGCTATACTGCTCCTCATCTACACAAAGGCACAGATTTAACTTAGTTTGAGTTTTGCATGCCTTGCTAAAGATTGGCCTGGAGTTTCATTCAACTAGCCATCAGCATGTACCGCTCAAGTAAATTATGTTAGAAATCCTGTTCCTGGGCCAATAAGTAGGATCAGTATGCAAAGAACGATTTAACTAAATCATAACTCTACTGAGAAATCATACAAGGTAATAATCCCTAGATGCAGACTGTTAAGATTTGGGTCACAAGTTCATCTATCTCAGTGAAATTATATTGCCAAATCTGGAGGTTATAGAAGGTTATGGAAAAGCAATGATGCTATAGATCAACCATACAGAACCTCTCACGGATCAAAAGCCTGGATATCTGCATTCTTTACTCCTAGTTGCCTGACTAAGCAGCGCATTGCAGAACCTCGAATCAATACCTTGAATCAAAGTCTCTGCTTTATTTCCCTTACAAAACCAACATTTGCTGACATTTCCCTGGATCACAGCTCCCAGCAAGCATGAATGTGCACTTCTAGGCAGGTTCCACAGATTAATCACACTCTTTCAGGAATCTCCAGGCTGGCCCAAGACTGGAAGGCTTTGATCAATGAGAGTTTTCCACAGGTCTCTGAACTAGTGCAGGTTTAGCTGTATGTGATTTATAGCACCATTATGGTTGACTTCAAGTTGGTTCACAATCAACTATACTACGTCAAGCAAGGCTATTCTCTAGGCTGGCCCTTAATAGTGCATGCACTTGAGGGAGCAGAAATTGAAGCAGCGTTTAGGAAGTTAGCATCGCGTTTAGGATGAATTTTAATAGAATATCATGATTATGTGCAATAAATTCATTTATAACATATATATTGTTTTATGTTAACAAGTAATATTAATAATACATTACATGAAACTAAAGAAAGAAGGAATCCTGTACAATTTTGGGCAGTTTTAAGTTTCTTTCTTGGTCTCTAGCTAAGGCAGGAATATATTACACATCAAGCATGGTATAGGAAGATTAATGTGGTCACAAAGTGGCTACACATCTAAAGGTTTTTTTCCGCATACAGAAAGCACACATAATGTCTCAGGTCTTTAGCCAACCACATGGTCAGCAGCAATACACTGAAGAAGTCCTTACCCAGGTCTCTAGGCAGGTCCATTACCACTCTAGGGAAGATGCCCTCTCCCTTCAGCATAATGATCTCTGGCTCAAAGAAGGCCACCTGCAACTGGAATCTCTTTTGAAAAACCTCTGGAATTCCAGGCAGGTAGTACACAGTGAGTTTCATTTCTGTATTTGCCTGTACATGGCCCTTCAGATAAGACAAACAGAAACACGTCAGTTAGATGTTATATACCCAAATGCTCAGACATGCATTTAAGGCCACACTGTAAAAAAGTTATGAACTTTGAGAGCCTTACTCTGTAGCTTGCATTTTCCCTAGGATTATATAATTTACATATGATTACCAACATGGCTAGCATCTGCAGTTTTCCAGTGGATCTTTGTGCTTGTTTAGTTAGAAACTAAAATACTGCCAAACTGGCAGGATGGCCCCATTCTTCTGGACAAGCTTGTTCACTGTAATTTCTACTGAAAAGTAGAGCTCACATACCAGTTTCATGTTAACCTAACATTGTTTGCATTGCAGAATGGATTAAATTATACTTGAGAGGTAGGGTACACATATAAGATGTTAGATGGGGGGATGCAAACTTTTAAACTGATTTCATTTTATGTCACTAGCATTGTCTTGTTATATACCTTTTTGAATATATCACTTTTGATTATAAAGGGACTTTTGAGAAATCTGATCTTTCATTAATTAAATATTGAGTTTATTAAAATGACTTTCTTACACCGACTTTCTGTCTTACTCCTTTTGTCATTTCAAAGTAAAAAAATGTGTATCTTGTTTGCACTTCCAATATCTCCTATTTTCTGCACAACCCTTCCACATTTTGTTAGGCTCTCCCTCGAATGCATAGGTAATGCATAATACATTTTGCAGTTTCCATGTACATGTCCCCTAAACGTGACCCCCAAACTCCTTTGTCTTTATCTAAAAACACTGAGTATCTATATGGCATAACTCTGTATTTTAATTGCATAATGGCATTATACCGTACTTTTTCCCACAAGACAGACATGCTTCTGCCATATGATTTTAGTGTGCTGTTTTGCAGAGAAACATAAAATTACATGAAACGTGGTAGATTTTTTTCCACATACATAATTAAAGAAATAAAGAAGAAAGAAAGAAAGAAAGACTATGATATAATGTAGCATCTCACCATGCAGGGAATGACAAGGGGTTGACCAGGTAAAGGGTCTTCAGAAGTCAGCTGTTCATCTTCCAACAGAGCACTGAAGTCAAAACCCACCTTCCCAGTGTTCCTTAAAGTGATTTCTGCCTCTGCCACATGGTCAAACAGCTGACAAAGTAAAAACAACGATTTAAAGGTTGAATTACACTACAACCCCCAACCCCACCTTTTCATTAACAAACACAGTAGAAGCATCAACCTGATGGCCAAAGTCGATGTCAGTTGTGTCCAGAACATATGTGACCACGGATGCCTCTCCCTTGAGGGTGATCTCATATGTAGGTCCTTCCTCTACCTCGCATAGTGCCAGCACCTGAGCACTGATGTCAGCGTGGCCAAAGAATGAGAAGTTCATCAGTTGACTTTCGCCAGGCTGAAGCAGTCCATATATTGGCAAGATGTCAAATACCTATGTGAAAAAAAGACAACATTTTGATGAAAAATTATTTAATTCTGGACTAAAATGCACTTTCAAACTGTATTATAAAATAACTAAAAGCATGTATACCTCCTCCACTCCTACATTGGGGCTCTCTTTGGCTGTGAGGCTGGGTGTGGTGAGTTTCAGCTTGGTCTGAGTAGGCCTTTGTGCTGGAGACACTCTACTATTCTCTTGGTCATTCATCCCCAGAACATCCTGCCCATTAGTCAAAGGTGACTCTTTTGGGGAAAGCTCCTCTTTCTTTGTCTCATTGTCAGTCACTCTCTGCTTGTTTGGCCCCTCCTCTTCGATCTGAGCTTTGCGGACCTCAATTTGCCTGAAAACAAGGGATTATAAATCAAGAAGTGGTTTCAATAACTCATCAAAAAGCATCAAAATCCCATTAACTCTCAATCAGGGTCAAACACCCAGGCTTCAGACTCCCTCCTTCTTGGCCCACCAGCCTCTGTAGTCATGCCAAATTAAAATTGGTTCTGTCATGGTACTCATTAATTACAAAAAAGGGTTTAATAATTGAATAAGGGTCATTTATCACGACATGTCCCCACAGGGAAATCTAAGGCCCAGGACAAATATGGTACTGCAGAAGGATCCACACAGATTCATAAGCAGCTCAGATGACTGAGGAGCAGACAGCAGCATTGTGAAAAAGAACAACAGCACAAAGTGAAAAAAGGCTGACACAAAACTTGTGACTAAAATATTTTGATACACTATCTCTTTCCCCTCCTTTCTTCACCCCACCCCCTCCCCACAAGTGTTGGAAGATCCAGCTGTGTAGGTGAAGGCAATGTGTCACATGTCCAAACACAACTGCCCTCTGCTGTGAAGCCGTCAACCTGAATTTTCTCACTGGAACTACACGAAGTAGGACTGCAGAGACATGTTGGTTTTCGTTGAGAAACAGCAGGGGGCAGTATTGTATGAGGAATGAAGCTACTTGAAGCCCTACACTCATGCAAACAGAAAAGGTATCATTTAAAATAGATAATGAATGCTCTCCTCAGGGCTCCTTGCAGAAGGAAACATCTTCTACATTCATGAAAACAATGCTTTTTTTATTTCGACAAATCTAATTTAAAGTGTTCAGCACTGTTCTGTCCCACTGCCCTTGTTTGTGTATTTTTGTGGATGTCTTCTTCTTAGACTAATCCCCCAACACCTCCTAACAATTCAATTAAGCAAATCTGACAGCACTAAAAGAATAACAGTGTTCATTATGGTGTCTAATGCAGTCTGGTACAGACTCTCAAGGGAAGCCACTCGACTGAAGGCTCTTAGGGGACATGAAAGGGTATTTATCAAAAGGCACAAAAACACAGTCCGCCCCAAGCTTTTCACCTGCTGTAGACAACCACTCAGTATGCGGTGGATAGGTAATTTGCATTGTTTTTGGGTGTGACTGTGGGTGATGTTGCTTCTAACAAGAAGAACTGAACAGCTGCCGTGTGATTTCATGGAAGACATCTGTCTTTATTTTCATTTTCATTATTTTTTTGCAAATTAGCAAGGGTGGCTCAATGGACTTTGGCAACAACTGCTTCCAGCCTTCAGCAAGCAAACATCTCAGACCTGTTCCAGTGTATCCCGCTGGTAGCCTCCTGCGCCTGCAGTGGCCCCCTCTGTGCCTCCTCTTGCTTCTCCTCTGCGGCTTCCTCCATCATGCTCCTCTCCCTGTGAAACCTTCAAGGAGAAAGTGGAGAAAGCAATCAGTTTTCTCATCAGATTTCTTCCGTGGATGCTGAACGTGAGTCAGCTAACTCGGAGGAAAAACCCTGTCTGTCAGCAAGAAATCCCCCCAGCATAGCAGGTGGTGATACAGCGCGGAACGGGGCAATGATGGAGCCTTTGCAGTGGCTTTAATTACTGATAGGCTTTTAATTAGCAGGCTGGACAATGTGTGCTGAAAGCTCGGAGGTATTGATAGGAAAGGTCACAGTGTTATTGGGCGGCCGGGCCAGTGGGCGGCTGAGGAGAGGCAGGGGAGTGATTAATCTTCACCAGTCGGCACTCCGGTCCCACGGAGAGGGGTATTGATTTATTCGAGGTAGGACATGGCAGCTGCTGAAGAACAATTAAAAACTATAAAAACTCTGGTCCGTGCAGCCTGGAGTTGGCCTACTATTGACAACTGAGATTTAAAATAGTGCTTTGTGCTTTGCATGCTGTTTTGGGCAGCCACTATGTTTATGCATGTGGGTCTGCTCCCTGAAATGCAATGACACTGCAGGATGCCCTAAGTCATGTACAGTAAACTCCAGAATCACTGGCAACCCTCAAGAAATTGGGCAAAAAATAAAATAACCAATATAATTATTCAAACATTTGGAGAAATGGCTGGCCAATCCTGTATTCAAAATAAAAACATTTGGAACAAAGAATATCGCTAAAGAATATTTAAAAATATGAATTTATATTTAATTTTTTATCCTTGCTATTGCTTCTGGACTCCAGGAACTTCACTGGGTATAAATATGAGGTTACACATGTGGAGTCCTCTTGTTATGCATCAACAAGTGTAAAACCAAAGAGCTATCAACTGGACTTGCTCCAATTAAAAAAATTATTTCTAAAAAAAAAGTACTCAGTCGGCTGTCAGACACCACTTCCATGACCAGAAGCTTTTTGGAGGGTTTCCGCAAAAGAACTTTGGAATATAATTGGAAAATGTCATTGGAACTAAATTGAATCATGTCATATGGTCAGATGAGACCATCTCATGCACACCCTCATCATGGTGAGTGAAAAAGGGACTCCACACAATCAAAAATACATGAAATCCACTGTCAAATATGGTGGTGGATCATTACTGCTCTGGGGTTGTTGATGCTAGTTAGATAATGACCCTAAACACACATCAAATTCCACACAGAAATGGTCCCAGAAATACAAAATCAGAGTTTGCCCTCTCATTCTCAAAGTTTGAACCCAACTGAAAATTTGTGATGTGTACTGGCAGCCCATAAGCAAAGACCTGAGAATATCAAGAAACTGGTATGTTCTTCATGAATGACTGGTCCAAGAAACCATCAACCTTGTTAAGCATTACAGCAAACAGTTCAGTGTTGTTGTTCTTCCAAGGTGAAGTTTCACCAAATATTAATATTAGTATATTAATATTATTAATAATGGGGCTGCCAGTATTTTTATTTATATTAATTGTGTTAGTAATGAAAACTATTTTTTGCTCCAAAATCCAGTGTAAAAAAATTTAAATATGCAGCTGAATATCACTCATTGCATGCATGGTTTATTTAATATATTGGTTCTAGCTTATTTTCATAAAATAATTCTGGAGTTTACAGTAAACAAATTCACCAAACAATCTTCAATAATACAGTAAATATAATATTTAGTTCAAATCGAATAGATCAAATATGTGATAGTGATTACAAAATGTTTTTTACAAAATGAAATTGTGATTATCAGCTGAAGTACCACTGAACACTACCATCAGCACAGGGAAGAGTGCTGACTGCTTCATTCTACCATAAATCATCAACAGCATATTCAACCATGGCAGTTAATTCAATCTCTTCTTATGGCCTGTGAGGCTTGACTGGATCTGTCCAATTCCAGCCCTTATCAAAAGCAATGCACATTTCCTCACAGGCATGCATACTCAGCCGCAGAACTGCTCAGCACTGCAGACATGCACCCTGCAGCTGGGTTTCAGGTTCAGATCCCAATTATGCCATGTGCCAAGGGTCATCAAGGATGTCCCCTTCCAAGCACACTGAGAAATGAGTGCATGCTGCATGGTCAGTAGTTTGAAAGATGTGGTGTCAGGCTTCAAATTCACTGCAGAAGGTGCATACACCTTCCCCCTCTCAGACTGGCAGCACTGTTGTGCAATAGGGGAGAGATCTGCGACACTGAGAACTGACTGTGACGGAGAAGAAAAACAAGGGAAAAAAATAAAAAAGAAAGTGTTCCAGAAAAGTGATGAATGTTGCTTTACAGTGTTAGTGGTATGTTGCAGCCAAGTATCTTTATGGGCAAAACAAGAGTGCCAAAGCAGTGTTTTAGCTGGGCTTTAACTGCATGCCTAATCACATTTCTCTCTTTTGCACTGAGGACTCTAAGACAGCAAAGTTAGCCTCCAAAATAAGTGAATATCTGTATTTATTTTGTTCCTCAGCAGTCGGTAATAATATTTCTCTTTCAAAGAGACACTATGATTCAGACAAACAACTGCCCAAACACACCTCAGTTGCCATCTAATTTATTTCTCTTGTGCTTCCAAAACGGCTCAGCTATTACTGAGGATATTATAATAATCCACTTGTATGAAGAAGAGGAAAGACAAAAGAAAATATGTGAAAAAAGAAGAGTTTCCAAAACTGGAGTTTAAACAATAATTAAAAGATAACAACCTTTTAGTTCTAACAACCACACCAACACTATCAGAGAAACAGCACTTAAAGCGTTCAACTTTCATCAGGAGATCAAGCTCCATTCCTGCTCAGATCTGAAAAATCCAGAAACAGGTGTTTTCGTACATCATCCTCTGTGAGAAGACATCTCGATGCTATGGGTCTGAAAGAATCACATCTGAGATGTGTAGGAAATCTTTATACATTAAAATATAAAAATATAATATAATATAAATATTTCATTTATAGAGTCTATTTTTTTTTAGAATCATTGCAACCAACTTCTAAGACTGAACTTTGGAACTGTGGAAAAAGTGTGCAGACTTCTTTAAAACCTGCTACGTTGCTATATTTAGTTGTTGAAGCTTCTGTGTATAGAATTGCTGTTCTGACCAGAAATAAAATAAATGAAAGAAGGTCTCTAACTGTTGATGTAATACTTTATCACAGTACATAGGTTTTCTATGGTCACAACTGCAGCAGCAGTATTGTTGAGCCACATAACAGAACTAAGATTAAAGTGATTGTTTATTTCAGCTTTAACAAAACTAAATATTCAAGAAGGAAGAGGAGGAAAAAAACAAGCAATTAATAAATATGAAGAAATAATATAATGCCATATATCCACTCAGCCACTTGTTACTTTGCCGTCTTTTTAGTAACAAGTACGTTTCTGGAAGTGCTGACGATATAGTCGGAAAACTTTATTGTGATGTCATTTATCAGCATATAGCTAACACATTATCATTTTCCTTCTCTATAAGACATGCTTCATCAGAATTTAATCCACCTATTGTCCACTAGGTTTAACAACTAACCGATGTGCAGGTACATATAGTAATGATCCATTTTGTATCTCTGTATTACCACTTAGAACAGAGAGACATAGAGAGGTGAAGACTATACATCGCTCCTTAGAGAAAGAATGGCATTTTGCTTAAGCGGCATGGAGCAGGCTCCTCTTGTTTAACAGAGAGGAAGGAAACAGCTTGCCTAAATGTCGTCTTAATTAGATAGTATACTGGCAGATGCTTCAACACCGTCTGTCCCCTTCTCACCAGAGCGTCCTCCGTTAAAAGCATACTAGTCCTTTTAACAACTCTCAGTGCTGTCCACACTGCAAAAAGTGCTTTGCTCTTAATAATCTGAGTGTGAGGGACAGGACTACTGGCACGCAAGACACATCAGAAATGAAGCGGACTGCGGACTATAAAATGTGATATAAATTAATTAATCTACTAAGAAGATGTGTGTGCATTTTATGAATAATACCATTTGGCTCATTTTCTGATGACCGAGTATCTGATGATGATCTTCCACGAATTGGTTAGATATGCACCTAAGTTTGAGGTCGAATAAATGCATTACCTAAAAATGCTAATGTGAATGAAAGCATACATGGACGAGTGACTATTGACTCATCTGCATAATGCTGAGTGGCCAGCTCTTCTGTATTTTAATCATTATTAGATAGCATTTCTTGGGTGAACTTGTCCTTCAGGTTGTCCGTCAGTTTCCAGCACAGGAAACGTTTCCCTTAGTTTAAGGTTCCACAGATATAAATCTCAGCTCCTGGCAATCCACGGTGCTGCAGAGCTTAGAATTCTTCCTCCGTCTAATACATTTGATTCAGCTCATCAGCTAATTAACACTGCTGAGATGAGTTGCGTTCCAAAGCTAGACCACACTTGACAGTTTCTTAGAACGCTGCCGGAGTGTCCTTAATGGCCTCCTTTCACCCAAAGTCCTTTGCACACGTGTGACCTGAAAAGTGAAAAGACCTCAGACTGTTGAGCAACTGAAGTGTTATTACAAGCAAGAATAGGGGGAAAAATCCACTTTCACAACCACAACAACTGGTGTCCTCAGATCCCAAATGATTACTGAATGCTGTTAAAAGGAAAGGTGATACAGAATATGCTGCTGTCCAATGAAAATAAAAATCTGGGTATACATGCAAAAAAGTTAATTAGTTAAAACATTCAATATCTTGTCTTAGTACTGTCTTCTGTCTGAAAACAGATCAAAAAGAATTTGCAAATGATTGCTGCCATTACCTGATGGAGTACTGCTGCTGGTCCAGCAGGAAGGCCCAGCGGTATGAGACAGGGAGTGGGCTGCAGTTGGTCATCGTGATCTGCTGTTGGGCCTCGGTGTGATTGAGCACACAGCCGAAGTCCATTATGTTGCTGGAGAAATGCAAGTTGGGAAAGTGCACCTCACCTCGCAGAGTCACAGTGTCACACTGAGGGTGCCCACTATATCGCACCTCCAACACCTCCTCAGCCACACGGCTTACAAGATCTGTCCGGAATGAGGGGTCAAAGCAAATCCACAGCTCAGTCTCTGCACCCACGCCCAGCAACAAACTCTATAAGAACACAAGAAAACAGAATAGAACGTATGTCTGGTATTAGATGGAGCTCTACTGTAGAGGTTCTTTTGTGTAGAAAATTGGTTCTACCATGTACAACGCCCAACAAAAGCCCCAATCCCCACCCATGCTTTTTATTGAGCACGTTGAGTAAAGATCCACAGTGCATACTAGAAAAAGTAAGTGAATCCTTGAATTCAATAACCTTTGGGAACAATCACAAAAGTAGCTGTAGCTACAAATAAGATTTGCATGAACCATTACTCCCTGCAAATGTGTTTTAGTTCATCATCACTGGGATGCCTTGCACTCTTCACACCATTCGGTCTGTTATGGTCAGGACTTGGCCATTCCAAAATGTGAATCTTCTTCAGTCTTCTTCTTGGGTCAATTTGTCTGTAACACTACACGCAGAAGAAATTAAGTTTGATTTTACACCTGCCTCCCTGGCTTTGATGCGGGTTTGGATTCTACACCGGCTTCATGCATCTCTAAAACACATCTTCTGATTAAACCAAAACTTCTGAAAGTTGTTTGCATCAAGACATAGCCCACATTAACCTTAAGAGGAACAGATTTGTCAGTAACCCGGCTTTGTGTGCTGGCTTTTTTTAATGGTCAAAGCACCTGTGAAACCCACACTTCCAATCTCATCTCCTGAATTCAAACACATTTTCCAATTAGCTCTTGGAGAAGCCATTAACACAGAGGTCCACTTACTTTTTCTACCTTGCACTTTGGATGTTTAACCAAAGTGCTCAGTGAAATACATGCAAAGTGTCTTGTGTGCTATTAGTTTAGTTAGATGTGCTTGTCTATAATGGTGACTTGGATAACAATTAAATTACATTTTATTAGTGATCAGTGGAGAAACTGAGGTAATTCCAAAGGGTTCACTCACTTTCTCATGAAACGTTGGCTTGATTATTAAGTTTGATTCCAACTAAAAGGAATAGTACAGTTTCTGCACAACCCTAAAAAGCCATTCATGAGCCAAAAGGTTGCTAAGCTTTAAACAGCTGTCCTCAGCAACAATTTTGTAAAAACTTTTTTATACCTTTGAGGTGGTGAATGACACATCATCCACATGGTCACAGAGTCCAAAAGGCTCAGACAGGGTGAGCTCCATAGAGAGGTCCAGTGTGGACACACTCCTCAGACGCAATCTCTTGTACAGAGGCACCAAAGACATGCCTGGAACCTGAGGGATACAGAGTTGCAATGAGTTAATCAAACTTAACAGCTATCACTAACTATAAGGCAAACTGAAGTGCACCCAAAATCTGACTCAGACATAAATTACTTAAAGAATAATAGACAGATGTTTATCCTGACTGTTGCATGTCAAGGCTGACCTGCTTAGAATCACTAAGGAGAGAGGCTTTAATACTATGTAATGCTGCTCTAACACTGCAGAGTCACCATGACTGCATGATGGCCATAATGACATTTTCCAATCCAGACTACAGTATTATTTCTGCAAGGTCAATGACCATTTCATTAAACCAAAACTTCATCCTCCCTCATTTCTCTTCTGTCCTCCAACTCAATCATTAAGAGTTTCCTCTCCCTCCTTTCCCCCCCATCTCCTTCTCTTTACATACTTCAGTCCTGCAGGTCCCACTGTGGGAGCTGCCTGTAAATCTAAAAGCCAGAGCTGTCAACACACAGATGGGAGTGAATCAGATAAAAGAATGCCACCATGCCAAATTAGCATTTTTAGTTCTGAAAAAGCCGACGAGCAAGGGACCCTGAAAGCAGCTGTCAGAAGATAGTAGAGATCTATGAAAATCAGTATAGCTGAAGTTGAGAATGAAGAAATAATAAGAGGGTCTGTCTATGTGAGAGAGAGAAAGAAAAGACAGAGAAGGAGAGAGAAAGTGTGTGTGTGTGTGGGGGGGGGGGGGTAATAAAAGTGATATAGGGCAGACAGAAAATCAGTTTCATTATGATGATGGTTCCTCCTGAGCTGGAAGTGCTTATTCTTCAGCTCTGTTGAAATAGAGGAGGAGCAGAGATTAACTAGTGAGGCTGAGCCACAGCTCTCTTAAATATACCTAAAGGGGGAATTCCACAACTTTTTCTGTTTTTTTAGCATAACTGAGTGGTTGAGACATACATAAAGTCATTCCGTGTGGTTTGACGTAAAATTGTTTATTTTAAAATGTTTCATGTAAAATAGAAGTTTATAGACACAGATTTCTTTACAATGGTTGTGACAGGAACCAGGCAGGACAATGTCTATAACACAACACATGGCCTGTATTGTGCCACACTTCCAGTCCAGGCTGGAAACACCCTTATTACATCAGCATCAATACTGCTGTAGGTTGAATAGGCAGATATGGCATTTATCAAATCACAAAACCAGGGAATTCAGCATGGGCTTTTGTTATGTGTACATCCAAGTTAGGCATATGTAGTTTGGAGTAACACAGTCAATATTGGATCACTGTGCCTACTCAGTTTTACATTCCTTTTTTTTCCAAGTATGGCAACCCATCCTTTAAATTGCATTCATGGGAATTATTGGATTTCCTATTTGAGGCATATGGATTTTTCAGTCAATATTTAGCGAGTAGCTTTTCTCAGTTTGGATCATTTTCTGTGCTTTTATTTTTTAAATATGCTGTTACAACAAGAATATATACATACAGCATAAATGGTAAAGGGACACAGCACACTGCGGTGATAAACTCTCATGGAAGATAAAGAAAGATGACAAAATCTACATGGACACAGGCAAGAAAATTGCAATAAGTGGTAATACTGGTTTATTGTAAATCTGCTTGTAACTGTAACTGTAGGTTAGTGCAGTTTTGTTTCTCTATTCTGATTATGTAACAGCATTACATGCATTATGTCACTACCTAACTCTGATGTTAATGTACAAAAGTTTGGTATCACTTGCCACATTAATAATGTTTTGGATTTTTTAGTCTCTTATGTTTAATTTCTTATGTTTACATGAAAATTTAAATATTACAAAATATTTCACATATTTTAGGGATTTTATTCAATATGTCAGCAATTCTGTGAACAGAGAAGTTATTAAATGACACATACACATTACATTATTTTTTGTCAACTTATTTATCCAGAGATTTGATCTCTTCTTTTGAAATATGATTCATTTTAAATACTCATTTTATTATAAATTAATTCTCTGTGCTATTAGATGTGTCATTCTGGAAGCTAAAATGTATATTTACAGCTTTCTTGTAATAACTAAATGTAAAGGTAATAGCTTCCTCGTAACAATCCTACTAATTAGTTCAAATGTGAAGTTGAACAGGATGTTTATAAAAAGTTGTATTTTTATAACACTGAAAACTTCTAATGGTGGTGTAATAAATATAACTTTTAACATATACATAACACAAATGCAATTTATGCATTTGGTGTACTAACTTAAACTTAGTACAGAAAAAGGTTATAATCTGTGTTTGGAGAGTAAGAATAACACAGACTTTTACGATCTACTTTCCAATTCTTTAGACCGCAATTGTGCCCTATGGGTGAAGCCATCTTTTGCCAGTCAATTGAATGATGTACTGATTCACTGATCCCAGAAAGGACTTGCAGTAGCTATGTAGGAAGCAGTTGGGAAGAATGTATCTGCACTACTTTCACGTCCAGTAATGGCCATTGTGTGCTCTAGAGAGTAAACAAAACAACCAGGCCTGGCACTGAGGACATTTCTTTGTTTGCAGGGCAAGAGATAATTGCCACAAAGCAAGCACATGGAACAGACTGACACCTCACTGGGGTGTAAAGCAGCCCTCCCAGAAAAAAAACAGCGAAGGAACATTTGATGAACAAAATCTCAGCATTCAGCCACTGAGCTGTGGCACAAATCTCTCAACGCATGGATAACAGAAGTGACATCTGATGCAGAAGTTCTTACGCAACACTACATTCTGCCTCACTTCCCCCTCAATCTTGCTCTGGTGACATTATGAAATGCCGGCATAACAAAGTAGGTTAACGTTATATAATGCTGGAGGAGAGAGTTTTCAATGAAAAGCAGCATTTGATCAGATTCAAACACACAGGAACACACATATCCACATCCATGCACAGGCGCACACATACCTTCTCCACATAGAAATTGAGCTGTTGGGAGGACATGTCCAAAACTGGGGCAATAAACTGGCATGTGATGTCCACAGTCATGATGCGTTCCTTTGCAGTCTGATGTCCCACGACAGCATGGCATACCAGCGTCTCCCTCACAACCTAAACACACACACAGACATATAAATGTATAGATTATTCTTATTCTTTGTCCCCTGTGGACTTCTCCTGGACTTAAAGCGCCCATATCCTACATTTTACTGGATATATTTTTTTCTCCAAGTTTCACTTATAACACCTGTTTAGATTTTATGTACACAAAACATTTGTCATTCGTTTTTACATTTTACAACAACCTCTCTTTCTGTCTTTTTCCCTTAAACAGAATGTATTTGTTCATTGCATATAACACGGATATGTGTAAATGACCTCTTTTCTGTTTGGCTGCCCTGTTCAGACAGCAATTTGGGGTGTTCCAAAGAGGCACAACATTCATAAAGAAGTGCCAGCCCATGCAGCCGTCTGTCCGCTGATGTAACAGAATTAGCAGTTAGTGTTCTACCAATGACAATGTGCTAGCCTTCACCCTCCCAGGTGGTTAACATTGTGTGAGACCTAGCTAGCAGGTGGCATCTGTGGCAACTGGGAAAACAGTGTTTAATAAAAGAGAGCATTGTGGGCTGAAAACCTTCTTATAATCACAGTGTTTTTACATCATATTATAAGGTATAACATATAAGTTATTAGCCTTTAACTTCTGCACTTGGATGTGTATCTGTGGACTGTTGGACTATTGAGAGAACAGTGCGATTTTAAATATCTACAATAACAGTGTTTTACATCAGACATTTTTATTTGCAAAAAGTGAGAAAAACTTGTCTTTTCTAGAATATGTGTTCTTTATCCTGTCTTATGAAAAGCTTTCCCACAACTTCAGGAACTGGTGGCTTTTGGCTTTTTTATTGTTGCAGGCTAAAATGCTTGGTTCTGTAGTGTTTTTTCTCAGTATTGTTTGTTTATTTGTGTAATTTTGGAGGTCTTTTTGTGGGAGGGGGGGTGTAAAACTGTATAAACAATTTTATGAAAAAGTGTTTTCAATGTTTTATATTGACATGATATAATAAAAGTACTGCTGTGTGACTCTGTGAACTATATTTGGGCAATATCTAAAAATATCACACTATTTACACTGAAGAAATTTACAAAAAAAACAATATTTCTTCTGAGGGGAATCCAGTGTACAAAACATGAGGCTTTCCTATCATCGTAATGACACTTGATCCTCACAAAGGGCTAAATACAAACACATGCACACACTCACTGCTTTAAACCTTTCATACTCCAAGCTCTTTGCTTGATATGCACCTTTTTCATAGTCTCATCTCTTATCTTAAAACGATCTTTAGGCAGGCTTGACAGCACTGCTGTGAAATACAGCCGTGCCCTGTCAGCCCTGAGCCCCAGCACGATGAAATACACCCCAGCCAGGGCCAAGAAGAGATGTGGAGCCCTTGCGTGGGCCGCAGCACCATGGCCTTATCTACACTCCTCACCTTCCCTCCTCTGCTGCTCCCCATTCAATCAATAGGGGCTCAGGGCAGCTATGCCCCAGAGAGGAAGTCGATACGCTGCTCGGCACGGCTCCATTAAGAAAAGATTAAGGGTGGTTTTCAGAGCCTTTATCTCCATGTTATTCAACCTTCACCAGTCTGCACTGGTATGTGTAACATTGAGGAGGAAATGTGGCAATCACTTTTAAGCATGCTGATGAACATATCGGGACAGTTGCATCATTTTGCATAAGGTGCCGTCTGTTGTAGCCAGCTTGCGGCTTTCTGTACATGTAGAAGCACCAAAAATCGAAACATAAGTGTATGCTCTCACAGCTCTTTAAATGCTACAATAACACAGATGCTTAGCTTGTATCAAGCAGGACAATAAGGAGTTAAAATAAATTAAATATATTTGCACAGTCAAAAGCCGCAGTAAAACATCTAGTCTTTGTGGCCAACCTGGCTACTATTTGAAAGCCTCTGTTGCTGTGGTACTAAACAATGAACAGCTGCAGTTAGTCCTAATTGGAACTTTCAGTACAATTCAGGCATTTGTTATGAAATTTTTTCAGAACGCAGCGTTTGCTATACTTTGGGCATGTCGCAAGTGCCCTCCAGCAGCATGTTAGCTGATTGGCCCGGGGCAAGCTCCAACCGCGCAGGCGTCAGGGTAAAGATGGGGGCATCCAGAGGTGGAGTTGCCAATGGACTCCTGGCTTTCCCCTCCCTGGAGGCATTAGTGGAAGCTGGGCCTCTGCGTCGGAACTGTGGAAAGCCTTCTGTGGTCCAGTAGAGCTGGTGCAAACGAGCGCCTCTGTTGGTCACTCTAAAGTGATACTGGCATGGGCCGGAGCTGCAAAGCAAACAGTGGGTGGCTGTTTAGGCTCGAGGGCTTATATGAGCTAAGGTAGATGACTTTTATAAAAGACTTTCTAAACTGGAACCAGATGAGCTTCAAGTATTCCATATAACGTCAACACTGTAAAATTTCCTTAATTGCTAAAAATTTAAGTGAATGCAATAAAATTAACTGGAGAAATTTAAATGAACATACAGCACTGTGCAAAAGTCAGAGATTGGCATTTATTCATTTAATTTACAATCATAACTGGCAAAAATCACACAGAAGCCGCAAAAACTAAATATAAATTAAATGTTTTTTAATGAGCCGATGTATTCACCTTCTGCCTTGATAAGTTCCCACACCTCCGAAGTTCGCACTTCGAAGTTGGTTGCATTTCTGCTTTGCACAAACCAAGCAATGCCGAAAACATTCAGTGATGTTGAGGCCTGTTCTCTGATAGGACCAGCAGCTTCTTTGTTTGATTTGGAAATGTTCCTCTTTTTGTGTATATCCTTTTTTCAGTGGCTTCTTGGGCGCTAGACATCATTTCAGAACCATAGAGTTGAGATATTTTCCCACAGTGGAGGGGATGAACAAAAATATCTGGCCATTCTTTCAGAGAGCAACAGTGGGACATAATTTGTATTTGAGGCTTGTTTTGATAGGAAATTAAACAAACAAAAAGATTTGGCATTTGCACAGATCTGTGGTTTGGCAAAAAAAAGTTTGGTGTCTGAGGTTTCCAACATTAGTTTTGTAATGGATTAAATAGGCTAATGTAGCTAACAAGTAATGGAAGCCCCCTTTCCATCAATTAGCACTGCGTAAGTAATATCAAATTGTAAAATCAAACATTTGCCAAATACATCTGGGCCTAGGTCTGTTTGACTACATTTGGGCTAATAGTGAAACAGTGTAAATCTGACTTTTCTCCAGGTGCTTTGAAACTTTACAGCTAACTCAACTTGCATTTTAGAGTGTACCTGAAATGGGCTCCAAGGTCCAGGCTGGGGGAAAAGGGGCGGTCAGTGATTATAGTCGTGCCCTTGCCCGTGGCCGACACGGTAACTGTGTGGATTTGACTGTCCCTGATGGTCAGCTGTAGTTTGTCCTGGAAGGGCAGTGTGTCATCAAGGTTGGCCACCAGCCTCAGATCAAGCTGCCCATTTGGGGCGACCTCTCCTTCTGTGGGCTCCACACGCCACTGAGACCTGCTCCGAGCCTGCCAACAAACAGCTGTCTGTTAATATACATGATGCAACACAAAGCAAATGTTTACACTTCGAGGACATTTAAAAATGTCATTTTAAAAGACATAAATAAAAGTTTAGAAACAGAAAAATAGTAATGAATACAGTAAACAGAACAGTCCAGTGTAATACAGCATAATTAGCACAATGCTTTACCAATCTAATTGAAGTTGAGGAACAAATACTGACAGAGCAGTGAAAGATGGCTTACTTTTGACCAGTTTGTATTGAAATGCACCATCCCACTTAAGTTAGGGATCTCAAAAATTGAATTAGGATCTCCCAAAAATTTCCTTTAACACACTTTCAAGGAGTTGCCACTCACACACTCAGTCAAATCTTGTCTCAGCCTTGTAGTTTAATGAGGGATGCTTTTTTAATGAGCAGCCATGGAGAGATACTTATGTGTGTGTGTGCTTCTTCTCCAGCAGGATTCCCTTTATCTGCAACTTCTCTGGAGGATGACTATGAGGAGTAGGAGGGAATAGAAGAAGAGTGAGAGAGGAGGGCTGAGAAATTTGTACTCATCTATCAGACTGTGGAAGAGTGCACAGAGGCTAATGGAGGCAATAAGAGGTGTGCTAGTGTTTTATCAGCTGTGGGAGTCGGACTCTAGGCCAGCACAGGGCTATTCTCACAAAAGATAACGAGGTTAACCTTATAAGCCAGATCCTTCGCACTCTCAAGCCATTTTTAGTACAGAAAAAATGCACTGTATTCTTGCTTTCGGGTGAGAAACACGCCAAATGAGGAAATTCCTGTAGCCTTCCTACACTCATCCTTTTGTTTCTAAGCATTTTGCACACAGCACCATCCTCCGTCTTCATCCGCTCCATCTCCTCTTGCAGGCAGCCTCGACTATTAGCTAAAAGGCAGATTAAAATCAATACCCATAATGCGTTGGGCTGATTGATGTCTCTTGCAGAAAGTTTTAATTGGGATTTTTCAAAATAAGGGAAGAGAATGGTGGTGGGATGTGAGTGGGTTATTCTGATTAATGGCGTATTATTTATCTTCTTCAGCGGGGCTCGTCCTGCTATTTGGGCACAGCACATTGCATTCATCATGTTACACCTGCATCTGTCCCATCGCTTGTTCCATGCAACTGCGGACAAAGGCAAAGAAGCTAAGTTCCTTCTCAAAGGCATGTAAACATCTGACATGAATGAAACGTAGAAGTAACTTTTTCATTGCAAACTCGTCCAAACTGATATGAAGTGTTTGCAGGTGATTACGTCAGTGCATACGTGGCCCTATGCCTGTGTGTGTGGTAGGCAGAGGGATGCCGTTAAGCTGGAGAAGCGGCAAGTGACAGAAGCCTAATCCCTGCAGCAGTCATGTAGAACCACACAGAGACGAGTTCTGACTACTGATTCAGCTCGCTCATCCTCGCTATCTCACTACCACCTTCACTACCACTCAGCCAAACTGGATGAAAAAAAAAAACCTTTCATATACAGGCAAATCACGCTTGCTATCTCTCTGCCACAACCGCCTGGCCAAATTCTACATAAAGTTCAAATTCAGAAAAAATATTTTCACATTCAGGCAAACAACATTGTTCATATTCAGAGGTAAATAGTTTCATGCAAGTGACTATAAATGATACAAAATTGTGGAACATATAATGTTACTTTGTCAACAGATAATAACATGAAATTGCCCCAATTTCATCCTCTGTGCCTTATAACTGCACAATACATTGTTATCATGACCTTGTTTTTTGCGATACTGATATTGCTGAAAGCTGAAATTTTCAAATGAGCCCACTAACAAATTACAGGTGTTTTACTGTGTACAGTGATTTTTCATTTTCTTAACCTAGTTTAGTCAATAACTAACAGGGTGGCAGTCACTGTCGCCTCACAGCAAGAAGGAGCTGGGTTCAATTCCTTTGGGTGACCAGAGTCCTTTCTTTATGGAGTTTACATGTTCTCCCTGTGTCTGTGTGGGCTTTCTCTGGCCACTCCAGTTTCCTCACACAGTCCAATGACATGCAAGTGTGTGTGTGAGTGTGTATGTCTGTGTGTCTGCCCTGTGACGAGCTGTTGGCCTGTCCAGGGTGCTTCATGCCTTCCGCCCAAAAAGTGCCGGTATAGGCTCCAGCCCCCCAGTGACTCGGAAGGCTAAGCAGGTTAGAAGATGAATGAATGAATGATAAGTAACACTGAGCAGAATTAGGAATTGGTGAGACACTGAGAAGATGAAGAACTGGCCAAACACTCCATGAATTAATCAAATTAATGGTACTTAAAAATTATGCGCACTGACAGAATGTAAAGCTGCATTTCTGCAAAAAAAAAATATTGTGTATAGTTATGTATTCACCCTTTTACAGCATAAATACTGAGTTATGAATTAATTAAAAACAAACAAATGATTGACCAGTGGTAGAAGAAGGGAGCCAACATGTGAAACTTCACAGGTCCAAATCATGGCTTCTACAGCACCACAATGATTCAATACACGCCTCATCGCTACAAATGGTACCAGAATATCACAGAACCAAAAGAATTCTGCAAGTTAGAGTAGAAACAAATCCTAAAAAAGGAACAGAAAAACTCTACAATTTATCAAATATGGGATGAGTGAACTAACTAAAATGTTATTTGTAAAATAATTTGCTGGTTTTGTTGACTTCTTTCACTTCAGAAAGCAACATAATGTTGTCTTTAAATTTTACTTTTGTCAACAAAACTTAATTAATTTAGAAATTATATACACATTTAAGTCATGTCAATGCACTGCACTATGCATTCAATGCAAAAACATTTATATAGCAATATTTGTTTAGCAAATCAATGCCCTAAATGTACACCTGCAAATAAACTGCTAATCCTGCACCAACACTCCCAGTTTTCTTGTCTAAGACAGAATTACATAAACTGCCCTTAAACTACCCACTCCCTCACAGTATATTTATTCTCCTCGAGCACAAGAGCATCCAGCTCTGTTAAGACAGAGGGCGAAAGGAGGGCAACCATGCACAAGCCAAAACCTGGGCCCTGGGCTACAGTTTAAACCAGTGTCCAAAACTCCAGTGAGAGCAATAAATGGTCTTGCAGAAAGTCACTTGATTTAGTTTTCATTTACAGCCTGAAGTCTGTTGTCAGCTTGTTGGACCTGGAGCAAGAAAAAGAGGGCCTATACTAAAACAACACAATCAGCAGCACAAACAGCAGCAGAGCTTGCCCTTGGAGCAAGGGGAAAACTGCAAGCGCGTTATTCTCTGCAGTGAAGATGGCACTTGGGGAAGGAGACATAAGGGAGAAGGCTATCATTTTATCCATGTGAGACTACAGAGGAGTCATTGGGGAGTCAGAGATCACTCGCTCAGCCTTCATTTGAAAAACAGAGTGAGAGAGAGCGAGTAAGTGAAAGCAAGTGAGAGAGAAAGAGATGGTCGATAGGGGCCTGGACCAGGAATGGGGCGGTTTCCCCTTGAGAGAAGATTCTGAGTGAAGAACAAGCTGGCTCAAATTTCAATAATCAGATCACGCTTGCATTAGCAAGGTTTAACACCATTGATTGCTTCAAACTTCATCACGGTGGAGAGGTTTAAAATGGAACCAAGTGGCTGTCTCTGGAGTGAAGACCCCTTTTCTAAACACCTCATTTACTGCTACAGTATGAGGCATCTAGCACAGATGGAGGCATATACATAAAGGGCAGATTAATCTGCTTTTATAAAAAGTTTACATTCGTCTGGCATCTCACACAAGCTCTTTCTGGCTGGAAGCCCATGCTATCGAGTGCCTATAATGTAATTCAAGAAAACTTTCAATCGATTGGAACTGAAAAATGCTTTGTAAAACCTCTTGCATTATCAACACAAGTCCTCAGCCTCAGAGGAGAAGACAGGGTCAGGGCATTTACTCAGCAGTACACTTTAAGGATGAGTGTCTGTTCACCATTGAGGACATTTTGAATGGGCATGTGTCTGTGCACACGCATTTATATGTTCAAAATCCTTCCCAGGATAAATTCTATAAAGCCTACTGCTAAAATTATCTGGGCTCTGAAAACAAAGAAAACCCTTCTAATAATGAAACATCAGTGAACAGAAAAATGGAGATGAGGAGAAATTAGGCCAGTTAAATAAGATATGTGACTATGGGAATTAAGCTGAGTTTTATCTTTAAGCAAACATCCGCCAGCCGTGGGGAGCAGACCAGGAGATTGGACTAAGCCCTATACAATAAACCCAAATTACACCACTTTTTTTCCAACGTTATGCAGATTAACAGACAATAAACCAATGGATAAGGAAGACCATTAAGATACTTGGCCCTGATAATGCCTACAATGTTGCAATATGAGAGACGTGACACAGCAAACAATGAAGCCCAACGTGCAGTTCCTGGTAATAGAATCACACTGGCAGCCAATTAACTAAAAAGCCAACAAACCATTCAGCCAATCAGCTCATTCATTATACACTCAATTAGGCTGGGAATTAATTAAGGGCACAGAGTAACAAGCTTGGGGAAATCAGGTACAGTAGCAGCTAGCATGCAGGTCGCGAAAACTGCACTAAAGCTTATCCTAGTAGAAAAAGAAGGTATACTGATCTCTCTTTGTTGCATCCTGACACAAACCACATGGGACTGGACCCACCATTTGTGCACGGAAGCGGGCAGGAATGGGAGACCGGTTGGACAGCTGCAGCGTCCTTGGAACATCAGTGAGCACTGGGATGGTGCCAAAGTGCAGCTCGGTGACAGAGAGGAAGATTGCAGGGCCCTGGCCAACGCAAGACAGGAGCAACTCCTGTGGGAAACACAGAGGGACTGGAGGAGCAAAAGGTCACTGACAGAAACAGATCACTCTGTGTGAATCGCTGTCACAGACAGAAACAGATCACTCTTCATTATTGGAGTCGTTTTTCAATGAGGAAAACGAATGGGGTTTTTCAATGAGGAAAACGAACCTGGAGCATATATACATATATGAATGTGACACAAATGTACCACAAATGTATACATATGCATGTTTAAGACTTGATCCAAAAGCTAAGTAAAGAGACAAACAAATGCAAAATAACACTTGCATCTCAAATGTATCTCTGCATGTCATACAAACTTACATGCACAGGTTTGTTTTTATGCAAGTCTAGTCAATTCTAGTCAAAATGACCATTAAGGACAATTTTTTTGCTGTGCCATCATGACATCAGGATGTGTATTCATCCTTTGGCTTTATTATACAAACCCATTTCCAAATGTGCAAAATGTAAATAAAAACTGGATGTAACGATGCCCAAATCATTTAAACCCTATATTTAATTAAAAACAGTATAAATTGACAATATAGTATATGTGTCTTCATAAATTGTATAATGACAACATATAATGACAGAAATTTTATTGTTTTTTGAAAAATATATGCCCATTGGTGAATCTGATGCCAATAACATGCTGTGTAATGCTAAAGAAACACCTACTGGAACATCTCACAACTAATTGGCAACAGGCCAGTAACATGATTAATGTGACTGATTACTAATGCAGAAGTAAAGATGGTGAGGGGTTCACCACACTGCATGGACAAATAGTGTAATAGCTTAAAATGTCATTAAAAGATTAAAAGAATCCAGAGAAATATCTGTATGCAAGTGATAAGGCACAAAACCAATATTGGATGGCCGTGCTCTTCAGGCACTTAGACGACACTGCAGTAAAAACAGACACCATTCTCTGGTGGAAATCACTGCATGGGCTCAGGAACACCTCTAAAAAAACATCATCTGTGAATACACTTAATCTCTACAAATGCAAGTTAAAACTTTACCATTCATATATTAGTAACCATATACAACCAGAAACGCCACAACTTTTGTGGGCCAGAGGACTGAGGTGAAGTGGAAAAGTGTTCTGTGGTCTGACAAAATCAAAAATTTAAATTCCTTTTGGATGCTACATCTTCCAGGCTAAAGAGGAAGGGGACCTCCCGGCTTGTTATCAGTGCACTGTTCAAAATCCAGCATCTGTGATACGTGTACAGGGTTGCATATGTGCACATGGCATGGATGACTAGCACATCTGTGAAGGCACCATTAACAGTGAACAATATATATGGGTTTTGGAGCAACATATGCTGACATCCATATGACGTCTTTCTCACTGAAGGCCTTATTTCAGCGAGACATTTCCAAACCACATCGTGCATGTTTTACGACAGCAAGGCACACCTGCAGTCCAGATATTTCACCCATTGAAAACATTTGGCACATTATAAAACAGAAAATACAATAAAGGAGACTCCAAACTGTTGAGCAACTCAAATCCTATATCAAGCAAGAACAATGAAAAACACTTAATTTTCAAAATTACAGCACTTGGTCTGTTTAGCGCCCAAACACTTAGAGAGTGTTGTTAAAAGAAGAAGTGATGCAACACAGTGGTAAACATAAAATGTGTTGCATCAAATTCAAAACAGACACATAGTTTTGAAAATATTAATAATAGTTTAGTTGTCTTCTAACAGTGAAAGGACAGACAGAAACACCTGTGATTTTTTTCAGGCCTGAAGAAAGAGTGGAGCTTGACTTTTCTTTTATAGATAAAAGCTTTAAGCTGTTCATGTAATGGAGACAGGTTGGGTAGGCAACTAGGTCTTGCAAAATTGTTGTAAGTCAGAACATTTTTGTCCTGAGAAGTAGAAAAAAGCACTCACCAATGGAGGACCCTGTTGGCCTAGTATAGCAATAAAAGCTCTGAGTTGCAGTTGACCCAATGTTTTGGCCTGGAGGACCAGGGGGATCTGCTCTGTACTGTATGGCCGAATAACTCCTCGTGGATGAGGACTGGAGTACAGCAGGAGCGGGTTCTCCTCATATTCCTGCACACACATACACACAAAGACACATACACGTAAGACACTAGAGTGGGACACTCACTAATACTGTACATTTCAGATCTCACAACAATTAAATTGCATTGTAGTTCCTTAGGAGCTGATACAATTAGAGAAGCACAATTTAAATTTTGGTAAATTCTATTCACCTATAACCAAACCTAAAACCCAAACCAAGCCTAAAACCCTAACCAAACCTAAAACCCATAACCAAGCCTAAAAGACCCACTGATTCAAATATCAGTCATCCCTTCAAAAACTGCTCTCAAACAACATTTTTTGGGCTACACAATTAATGTTTAGGGTATTTACCAAGACCAACTCCCTACTGCATCCTAATGTGGGTAAACCCTAATGTGTATAATTAAAACATTCCAACTTACACTTAAAAACCCACATATTCAAATAGAAACAGCTGTTCATTGGACATGAACTAAAATTAAATGAACATTTTTTTACAGACAGCATTGGTTAAACAGTTTTGACTTCTTGTCTGTTTTGTCCACATACCACATGGGTGCACTTTGTAGTTATCCAGATACAGACTGTAGTCCATCTGTTTCTCTGCACACTTTGTTATCCCCCTTTCACCCAGTTCTTCAAAGTCAGGAGCCCCACAGGACCACCACAGGGCTGGTATTACGTGGGTGGTGGATCATTCTCAGCACTGCAGTGACACTGACGTGGTGGTGGAGTGTTAGTGTGTGTTATGCTGGTGTGAGTGGATCAGACACAGCAGTGCTGATGGAGTTGTTAATCACTGTGTCCATTCACTGTCCACTCTATTAGACACTCCTACCTTGTTTGTCCACCTTGCTTGTTGGTCATGCTGAGGGTCCTGATATTGAAGAACAGGTTGACGGTTGGCTAACTATGTATGCAAAGAAACAGACAGACTATACTCTGCAATTGTAGAACTACAAAGTTCTTATATATGGTAAGTGAAACAAATCTAAGGGACAAAAACTATAGAAACAAAAAGGTGGTTTTATTGTTATGGCTGATCGGTGTATATGTCTATGCATCTTAATACTAAAAAATATCACCACTGTTTGAGTGAATTTCATTTGATTCAAAACAGTTCATCTGGTATAATTCCCAAATTTATTTTAAAATATAAACTCAAATTAAATGAACAAATTTTTATACTGATTTATACTGCCAACAATAAAAAATAAAAACAAAAGCCCAAGCTTTTAAAAAACTATTTTTACATTTCAAATGAGCTAATCATTCAAGTTGTTTCGCCTAAAATAATAGCCGACTGAATAATACTGTAAGTGATCAAAATCACTTTAAGCAGTTCCAAAATTTCAAAACTGTGCTTTTGAATCACTGCCTTCTGACCAAAGCTTGCAATTCATTTTAACCACACAACTTACTACACCAAACAGGCCAAATATTTATTTTTGGGAGTAAAAAGTAAGGACAGCAACTCCTTTGAGTCAAGATCCTCCTAACAGTTTTTTACTTTGACCACAGGTTGTTAAGCTGTTCATCTGCACATAATGAATTCCAATCCATTTACCTGAGCCAGAAGGCCATAGCATGCAGGGAGGTCCGTGTCATTGATCAGCTTGACAGACTGCTGATAGGGGTAACCTACAAAGCAATGCTGGAACTGAAGCACAGGACCTTCTAGGCAGACTTCAGGAACAACACACCTACAGATACAATCAGTATGCAAAATATAAACTTAATGTGTGGACGGTGCAGACAGGCTTTGTTTTGCTCATTAGTTTGATTGCCTTACTTGGCCTTGATTGGGAGAGACAAGACCTCCTCACCCACTCCCTCCACATCCACCACTAGAGCGAGAGTGTACTGCTGCACTGTGTTGGAGCACAATGTAACCTGCAGCATGTTTACATGCGCGCACACACACACACACACACACACACACACACACACATTACTTGTCAATTTCATTATTTATTGCATGCTTTAGCCTTTGGAAAAAAGTCAGGAAATAGCTTCTATCAAAATTAACATATACTAATATGACATTGAGTTTTACACAATTCTACTCTAAGATCAGTCAGACACAATGTTCCTTATTTATTTGTGCAGACAGCAGTGTTTAACCCTAAATACAGTAGATGCAGAACACCTGGTTACCAGGCTGTACATATTGCAGAAAAAGTGCAGCAGAGAGTTCTTCAGGTAGCAGATTCTGTTCTGTAACCTTGGCTGGAAGCCTGCTGGACCAGCTGTCATGAGGTGGCACTGGAAGTCATCTGCCTCCTCAGCAGCAGGACACAGCTGTTGACCCTCCATACAGACCCCTCTGCATCACCAGGCCTCATTAGAGCTTGCACGAGTGACAGAACTGTCACAGAATGGGACCAGTGCACCCAGCATTCCGACAGGAGACACCCCAAACTTGGAGAGGCCCCCAGACAGCCGGACAGATCCAGCAGATTAGTCCTTCTGAGGGTATGACAGCTAGAGCTGATTGGAAAAGACCACCAGCTGACAGGTACACAGAGTGCTGGACAGCTAGCAAGGAAGCAGGGAGAGATAATCACAGCTTGATGGGGCTAAAGGAGGGGAGTCACCTCTCTCTGAGCTCCTTTCTTTCTTCTGCTCAGTCACTTTCATTTTGTCTACCAGAGACAGCAAACCCTTTTTTAACATCTGAGCTGTTCTAAGCTGATTAGGGATTAAAGTTCTGTTCCGCACTAAATGGAATTCAAATTTTGAGTTCTTCTAAGACTGGGAATTTCCCGGGAAATAAAAGATAAAAAGTAGACTAAAGAGGTTTTGTGTCTTGGGAGAAAGCATTGTGGTTAAAAAGGGCAAGGAAGTCTCAACTACTTTAGGGGGCTTACCTTTGCATATTGACATCAATTCAAATTTCTATTTTACTATGCACTGCGAGAACTGAAGAATGAAAGAATGATAAACAAAAACAAGAGTCCTACTGGAATAAAGCTAAGTGTCATTAATAAAATTTAATATTACACAGTATACAGTATCAAAGTACTAATATTTAATGCTACACTGTATACAGTATCAGATTATCAAATAATACACTGTACTTCCAAATGTTTGCAGACACTTGTAAACAGAAAGTTCAACTTCTGTGAGGTGCACCCATCACTGAAAAAGCATTAAAATATTAACACTTGTGTGGCTGAAAGCAATCAATTCTAACATTAAGTGTGCAGCCTTCCCAGAAGAATAGAGTTTGTTACTACAGCAAACTTAACATTTCACACCGTAAGAAATGTTAATGAAAACATGCTTTCTGAGTACTGGTACTTTATGGTAAAATAATGCATTACAATACCAAAACAGTTTTTTGGTAGACAATATATTTCACTGCACCATACCTGGATATCCATTTGGCTCTGAGCCCGGATGGTGCCTGAAATGGGTGTCACTCTGAATTCCCGGGGCCTCTCGGATACCCTGTCTCCTAGTCTCCACTCATTCCTGTCCAGCTGTGAGACCTGCTCCATGCTGGTCACACTATCTCTCCCCATGCCATCTCCAGGGATCCGCAGGCCAAAGCTCATTGGTACTAGCGAGGTATTGCTAAGCCAGCAGGTCAAATTGCTCGGAAAGCCTGAGGATTTAATATGGAGAGAAGTGGCAAAAAATAGCAAAGTAAATAATCAAGACAACTGTTATTGGCAGAAAACAGAACATGGCAGGGGCACTGGGGTTATTTGGTGAATGGGAAAGCATTGATCATCTTGATTAATGAAGTCCGAAGTGCAAGTTCATTTACCAAAGGACACCTCGCCAAAGTTGAGCTCCGGGACGCTGAAGTGGAACGTCGGACCCATTACACACCCCCTGCCACACACAAAAGGACAGAGAGAGCCGCCCATTAAAACTATGCCGCACACTGCCCATGGAGAAGTGAAGGTCACCAGATGTCAAGCATGAAAAGTAATTAGCTAAACGTATGAAGGACATGCTAAAGAAAGAAAAGCAATTGCATGAGAGGGAGAAAGAAAGAAAGAGAGAGAGAGAGAGAGAGAGAGAGAGAGAGGGAGTTCGGGAGAAAAAACAAAAACAAAATTGATCTGTTTTTTGTGCATGACAATGCAGAGTTGTGCTTCTGCAGTCTCTGCTTTCAGCATTTTCAGTGGTAATCCATCTTACTCAGGACGAAGTGCCAGGAAGGGTAAGTGTATTGTAGAGTCTTCACCAACCCCTGGTTTACTCATTAGGTTCAGGTGCAACCCTTACAGATTCATTTAATCTGCATAACAAAAGGCTCAAAACCAGACAGAGCAAAGAGGGAGAGTGGGGAAGATGTGAAAGTAATGTTAAACAGGTCCTGGTCCGGACACTTATAAAAAGGCAAAACAAAAGTGGTTTCTGGAGGTAGAAATGGCTAAAGCAGCAGTGGTCCATTAGCAAAATCAATTAGTTGGGTGTGAAAAGAGGACAAATACCTGAAGGTGAGGCTGAGAGGCTGGGGGTTCCCCACCACAGTAAAGTGAAACTCTTCAGAGAATGTGCCCAGTTTGTCTGAAGAGAAGCGGACCTCCAGAGCATGGCAAGCCCCAGGTGGCACCATTCCCTCAGCAGGATTGAATGAAAAGCACAATCCCATAGCTGTACTGGGAGGCACCAGCTTGTATGGGGCATCTATAAGCCCCTTATTGCTCACAAGCACCTAGGGTAAAGGTAAAAAAGGTAAAAAACAAACATGGCAGTGAATCTGAACTGTGAGATCTACTCAGCCACACGATCTTTCATTACACCATTTTCTCATAGATGCACAAAACACAATAGACCTGTGTGTTTTGATTTATTCTTAATTACTGTACTTTACTGTAATTAGATGGCCATATCTCTGGATAAGATGCTAAGATCTGTTACAAAGAAGCTGGACTTACATATACAGATTACATCAGAGGCAAACTTAGGCCAAATCAGATATGGTTAGTTGGCAACTTCCTTTACAATTACATTAATGCAATCCTAAATACCCTTGAAAAGAAAAGGACCGATATGAGCAAGCTACACAGTTTAAAAAATTCAACGTCAGAAGTATTTCATGTGTGCCAAAGATCTGTCTTAACCGAGATGTAATGAAAGCTTTTATTAATAATTTATCAGCTGCTGAATTAGTGCTAAAGTAATCCACAGATCATCGCCAACAACAGATGGGCTCAAGTTGATGCTACTCTCCACTCAGTGTCTTTCAGAGGTGAATTGGTAAGCACAAGTCTTTGATACCGCATACACTCCATCTCCTGCAGAGCTCTAAGCAGGATCCAGGTAATGACATGGGAATGGGAGTTGATAAGAGATGTGGTCAGGCAGTTGAGACAAATTCAAGTGACATGAAAGATGGCTTTTTTAATAATATTGAGTCAAACTGTACCTTTCATTGTCTATAGTCTAGTGCTGAAACTTTTAATCTTTAAACAGTTGAAAACATATAATTAGGTTATAAATAGCTATAGCCGTAAGCCATAAATAGCTTTGTATGTCTTTTATGCCTCAAAGAGCTATTAATGTGTCAAAAATACTGGACCTAGAACCATATTCTGAGGCACAAAAAAGGCAAGAATAGGTTTCCTAACTGAACTTTTGTTTTCTAGTAGAACTAAAAGTTGGGCTGCAGGTAAGTGAACCAACGTTGTGACCAGAGGGTTGCTGATTTGATTCCTTGTATTGACAGGACATGACTAAGGTACCCTTGACCAAGGCACCTAACTTAACTGCTCCCCTGTTGCCATGGATAGGGCTGTTCAATGCTGCGAGCAAGTGTGCTCACTGCCCCCTAGTGTGCATTCACAAGTGTGTCACTTCCCCGATGGGTTAAATGTGGAAAACAAATTCTTCTGCCAGCAAGCACAAATGGCAAATGGTTCTAAATTCCAATTCAGCCACTGTGTCTATCCACACATAGTTTGAGTATGCATCATAGTGTACAGTATTGCAAAACAAAGCAAACCTCCAAGCCTCTTTTTCTAACTATTATAAATACAGGGGAAAATAGTGATACCTCATAGCTGTGCTTGGAACCAACAAAGACATTCCCCATGTCCAGCTGATCAAAGTTAAACTGCAGTTTTGGTCCTATGCCCTCTCCTTTTATACGCAGTGGCAAACGGGTCTCTCTGCCTGCATGACGAAAAGAAGAATAAAAGATTCAAAGTTACATACAGCAAAACAACATGTGGTTCATACATTTGGTTGAAATGCATTTTCAACCAACTGTGAAGTGATTTACAGAAAAGAGATTTTTTTAACATGACTAGTTTTTTCCACCTGGTGTGGAATTTTGCTACCATAAATATTAAAACTGACTTTCATTTAGGTCACCATCCATCCTTGAAAGCATTCTCTGGCAAATATACAAATCAATGCAAATGTGAGCTGCCCCTTGGCAGATGGGCTTAAACACACACATGGAAATCAGTTTCAGAGTCAATACAAAAGAAGTAGACATTGCACTGGTATTTATTTCTGCACTACATTCATTCATGTTAACAATAAACAGACACAATAACTACACAGTCATTAGGCTAGCCATTACCTGTGATGTCACAGTACACAGTATGTTGGTAGAGTTTGGCTTCTTGGGGTTTGAAGATGATGCTGATTTCTGCTCTCCGGTTTGGCCAGATGTCCCCCTCCTATAAACAATGCAGACAGACACTGTCAACTCGAACGCAGCAATCTTTCCAGTCCACCAGATGCACAACTAAAAACTGCACTCCTGGCAATTCAGCTGCTTCTGGGTTTGAGTGGAGGCTTTGAGCAGCATTGTTAGAAATGTAGACTAATACACTAACAAATGTCAGCCGATCAGAAAGTATAGATACACTGTTCACACCACATATGGTGAGCAAGATCGCACATTAGGGATTTTCGCCAGCTATCTGCAAAGTATGTCCAACCTACAAACTTTCAGGTGTGGTATGATTAGTAAATTATGTTAGCATGCATTACATTAAACTAGAACACTAGTCCAATATCCATGACATTTTACCTTGTAAAATCTGCAACACATTCCAACAAAGTTGGGACAGCAGCAGGTTCACCGCTGTTTTACATCACATTTCCTTTTAATAAAAGGAAATCATTTGAGGACTGAAGATGCCCGTTTTAGGACAATCATTATGGATTTTGTGCTTCACAATGTGCCACATGTTTTCAGTGGGAGACAGATCTGGACTGCACGCAGGCTAATCGAGCACATGCACTTTCTAATTATGCAGCCATGCTGTTGTAATGTGTAGAATGTGGCTTGGAGCTGTCGTATTAAAATTTAAATATGTCACTGAAAAAAATCTTGTTTGGCTTTTGTACTGCTACAACCTGGATGGTTCTGTGGCTAGAAGAGCACATTATTCCCATAAACATATGAAAGGTTGACTTATCAGACATTATTAATTTTATGACTTCAGCTCTGAATAATGCAGTCTGTCCATGTGTTTAAATCCATCACAGAAGCATGCCGCAGCCAGATTTTATTGCGTAGGTATATGAGGGAGCTACAATCACAGATATTTAGTAGTGGTAGTATTTTAGTAGTTTAGCATTTCATCCTTGCCCAACACTGAGAAGGTAAAACATTAAATGCCTTGATGGATGGATGGATGGATGGAGAGATCTGGCACTCTCATAGTTAGTGGTCAGTAGTGGCCCTGCAGAACTCTGACAGTGCAGGCTTTCTACCGCTTTCTCTTGTTAGACCTGTCAGGGTGGCATTCGGGGCAAGTTTTCCTTCCCCATGGGGGTGTGGGTGTGTACTACAGGAGTGTAGGGATAGATGAGGCGGGGAATGAGCAATGGGAATGGATGAGAAAGAGAGAGAGTGTGGCTGGATCTCCAGAGGGGCTGTCTCTACCCATTGGTCATAGCTGGAGGTGAGTTAAGGTTAAGAGTCTGATTCAGGGCTGTGACTCAGCGCTCTGCAGCTGGGAGGATGTGAGGGTACTTTTTTCCTCCCTCATATCGTTCTTTGTTCCCCTATAGCTTTCCCCATTTCCATGCTATGTTTCACACACATAACATAGCTGTCAATCTGCAATCCCAATACATGATGAAATGTACTTGAAACCACACTCAGTTTCAGGAAAAAGTCCTAGAAAAAGGTATTTTTAAGTAACTAAAGTCAGTTTTTCAAGTACGCCTTATTCATAGTACCTCCTTTCTCTGTGAGTTACTAAAAAAACAGTTATTGCTGACTGTGAATTACCTTTAGCTAAAAGAGATATTAAAGAGGAGTTTAAAGCAGGTATGCCAGATGAAAGAAATCCTACGCTTTTGAAAGAAATCCTACGCTTACAGATTTCCAAACAGGACATACTGGCATGTTTATGTTTAAAATGTCCACATTTTGGACATACCCTTGGTGGCTAAGATTTTCTAAAATAAACAGGGAAAGATGGAAAGCCAATTACAGAGGTGGTTATAGGAATCCAGGTCATCTCATATGACCTGTACTTCAAAGCTAGGTAAACTTATCTAGCAGCTGTTGCTAAGACTTTGAACTTTAGAACAACGTGAATTTGCCAGGCTGTTGACTGTACACGCTGGATGCACTGTTGTACCATGAGGAAAAGATTGTGTTGTGCATTTTGCTGCAAATCTTTCTGACCTTTGCACCATCCTAAACATACTCATTAGGCACATTGTCATGCTGGAAGTGGCCATGTGAGTGTGGATGAACTGTAGCCACAAATGAATGAACAACAGCAATGTATATATTCATTGTTTATATTCACTGTTATTCACACAGTGGTCACTTCAGTGGGCATCAGAAGCTGCTATGTGTGCCAGATCATTCCTCACACCATCAATACTACCATCAGCGTCCTGTACAGTGGATAACAAGTGGATAACAAACATGACTGCTTTATGTATTGTTGCTTGTGCCAAATTCTGATCTTTTAATTAACATGAGTCAAAAGGAACCAGGATTCGTTTACCCAAAGAACCTTTTTCCACTCCCTTTATTTTTTTTCATTTTCATTTTATTTATCAGAGTTACATACAAAAAAAATGAGAAGTCATATTTTGATAGCAAATAAAATTGCTGTATTTGTGTTGCGGACCTTGTGACACCTGGTTCTATTTAGAAATCCAAGTTATTTTCTCTAGAACAGAGCATTTAAAGGGAACCTATCATGCTTTTCCAGTGTTACCCTTTTATTCCATGTGTTATGTAGCTTTTTGTGCATGTACACCGTCTGCAAGGTTATAAAGCGCAAAAAAAATCTCTCCCACAGAAACCACATTTCTCAGCTGCCTGGAACATCTTGTTAGAATTCCAGCCCTTTTCTCCGTCACAAGATGAGACAATCTTGTAATACAATCCTTATTGCCTACCTACCGGTAGGCTTGGTATGTCCTCACACAACACTACTGCGTTCAACTGCTCTAAGGCTTGACCAGTCAGAACAGAATGGGCAAGTTGACTAATCAGAGCACATGTGGAGGGGGACTCAATAGGATAGGGGCTTACAAAGAAGACACAGAAGTTCTAAGAGAGTGTTTTAGACAGAGGGTGAATAGAGATATAGACATGATGAGAAAAATAATGTGCTTTTGGGCACAATAAAACATTTAAATGTATTCTAGTAAAACCCCCCAAAATACAGTTATGAACACGGCTATGAAAATGAAATTAAGGTCCCCTTTAATTTCAAACCCCTGACATTAATCACTGAATGAATTTATATTCAAACAGTAAATTATGGATATTCTAAAATAGTTGTAATTCCCCTTTTTTTCTCAACCATTCTCTGTAAACGCTTAAAACGGTTGTTCATGAAAAGCCCAAGGTGACAGGCATTTAGAAAATGCTAGAACTGGCACACGTAAGTGTCACATTTACAATTCACTCATTTCACCCATTTCAGTGCTCAACTGAACATTAACTGAGGCATGCCACAGCAAGACTGAGACAGGCAGCACGGTTGGATGCGGTCAGTGTCATAGATTGGATTGTTAAGGGCAGTGGGGGAGGAGAGGATGGGGCAGGCAGATCATCAAAGTGCTGAGCTGGTAAACTACAGAGACACATCTGTCTCTGTCGCCCAGGACAGAAGCCTTAGATGAATGAGAGAATGAGAGAACAGGCACAAATCCAAAACTGCTGCAGACAAAACAATCTCTCTCACACAAACAAAAACACACACACTATTCTAGACAGCGAACAGATGCAAAGTGAAAGAAATGATGCATATAAAAAAATCAAATACTGTCTTTCAAGCAAAATGCTGAATGCAACGTTTTAATTGTACAGACTACATCCCTGTCAGAAAGCTGTAGGTTTATGCATTCTCGATGATGAAAACATCTCCATTCATAATGAGCAACACCATTCAGTTACATACTTTGCCGGTCATACTGACCCACATACAGAAACCTCTCAGCTAATTAGTGACATCTTCCGCATGATGTAAGTTACTGTGCTGCGTTGTAAGATGAGCTTGGTTTACACCATATGTTTAGGCATATGGTTGTACAGTACATGGACATCTTAGGCTTCAGATTTAATTGCTTGTTGTGTACTTCTACATGGGGGTTGGAGTGAGAATCAGGAAATGGAAAGCAGAATATCCTGACAGCACAGCGATCTTTCCAAAAAGGATGTTATGTGGATGCATGTGTTTGGACAAGATTTATCTCTGATGTTGTGGCAACAGAAGGCCTGGCCGATATATCAGCTGGCCAGTAAAATCAGCCAATATTAAGGCTATGTGGATTTAGTGGTATCAGAAAAAGCACTAATATTTACAAATAACTTGTTTAATAAGAAACAAGATATATGTAATAATAAGTTTGGGTGCTTTGGGAGTCAGATTACATTTTTTGTTGATTTGCTGAAGTGAAAGTAATTACACATCCTGTACAGAAAACACCTGTGGACATTTTAATTCACAGTTATTAATTCTGCTGAATAATAAAACATACAATGTTTGCCATACTAAAGTTATGGCACATTTTATCTTATATCTTTTATCTAAGTTTGTTCCCTGTATAGGTGTACTTAATTTAACTTGTGAACATGCAAGTAATCAACTGTATTTTAAGAATCAAATTTTTTTATTTGTTATTTGTTATTTATCTCAATTTTCCCCACCATTTGTTCATGTTCTATCCACTTGCTAACTAGTCTTTCATAATCACATAATGCTATCATGGTGGGAGGACGAGGGCCACCATGTGCATCCCCTCGGTCACATGCAGTCAGACACCACATCTTTTCAAACTGCTGCTAATGTAATGTTATTTGGCAGCTCAACAGACTTGGAGGAGAACTCCAATTCTGTTACGTACGTTAACAGACATCTGCACTGGCTAGCACTGTGGCATCGGCAGGACGGCAGGACAGGCAAGACTTTGTATCTCAATTGTATCTCCATTGACAGTCGAGAACTGACAATCATATTTGACAGTTGACAGCTGTGACAACCTATTGGAATATTTAACTCCTTAGCTCAATATTTGTAAAAGTGTGGAAATACACAAGAAATAATGTGTGATGTTTGTGATAGACACCTGGGGCTCTATGACGATGTGCTGGTCACTGAAAGCTAGGAGATCCTGACGGAGCTGCTTGCGTCTTTGTTGAAATGTGCGCGAAAGCAGTGAGAGGCGGTCCCGCAGAGTAGGGTCAGCATCACATTCAGTCAGAAACTGCTCCATCTCATCTTCCTCCTCTTGACGCAGCTCTGAACCAAACCTAGAGACAGGGAGAAAGAGAGTGAGCCTGATCGAAACATGACATTCGGACTGCTTCTCTAGGGGAAGAGCACTGCAGTCCCCTTAAGTGAAGCAGCTTTCTGACAGATTCCATTAACAACATGAACAAGAGGGCCTTAAAATAAACGTTCACAAACCCACTACTCAAGCTGTCAGGATTAAAACCCCAGAGTGTAAAGGCACAGATACAGATCTGGACGTCTAAATGTAAAGCTAATCCTGCTGTAGCCGGATGAACCTTAGTTTGTGCTGCTCCTCTTCCTCCTCAGTGGCAAAGCTCTTCCACTGGTAATGCACTAAGGTGTCACTTCTATTCAGGATGGCCACTGTGCGTTGGTTAGCCATAGAGATGTAAGTCTTCTCCACCAACACAGAGTTCTTGTCCAGTCTTACATTGACATCTGTGGAGGCTCCATACAAACTGATGTAGACATCTTCACCTGAAAAGTAACACAAATCGATTATACAGGTCCACAATTAAGATCAGAGCCTTATTTATCGACAGTAAACACAAAAAAGCTTTGGGCCACTAAAGCTTTAGTTTTGTGAATCAGGACTAAGACATTAACTGAGAGGGACGAATAACATTTGTATTCATCAGAACGCATTTATGTAAAATCCAAACTGAATGCTTCAGTGAGAAGAAAGGTTGGGGCTATGGATAAATACAGATTGTAACATCTTTTTAGTAGTTACCAAGATGGCGCTATTGAGCTGCTGTGGCAAATGAGCTCTCCAAGGACACACAGTCACATGACTGCACAGCAACAACTTAAAAAAATGGAATTCAAAATGAGGGCCCAAGACAGCAATGGAGGATGTAAATCGTACTAGCATTTTGATTCGTTTTAGATGGTTTGGCTAAATTCAAAGCAGCAGTCTCACGCTTGACCAGATATCATGACCTTAACAAAACAAGGACGACAAAGAAAACACACTCACACACTTGCACACAAATTGGAAAGAAGCATTCAAATAAATACGCAGGGCACCTGTCATTTTCTCTTTGTGCTCATATTCAGAGACAGGCGTAAATAAATGGATCAGAGGGAATGGAAAAAAGGTTTGTGTCATTGAGGACCCCAACAAGAGGTAATCTATGCATAGTGTTATTCATTTTTCATAGTTTTCACAGCCAGATGAAATAGTCCATCAACAGAAGCCAAGAGGGCAGCACTGCCAGCTCTAAACTGATTGACAAACACTCCGGGAGAGTGTGTGTGGTGCGTGGAGGGGACAGAGACCCAATTCCTCTAACAACCCTCACAGGTTTGAGAAAACAAATTTACTAACAGCCTGCAGGTAAAAACTTTGCCATCCAAATGACATGATGGATGGATAGGAAGACGAGTGATAGATTGATTTCTTGAAAAGTGGGTATCCATTTTGTCTGATGGGTAGACCAGATTGTCGACCAATTCACATATACGTGAGATGACTTGAAAATGTGACTTCATGTCAAAGACTTTTTGCATATCCAGCCACGGTTCTGCAGTGTTCAAGTTCACTGTGCAATACACAGAAAAACGATGCATGGATCTAAGACATTGCTGCCCAGAGGGATGCTTCCATGCTGTCTGAAACATTTCTCTCCACTGCAAGACACTTGCAATGCATCTCACTTGCTGTTTCACGCGTGATTGCATATTCCTCCACATAACGCATTGCATAAGATGTGCACATGCACCAACTGGGCCATGTTATATATTCACACAAGTATTGCATGTATTGGGCAGGGAATACATTTATTTTTCTCCACCATCAAGCTCTCTCTCGTGGTTCTAATCCACAGAGGCCCTGGCACAAACAGGGAAGTCACCAGAGACCTGACAGATGATCATTTGACCGCCACTAGGGGACGGTTTGGTATCAGGTGTAACACATCCCCATCACCCTCCATCCCTCATCTTGTGCATGTCTTCTCTTGTTCAAGGTAAGCTGTCCACTCCAGCACATTGAGATGCTTTAGAGGCTATTTTCAATGCAAGGCACAGAATGACTGATTATCGACATGCACAGAGATTTCAGTGTAGCTTCCTTCAAAGGAACAGGACATAAAGGCCTGTTTGTGTGTGTGTATGTGTTTTAATTTCCCTAAGGAAACATCCCACAGCATCTAATCACTGCAAATAACAACCTACTCATTTGTTCAAATACAATCCAAAAAGAAAACTTCACCAAAGAATCTAAAACCAAGAAACCAACTGAAAGTGAAAAACTCTTACTGCTGTTTTGGTATAATGTTCAAAGAAATTAGGTAAGCAATTCATTAATTGCATAGTTAGTTATATGCTTAATTGATTCACAACAGCATTCTAAAGTTTGTTATCACTCGTCATATTACTTATGTTAATTTTATTCAGTAATAACTTACAGTGTACAGGACACTGCAGATTGAAATACTATAAGCTAAATACCAGAAAGTGTTTCATTTCATATTTCGTATTTCATACATGTTTTTGGGAAGATATTAAATAATAAATAACATACTATAACTACATTACCTGTCATATATTTAATTCTTGATCAAAAAAAGCCATCCATTTTAGCATCAGCGAAAGAAGTAGAAATAAGAGAAAATTAGACAAAAGTCTCAATAACTAAATATAATATCAAATCTTTCAATATTTAATGTGTTCACACTTATTATATATTAATAATATTATACAATTATACTATTGTTTTCATGAGACTTGCTTTCAGTTTTTCAAAGAGCCTGCAGGTATATTTTTTCATGCCACCAAAGTTAGTCTTTAAACTTTGGTTAAGTTTTCTAGTTTTTACAATCCTAGCAATCCCAAACACATTTAGTGATGCTGAGGTCTGGAATCCACAGGCCTGATTCACATATACTACCTCTTCATGGCATATGAACTGGTCGATACTTTCACATAGGCTGTAGGAGCAAAGTGACATAGGGTACCAGACACTGAACTGAAGCGGCACAGTATTTTAGAGATTAGACCAGAGGCCATTTTTTCCTGTCTGTCTTGCATGTCATACAGCAAATCACACAAATAAAAAAAAACAGAAAGCATAATAAAAACTTTACTGCTTTAATTTAAAACAGGCTTAAAACTATCACACAATCAGATGTCAGGAAGCTGCCGAGGGTAAATAAATGTACCGTGCTCTTTATAAATTAGAATGACTGTATGACTTTCTCACTGCTCCTCTACGTAAACACTGTATGTATGAAAGGCCAGGATGTGCAAACTGTAGCACCTACTCTACACACCATTCAGACAGCTCGTGTAAATCAGGTGTTAAGATGTATTATTCAGTGTATTATCCTGAGAAAACTGTTTTCTTTTCATTTCTCAGTAATGGTTACTTAACAGCTACACATTCTTTTAGATTTTCTCTTCTCTCAAAGAAGAACGCTTCAAGTGCTGTTTATGTGAGTTCCTTTTTCTGTATTGTTGAAGTGCAATTTTGGAACCTCTTATTTTACTTTCACTTTTCTTTTTCTTATGCAAATGAATTATTTTATACATAATCTCCATAGAAATATGTCCTGAAAAAAAAACCCTTCTTGCCATTTTGAGTGGAAAATGAAATAAATGAAGGGTGGTCTCTGAACTCCACAGTGCTGTATTTGCCTAGATACTTTATCACTACCTTCCAAATACACGGCATTCAGGGTGTTTATTTTAGCAGTCTCACGGTTATACAGCTTTTTCTTTTCATTATTGAATCAATTACAGCTCCTAAATATTCTTCATTCTTCAACACATGAAGAGTAATAGCAGCATTTCAATAGAATCATTTTATACATACAGCTCTGGAAATAAATAAGAGACCACTCCAGTTTCTTCTTAAATCAGCATCTCCACATGTACAGCAGGTTCTTAGTGAGGAACTGAAAGTTCGGTTCTAGCTTTACTGGCAGATACAGTGAGCTTCTGGTTCATAAGAACAAGGTCAAGAGGCAAACAAAACTTCCCATTTTGGTCAAACACAAACCCATAAACTGTAAAACTAGAGAAGACTGATCATTTTGAGGTGGTCTCTTAAATTTTTCCAGAGCTGTATATCTACATAGTGATTTCAAGATGTTTTTTCTTTCCCCAAAATGAGCATTGTTTATGAACACAAATATGGTATTGAAACTTTCAATGTGCATATTCTATTGAATTTCTGCACTGATATTGTCACACCTCACCCTGTCTGCCCTTCTGTAGTACAGTAGAGAGTGAGCGGAAGACAATGAGAGGGACACTTGGAGCCTGGAGGACCTGCTGAGGAACTGCTCCTGCTGCAGTTATATAAGCATGTCTGGCAGCAGTTGAAGGGACCGCTGTTGGTTAATGCACATTTTAGCAGAGCGGGTACAAAAGGAAGCTGGCACATCTGATATGCCGCGAGCTGGAGTATTAGCAGTGATGTTCGGCTGCTTAGATGCTGTAAGACAGCTTGGAGAGAAAAGGAGGGAGAGGGAGAGAGAAAGAAATAGGTGGGGGTAGAGTAAAGGAAAAAAAGAAAAACTCAACATCATTATCGCTGTCATCATAGAGCTGACACAGGCAAATGACAGGCAGAGTACAGTCGTTTCCAGGCGCACACACCCCACCAATCTTCTGCTTTCATCCTCTTCCACTTGCTGCTTAATTCTGCACAGCCATCACTTTCCACAGCAAGCGGAGGACATTTTTAACCCCTGTCTCTGTTGGTGGAGCTTTGGTTGAGTATGTGTGTGTAATGGCGGGGCTGGGGGATTTGATGGGCCACACTGCATCTGGCAGGAGAGTGGGGTGATTGTGGGAGAAATGAGGGTGGGGAGAGGAAGGGGGCTGCAGAGTGTGTGCACGCATGCATGTGTGTGTGATGTCTTGATCAGCTCATATAAAAAGCACTCAAAAAAGACTGCAGAGCTTCTGCTATGCACGCCAGGCTCTCAGAGGCAAACACTAGAATGCTTGCATAAAGAAGATCCAGCTTTTTCTGAAAACAATAACTGCAAGTTAGAAATCACCTGGATCTAATTAGAACTGAGAGGCAGCTTTAGGTAAGCTTTATGGTACGGCTAATGTCACAGTGCAAAAGTCAGACACTATTTACTTCATTTATGTTGATTTCTGGTTAGCATGGCCATTAAGCAGGATAAAATTGTACAAAATCAGAACACATATGACATAAGCAAATGTCAAAAACATCATGTCAGTATTAGAATTTATATTTGTCAATTGTGCTTGCACACAGAGAAATTTGTCTATTGCATTTGACCAATCCATGAAGTGAAACACCCACATACACACACGCTAGAGAACACACACATACTACACACTTGCCCTGAGCAGTGGGCAGTCATATTTGGGGCAATTTGGGCAAATTGTGGTTTGGTGCCTTGCTACAAGGCACTTCAGTTCTGCCTGTGGGTTCAAGTGATCAAGCCGGTGACCCTCCGGTCATAAGGTTGGTTCCCTATCCTCCAGCCCACGACTGCCCCAGCATATGTAGTGTATAGTGTGTTTATCCTTTATTACAGCTTTCATTCATTCAGAAAAAAATCAGAAGAAATCTGGTATATTGTTCCACAGCTTTAAAGGTCAGTCTTAGAAATTGGTTAAATTTTCAGTTTCTCTCAATCCAAGTAATCTTTTAGTGATATTGAGGTGTCAACTCTGGGGTGTTTTGAGAGAACCCCAGCAGCTTTTTTTGATTTGTAATATTTTCTTTTATATCTATTTCCTTTTCTTGATAACAGCTTCTTGACAGCTAAAGATCCTTTCAGTTGTCTTCTCACAGTGGAAGGATACTCAGAAACACATGTTTTTTTAAGACCTGAAGCAAGAACTTGTTTTTCTCCTCTCTCTCAAAGATGAAATCTTTCAGTACTGTTTATCTGATGGTAAATGTTTTGGTGGCCTACAGGCTTAACATGGTTGTTAGGCATCCTGTTGCCTCTGTATCCTTTAAAAATTTGTGAACTCCAGATTTGGGAGCTGTTTTTCATTTGACTTTCCTCTGCCCCATCTTATACCTAATGTCCTCAGAAACATCTCCTGGAAAATGAATAACTCAAAATCAGTGGCTGTTTTGACTGTAATTCTCAGCAGTGCAACTACAACCCAATCAGGATATACAATCAATTTCTACATCTCACATACTAATGACTGCCAGTAGGAATATAAAATGTTGATTCCAGATTAACGCACATATACCAAATCATTATACTACATCCACAACACAGCCAATTCATGTTTTATAAACTCTGTTGTAAAAGTAGTACAATTATCTAATCCCTTACTAGATTATGCTAAACTCCTTTATATTCCTATTGATTCTATTCTATGTTACTTTATTAAATTACTCTTGTAATTTAATAAGAACACAATAATTTTTGCATTGTTTGTCACATAGTTACTGAATAATAAGCCCTCGGAGGTGGACATCTGTGAAGTTTCAGGAGTCAATGATTTTTAAGCAGTGAAAAAAGCACAAGGATCCAGGTCTGTCTTGAGCAAGAGCAGTTCCACCCTGCAGCAGTAGAGGCTGATTTAACTACGCTCCAGCAATCAGCCAGCAACACAGAAAAGATGCATAATGCAAATCATCCTGAAGGTAGACTGCACAGGACAAACAAATAAACAGATCTGGGTGAGGGAAAGAGAAACCAAGAATATATTGCTCACTTCACTATTACCATAGATTACCATGCATTACTGCAGTCCAAAAACAAATGCGGTGGCAGTTCAAGGGATTCGGGTTTACAGCAGCATGACACAATGACTTGCTTCATTATTCAGTATGTGCTGTTGATTATCCACTCTGTTTTCCTGACATGTTTTGCATAGACTGCTCGCCGAGTCACAGAATGTGCAAGAGACTGAAGGCATTGGCCCCATGACCTATGTATTCGTTTAGGTTTAATGTATGAATCACACAAAAATGCTTTTATTTATGACTATTTTTCTCCCTGGCTGAGCCTTGGCATTTATACAAGGCTGAGGCACTGGCAGCTCCTTCGGCCGTTCTCGCTCCCGAGCAGTGTCCGATAATGAGATTTCGCTGTTGTGTGAATAGGCTTAATGACAAAGGAGCCGACAGTAATACGGCACACCTTCATTCGAAATGAAAAAATGGAAGGGACGTTACTTTGCATACAAGAAACTATTTGTCAGCGCAAAGATAGAAAACATCATAGTCTATTTATAACTCTAATTGTCAAAAACACATTACACTATTATGGGGAGAGGGGTAGTTTTTGGGGGGGAGGCAGCTTTGAAGAAGCTGAAGTGTCCCTTGAGAAGTCCAAAGAAGGAGCTTTCACTGTAAGAGACACACTCCATGCTCGCTGGTGGGGATGGTCCGTCAGTAGCTGGCGGTACTGCTGCTCATGGGGCTTTTCTGCTCCTCATGCATATTTTACAGTAAATAGGCAAGCACCGAACAGGCAGATGATACGAAGCAAAAAAAAAAAAAAAAGGCCAAGAAACATCCGGAAATGTAGGGCAGATTAGCTAGCTCATCCTTAGCCGTGCCAGTCAGAGCAGGGCCAGAGTTTGCTCTTTGTCATAGCTAGCTATTAGTAATTAAGCAAACATAGCTTCCAGCAGGACTACACAGGCTTCTGTAATCCTCTTAAAGCTCACTGCGCAGTTGTTAAGATGAAGAGGTTTAGTCATTCATGCTAAATTAAACGTCTACTCTACAGCATAGACAGCGATTTTCATGGTTTCCTTTACATTAGTCTGGAACTCGGTGCATCTGCTGTAGTTGGTCCTAAACTACTGGAAATTGCTTTTCATTACTATTTACAAACAGTGCAATTATAAAAAAATCAATCGGCTAGAGCTTGTATTCTCACTGAGCTCTTGTAGGCTCTTTCTGCAGGGCCTCTTCCACCAGCGGAATGGGAAATTGATTTGGATATTTCTAATTAATACAGCAGTATATTGTTGGCTCTCTGCATGAAATGTTGTGACTCTGTGTTGAGCTACTAGAAAGTAAAGAGGGGTGAAAGGGGAGGGATAAGAACCCCCTGCTGAGAAAATAATTAATATTTTTACACAAATCGCATTTTTCACCACACAGTATAGCACAGCTACAAATCTAAACCCAGTATTATCTGTAGCCCGAAAGAGTACTTGTATCCATTTTCCATGGAACACAAACAGCAGCAGCAACAAAGGATTCCGGTGACAGTGTGTAACAATTCCAAGATGATTATAATCGACCGATCAGTGATGTGCACCTACTCGTCCTCACATGCTTGATAAACCAGAAAAAAGGGTCTACAGTAGCATGGCTACACAGGACAGTACGGTTCACGTGGCAGTGGAAATTAAACAAAATGCACGATCATGGGTCTGTAACCACACTATACCGTATCACTCTGCATAAATATAAAAATTGTACAACTGCCACAAAATAAATGTTTAAACACAATAAAACACTTACATAACTGCTGACTTGTTTGAAGTTTTAGGTAGCTTCCAGTTTCCAGCAAGTCATAAACATTTCAATCTAAATCCTTCAACGTTATTAATTCATTCATCTTCTGAGTCACTTATCCTCCTGGGTTACAGGGGGTGCTGGAGCATATCACAGTGTTCATTGGGCAGAAGGCAGGGAACACCCTGGACAGGTCACCAATCCGTCGCAGGGCAGACACACAGGTACGCATGATTAAGGGGCAATTTAGCATTTCCAATTCTATGTTTGGTCTGTGGAAGGAAACCAGAGCACATAGAGTAAACCCATGCAGATATAAGAAGAACATGCAAACTCAACCCTGAAAGGACTTGGGTAACTTGGTCAGACATCAAACCTGGGCTCTTTGTGCTGTGAGGCAACAGTGCTAACCACTGTGTCACCATGCAGCTCCATCAACTTCACTGAAGACAAAAAATATAGGAGCACTAATGAGGGACCTCCAAAAAAGATGAAATTTGCTTTTGGCTACTGTAAAAATAAGAGGTCACAGAATTCCTTCCCTTTCCTGGTAGCAGGACAACCATCTTAGCTACAGATAAAGGACCATACAGTTAACACTGGTAATGAAACAGGACAGGATCTCATGTCCCACTTATGTTTATGGCTGGCGGACAGGGCTGGCCTGTAGCCATTAGTACTGTATGTTGAGGAGGCAACGGGTGTTCTGTTTTGTGCCAGGTTCATGCACAGAAGCCCACGAGGAGCCGCTCGAGAGCCATTTAATGTTAAAGATGAATGAGGAGGAGACATGGTAAGGTGCTAAATTAAAAATGATACTCCTCTGAAGGGCCCAAAGTGGTGTTTTTAGAAAGGGGTATATTATGAAATGTTAATGGCGCTGGCCTTCAGTGGTCCTGGGTGTTTATGCACTGAGACAGGCAGGCCACCTAAGAGGAGCACAACCTGCAAAGCTCAGCCAAATTCTGCAGCATATGTGAGTAGACGTTTATGCTGAACGCCTACATATATGCAGACAAACAGTCTTAATCCTGCACAAGAATCCACATGCATCCATCCATACAACAATCTCTACCTTTAGGTCTACCTCTCGTCTCTGATCAGATAAAAAATCCTCACTGCTATTACAGAAGCTCTTATCATCATCAGGAGCTTCCGCAGTGCTTAGTTCTCATACTTCATCCAAGCTATGGAGTGGTACCTCAATCAGTCCTCTATCTGCTAAATCTCATCAACATCTAAACCCAATCACTCATAGAAGAGCCATTTACATAGGTCATATATGTCCAGACACATCAATGGCAAAACACAAGGGTTTTGCAAAAATAGTCTTTTTAAATAGCTTTTGCTTTCATGAAGCAACCCATTAAATCAACTGCCACATATTTATAACAATAACAAACAAAACAAAGACCGTAGAGGGCAGGCACTACCAGGTGGTAGTGTTACACAGTAAGCTCATCATAACCTAATCATATGCAGCGATTCAGACTCATAACCCCTGTTAACAGGATATGATAATGGGATAAGTCAGCACTGCTGCTAGCACAGTGGAAGAGCGAAGATTAACAGTTTTTCATCTAAAACGTGGTGCATATTACTCCAGCTGTGTTACTACATTAGCCACAGGGTTGGGTTGAAAGAAACATTGCTGCTGCAATTCCATATTGCTACTCATAAACAGATACATTCATTTTGATCCCCTTCATTTGACAGGGCTATTGTTTTCACAGTGGAATTTTAATAATGTTTGTAAATGTACAATTGAAGTGGTGTGGTGTTTAAATATTCAAGTCATATGACGACATTAAAAATTGACATAGCTATTGATTCTAAGCTGTTAGCAGTGTTTGGGAAATATATATTATATACCTCTAATTGTAGAAACTTATGTGACTACTGTGTTACCATGCAAGACTGGATTTATATGAGAACCTAATGTTAAGTATAAGTGTGTGAGTATAGCTGCATCTGCATGCAGTGAGAATTAGAAGGCTATGAAATGCATCACTATTGAACTCTACAGGAGTAAAATTCATTAATAATTGATAAACAATAATTCTCTGTGCGGAGGTATAGCTGACAATGCTGTACCTGCATTTCAGTGGGACAGCATTAATTGTATAAAAAATCTGCTGTAAATACCTGTGTGGTAGTGGAGCAGTAGCTGCTGGCTGTGGTCTCCTGTAACTGTAGGTAGAAAGTCAACAGTCACCTGCATGCTCTCTCCAACACCAAGAGTCCCTACTTGAGGTTCTGCAGAGAACGGGCTATGAGGAAAAGGGAAAAGATTCAAAACACAAATTCACACATACAAATATAAACCTCTGTTTCAAATAAGTTGGGACAGAGTGAAGTAAACAATAAATTCTGATAGACCTGTATAAAATTACAACAAGTATACAGACTTCTTGTGTTTTACCTTTTGAACATCATTTTTATTGGCTATTTTTTTGCACAAAGTAAAGTTAATAAAGTTTTCAGTGGAAGACAGGACAATGAAAGTAATTCCAATCTGCATGGTTTGCTCTGAAAAAGACATCTGACGCATTCGCTCACCCATTCATTGAAAAAGTGGCTGGACTCAACCCCTACTTGCCCATAAGGGACTAGGTATTTCCAGGATGCTCCTTTAATTGCATGATTTCATCTGATATTTTCTAAACATAACACAATATTCATAATCTTACATCGCTCCTGAATAGAGGTTTGTAAAGGCAGCACTGTTGCATAATGTAACATTAAAGCAGCTCTACAGATTGATGCCTACTCTGTTTAAAAATCTTTACACATCTCTTACCTCTGTGTGCTGAGTTGAAATTTGGCTTCATTATTCCCAATGTTGCGCACAAGAAGGGTTTTCTGTGATAAGCACTTGACTGGACAAAGAGGAAAGTGGATTTGGTCGGGAAAGTCCAAAATGGCACGAGCCCCAATTGAACGAATGGGAACCTCAAACTTCTCCCTCTCAGTCACACAAATCAGTCTGTGGATATAGTCCTACAGGAAAGACCACAGTGACACGGGTAAACTAAAAGAGTATATGGAAAAAACATAGCACATGTAATTATGAACAAATTGCTCAATTTGTAGTAATAACGTTTTACAGTGTGCTGTTCTTATTATCTTCACACCCTGATTTGGACTTCTACACCTCATAATCTAGTCTTTGTACTGATGCTGAAATTACACAGCCACCTCATCACTGTCCAATATAAAGAATTATTCATGTTACTTCAACTGAAATCCCTAGATAATCATGTCAGAAAAACTGCTGAGTACTAAAAAAATGTCCTCCTTTGAAGGTTAGCTTGACTCTCACAAACCCCCAGACCATGTAATGAGCTTGAATAGACTTATATGCCACATTACACCACACCATAGGATAAATTTAGTTGTTTTGGCGTTCTAAAGATTCAACATTACAACTGGGGCAGTCTTTCAGTGTCACCTGTGGCTGGGATTTCAAAAGACACTCCAGGCTTGTTTCTTTCCTGATGAAAGTGAGTAGTGTTGACTTTCTCACTGATTAGATTGCAGTGTCAAGAGTTATGGAGACTTGCTCTAGAGTGGCACTATGCTACAATCAGTATTAATGTGCCGCCATGGCAAAATAGATTAGTGGGCTACACAACAGACCACAGAATGGTAGCTAATGAGGAGAGAGTGGGCGTGGGTGGGAACTCTGTGTCTCACGGGCCCCGTGCTCACCAAGGCACCCGCTTCCATTGCTTGCCCACGCATTAGGCCATAATGCGAAATTTGACATTGATGTTTCACCGCAGCAAGACTTACTAAGTGAGACTGGTAGGGGACATACAGCGTGTCTGAAGTTTGTTTGGTTGGGGTTATGAATTGTTACTCCTCTCCAAACAGCCACAGAAAGACAAGCAAATGCCTTTGGGCTTCTGTATCTTTACTGACATGTCATTGCAGGTGGTGTCTATCTCAACTGATAGTGTTGTTTACTCTAACTACGGTACTGTTAGTGTTGATGAACCCAGCTATTTTGAGTTCCCCAATGATATCTGGATTTTGCAGAGTTTCACTGCAGAATTAAACACAGTTTGTCCGACCAGGTGCATCACAAAAGAGAACTCTAAATTAGCAGTGTTCAAATCCAGACCTTTATTGTAGTTTCCGATCCTGGATTTTGTAATCACATGCAGCTAAAGAGGAATGCCAACAGTTTCTCAAAAAAGTCTGCATAATTCCATTGCTGCAATGTAAACAAGGTGCTTTGCTGTAAAATAATTTGTTGTAGAGTTACTGACTGTTGTTTACAGTGGTGGTGAAAGAAACCTGGGGTCTCAAAGTCTACAAAACAAATATAATAAAAATGTATTTTCATTTACTACCCAAAATGACCAGTTAACTTCCTTAACTGTGAACTTAACACAGTTTTATATGGTAGAAAAATGTATATAGAGAAAAAAAATTCTGGGGCACTATTTTACCTCACAACGTCCTTCATGTAAGTCTTGACCATAAGCAATTTAAAATAAATGGACTAACCAGACAGTTTAGGCCAAACTATTGTAAAACAATATCTCTGGCCTCAGGTGGCATATTTGTAATCATTTCAAGTAATACCTTTCAGTGATGGAGCATTTAAGATCATTAAACTCTTCAGACATCAGGTTCTATCACCAACACTGTGAACAATTTGTAAAGTTTCTGTAGAATTAAGCATTTCTCATCAGACTACTCAGAATGACTTTGTTTACATCTTAATCATTTAATTTAAAAAGTGGTGGAGTTTCCTTTTAAATGAACTGTTGATGTAACTGAGGTAACATTTAGTTATATGCCACAGGAAAAGTTATAGGTTAAGAAAAGTTGTGTGTTATTTACAACAGGATTTTGAGTCTCCTGAAAAAACCTCATGAAAAAGATGGATCACATTCTCTTAACTCCAATGCAGTATCAACATCAGGAAACATTATCAACATCATCTAGAGAAAAGTGTACCTTATTCTCCTGTGGAGTGAAGAGAACTGTGAAGGTGCGGGCCATGCCTGGTGCCACTTTGTTGCACACGTCTACAGGGCTGACCACTTTGAAATACAGGGAGTCTTCCACAACCACTTTCACCAAGCGAGGAATCTGCAGGGGGCAGAAGAACATGTACTAAGCCATCAACCCTGACTACAAATAAACAAACACACTGTAAAGTAAAATAAATGTAATACTCCTGCTGAAAATGTTGACATGTTAATCTTCAAGCAGGTGTTTTATGAAAAACTATGCCCTGCAAAGGGTCCCAAAAGTCCCTTTAAAGTATCACTGAGTTTTCTGCGTAATAAAGTGGTTAAATGTATACAATGTCAAACAGGGGTTTGGTGTGTTTCTAGAGTCAGAATTGTTCCCAAACGTGTCTTGATTGGGACATCTGAAGCATTTAATTCCTCTGAAACCTGCCTCACAGACAGTGATTAAATGAAATAGTTACACATGCACTGCTTTACACTGTATCTACACAATATACACTGACATTTTATGACAGGTTTGAAATTTGGCATTTTTTTAACGTATTCATGGCTTAAAATATACATGCAGGGCACTGTAACACTAAATATCCAACCGCTTTCAACATTACCTACAAAAACCCTGGTTAATTGGTCATTCTGGTTAGTGAATAAAATGTCCATAATAGAAACTGAGGTAACATTTTCTGTCATCACCATTATAAAGAATTCTGAGTCTGTATGTTTCTCTATAATCTCAATGAGTAAATCATGCAGAAATGTAGAAAAATCAGTGGAATTCTCCAATATAATTAGTTCTAGCTGGCATTACAAAGAAAGGGCCCAGATGTGGTACGCTGTCACCAGAATAGTAAGAGCAGAGAGCCATAAAGTTTTGTGTTCTAAACGAAGAAACTGAAGAACGAAAGTTTTGCAAGCTTGCAAGTTTGCATTATGTAATCATACAGGTCAATGCTGCCTCATAATCTGTCACACAGACTTATTATGTGGTTTTGTGGTTTTATTCACACTAAATGTGTATACATGCAATATACACTCATCGGCAAACAAATAGTTGCACCCAGAAGGAAGTGTTGGACTTGCGGTGCTGTGCAGAAGGAAGATAAAGGTTACCAGGAACCATAAATGATGATAAATTTAAACTGATATGGGTAATATTTATTGAGCTACACATACAGAAGAAGTGTCTCTCAGTATGGCATCGAGACACCATGTTTGCTAACGTAACTTGCAGAAGTCTCGGCCTGGAGTCTGAGAGGTTCGGGATGGTGTCCTGCAATAATCCATCCCACGCAGCTTGAATATTCTCATGCAGTTCCTGCAGATTTGGAGTGGAGGTGGAGTGACACCAGGCCTTCAGGACACCTAACAACAAACCATTCATCTTCACGCTGACCATGGTGCCGCCACACACGGATTCATTGATTGTCTCAACCAAGACAAAAGTATGACTCGTCACTGTAGATGACCTGCTGCCAATCTGAGTCACTCTATGACAGTCTGGCACAACACCATTGCAGTCTTTGGCGACGTTGATGTGGTGTTAAAGGCAGTCGTCATAACGGTCTGTGTGCATGTAGTGCTGGCTTGACTCATGGAGGCCATCACTGCTTGCTGAATGTCTGCAGTCATGGCTGTTGGGTCAGTCTGGTACAGCGATAAGGCCCATCCCTGCTTACGTCACATGTGCGTCACATGTGCGTCACATGTCTCACAATGTCAAACCTACCCAATTTTCATTTCTGTCAGTCAGTTTGATTCCCTCTGGGTGCAACTATTTGTGCAACAACTTTTGACGTTGAGTGTATATTTTAATCTTTCTATTTTATCTTCCTCTTTGTCCCTCCTTTCATTTCCAGCATCTTCTGTTTTTATATTGTCTCCTCCACTCTCAGATTATTCTGATATGCCCATCCTACCGCCAACACCTGCTTCAGTAAGTGAATTAAAAGAGAGGGGTAGATGGAGCTAACCTAAGGCATAGGTATACAGTCAACAACTAAACACTGCTTAGATTAAGTGAGTTGACAGTCAGGTGTCAGTTTAATAATTTCATCACAGACAGTGTCTCTGAGCTATTAAGACCTATTTGCAGTTAAAATATGCAAAGTTCCTATAATGAGGCCTGTACATACTGCTGTTGAAGCCTAAGCTGGAATTGGTTTAGCTCCATGATGAGGAGAAGAGCCACAGAACTATGTTATTAAAGATGCACTGCTCCTCAAATTATTTAATTTTGAACTCAAACCCATGGCTTCATATTCCAAAGCTGTTGCCTAGTTGCCATGCAAATAGTTGAATTTAATCACTACTCTGGGTAGTATGGCCTAACAACAGCAAATGCTAGTTTAGAAAACAAAACCAAAGATAACAGCAATATCTGTAGCTTTTTCGCTTTCTGCTATTGGTTGTCAAATGGTTTGTGGTCACACCAGTTCTGTGTGATTATGTCTCCCTTTCAAACAATCATCACATATGTACATGCACTTGAGGTCTATGACAGTACAGAATTATATGTGTTCTGCTGAGTGCTCAGCTCTTAGCCAAAGTCACCTTGTCATTGTTGCGCAACACCAATGGCACCTCATACATCTCGGAGGGCATGTAGTTCTGGAACACAATCTCAGACGGGTAAGGCTGGAAAAAAGGCTGGTCCACATCCAGACCTGAAAACTGGAAACATAAGGGAAAGCAAGCATACCCCTCAGCATTGGACAACGAACATAAGGGACCATTTCTCTAAAACATCTCCAATTTCCTTCGGCTTTTGTTTTGTGGCCACAAAGTGTTTGTCTTATTTCACATCAAAAGGGTTTGATGCCATCCAAGTATCTGTGTTGCTAAAGGCACTTCAAAATTCCAAAACAGGAAAACAAAAGAGAGTTAGGCAGGGCAGAAAAGCTGAAAACAGAGGTGGGAGATGTAGAGCTGGTGTGTGACAAAAGAAGGAGGAGGAAATGCAGGACAGACAGACAGAAATGGAGAAGATGAGGGGAGAGGGAGAGGTGAGGGAGAGAGCAAGGATAGAGAGTTAGAAAGAGAGAGACCACATGCAATGCACCCAGGGGGTATGATCGGAAATGTGAATCTACTGTACTCTCAGATTCGTAAATGAGGCGTCTCCTGTATAATTACCGCTGTCATATCCAGTTAATTTCCCTATCAAAAAGCCCCAAGCACAAGAAGGAGGAGTCTTAAAATGCTGTTCTAGTTTCAAGAATAATTCAAGAATGGCTCCTCTGTATGAATACATATACAGTTACAATAGCAATGCATAACAAATAACAGCAGCCTTTACAAATGTAATGCTTGAGTCACATCCCCAGCCTCAACAATTACTATGAAGGATGTCAACAAATACAATTTAAAAAATACGTAACAGACAGGCCTTATGGATATTTTACCTTTTGGTGCGTGGTCTCGCTCATGTCTAACAGTTCCAGTATACGAGGTGGATGCATCTCGTATGTATTAGCTAACCGCTCCTCTGTAGTTTGAGACATCTCATGTGCATACGCAGATGGAGACAGCTGTAACAAAATGAGCTACAATGAGTTGCTCTGTGAACAATGGGTACATTTAGTGCTGCTGTCAGTAACGTTTTGAAAAGTATATGGGTGCATCAGTGCAAACATTAGCTGCGCATTCACCATTTCCGCAATTCCATTTCACAGTCTGCAAAGGCACACACATACAGTGCATACACATACAGGACACACTCTCACACTACATTCCAACTGCATACTAGTCAGCAAAATAAGAAACAGCCATGATTCCTGAGTCATAATCTACATAATAAGCGCTTTAAGAAGAGACAATTTTGCTCTAACAATTACACATGGTCTACCACACGGCCTATCACAGTAGAAACATCAAACGGCACTGACTATGCTTCAAGGTCAGGAGCAAAAAATCATTTTAACTTCAAATATAAATGAATAATGGAAAGGGGAATCTGATTCATATTTAATAACTGCCAGTTTTGTGTGTGGTCCAAACATACAGTGCTTTCCATGATTCAAAGACAACAGAAAAATGCAAACCATTGCCTTATTCTGAAAACAATATTTCAACGATTCCAGTTTATGAGGGTTTATTTTGTGTTTATCCAGCAGGGTTAGGATATGAAATATGTTTGTGAATCTCGATAGAGTTCAGAAGAGAGACTAAGATCAGTTTGAGATGGGTAGGTTGAGATGAGATTGAGGTTGAGATGGGTAGCCTTTTGCTGAGCGAGCTGCATTAATTTCATGCATGTACATCTCAACATGTTCTGTAGTGCAGTTTTGCAGTGTACGTGGACAACAGGGATGTAAATGGAGATTGTATCCGTATATTATTTGTGGTGGGGAAAATAAGCAGACAGCAGGTCTAGCAAGTTTTAAAAGGACTCACCCTTTTGGCTCTGTCTTCTCGCTTTACAAGCTTGGGATTTCTCGGGGCTACTACTTTTGTTCTGAATCCTTCTGCCTTTGACGTTAGCATTATGAAATGCAGCCACTTCTATTTAGACCCTGTTAGTGATAATCAATTAATATCGTCTGTAGTTATTAAAAACAAACAAATAAGGTCCATGTTCGCTTAACACAGAAGTAAAAAAAACTTTAAACCGTAAAGACAAAAAAGCTTAGAAAAAATAAGTGGACAGACATCAAGCCAGGCTAACGTTAGCACGTTTGCTAATGTCAGTTTACTCTTTACATGCCAACGTTACATCCTATTGCTAGTTCTATAACGCATAAACTTTAAAGTTTGGACTTTTTTTGGTTAAGGACATAATGTAAACATTTAAAGCATAAATGAAAGACAGAAACCGAAAGGGATTTAAATGGGTTTAAATGTTAATTACTTACGAGCTCAGTTCGTTATTCACCACACATTTCTCAAAACACTCTCAGCTTGGTGGTTACTATGGCAGCAAGAAACCGGTCCGCCTTGCAGCAAGCTGTGCTCTGATTCGTCCAGGCGATCAATGGCGCGTTGCGATTGGTCCGCGGCGAATTGGGCAAGGCGGGCGCAGAGCCATGTCTCTGCCGTAGCAACGGGACAACGGAAAACATGCGAGAGCTGGCGGTGTGTTCATGTGGGAAAAGTCAAGCTGTATTCTCTCAAGAAGAGCTATTTAAACTCAGCACTTACACATCTGATTTTAGGTACAATCAGAAGTGCATCCAGACGTTTCTGAGGACGCCAGAAATGTCTCTGGTTGAGAGCTCACATGAGGAAATCACTTCAGATCTTCAGCATCATATCAAAAGGGCTAATAAACAGGCAGTGTAATGTACGAGAAAGTTGTCATTGACAGATCAGTTGGATGGGGTAAATGCAAACTTTGACTTTCACTTTTTGTATTTCACTGCAGACAGTATAAACAGAACTTTGATGTTTCTGTCTGTTCAGCTTCATTTCAATGTGTCAGTGCCCTTGGCAAAGGTAACTACCCTTCTTTGATGGCACCATTAATGCCAAAATGTATATGGTTCTAGTGCAGCAACATATGCTGCCTTCAAGATGATATTTTTCAAGGACGTCCATGCATGTCTCAACAAGACAATGCAAAATCACATTCTGCACTTTTTGCAAAGGTATGGCTGTGGAAAAAGAGAGTGCTGGACTGGTCAGCCTGCGGTCTTTAAGTGTTGTGAAAAGGAATGGCAACATTTCAAAGTGGGGGATGTTTTACTGACACAACGTTTTTGGAAATATGCTGCAGGTTGTATACTGTTGCATTAAAAAACATGAGCAATACAGCAATGTCAGTCTTCTTTACCTGTTCATTCCTCACCACTGCAGATTTTCGAGTACTGAAACTTCCTCTCTGGCAGCCTAATTATTCCTGTTTAAACATTGTGTTACTTCTTGTAGGCCAATCTGTTTTCTAGACCAGTCTATTAAATGATCATTTATCACAGCACTGATCTTGTTCCAGGGTCATGTACAGCAAGAAGAAATAATGCATTCAGTCTCCTCCGGATTTACCCAATCCTGTATCTTATTTGACATAATCCCCAATACACTTCAGGCTATTTCTGTACTGTACTACACACAGGATGGGAAGCTCATGTGAGCTCATATAGAGTAACATACTTTCAACCATTTCATGTGTAGAATTCTTGAAATAATGCTCTCCTGCATTATTCTCCTGTGCTAAATTGACATGATTGATGGGTTTATACTAACATGTAACCCCATTCAATTCATGCTTAGCAAAGGGTCACTGGAAGGCGCAGACATGTGAGTGGATTTGCTGAGATTAAGGTAGATTTTTCTGTGGCAGTAGGGGATTGCCTCACTTTTAGCTGATGTGCCAGTCACCTGACTTTGTCCACAATGTCACTGCACTGCAAGTAGTGAATAGAATTACTACTATGTAATCTGGAAGTAAAGCTGTCAGTATAAGTTTATATGAATTGGTTTTTTTTTTGGACTTAGCTTTTATATGTACAGCCACAGATATGTACTATACTTTATGCATGCTTGTATTTTTTAAAAAAAAGGTATCCTGGCATAAAACTAGCATTTAGTTTGTTTTTGGTCATATGATTTAATACTCTGTAGTTTGGCATCCCTTAGGTTCATCCCTCACTATCCTTCCCAGCATATGTTATGGAAATACATCATACAATTATTCGGAACCCGTGCACTGCAGTAATGAAATTCACTCAAGTACCGCTTATGCTGTGTTAGCTTTCTGGATACCTCTGCATTCACCAGCTAGAGGATACATATAGAACATATCATGCACCCCACCTTCAGGTATCCAACTCAAAGCGCTTGTAGTTTTTCAGAACTTCCACCCCACCTTCAATACACATTATCAGAAGGGGTTTTTACTGGTCTTTAGACTGGAAAATCTCACTCTAGAGACCACCGTAGGAGGTAAGGCATGTTTACAACACACTTGGTATAGTGAGGTTTTTCATTTTGCCCAGTGTGCCCCTTTAAAGCTAGCAGCTCTGTGTAAGGAGGTGTCAGGATGCGTGCAAATCTCATTTAAGCAGGTTTATGGATATTTCTTTCACATCTGGACTGTGAGATTACTTACATTTGAGGGCAGGGCTGGCAAGTGGAGCAATATTTGACATTACAGGCAGGCCCTTTTAGATTTCACTCAGAGAAATTCATGAAATAAACCATTACCATTTAGCTTACTATTCAAAATGTGCAAGACCATGTTGAGCGTGCATGTAGAGTATAAGGCAATAATCCTCTGTTCTGCCAATAGGACTATTACAACAGGCAAATACATTAATCCTTTAATCTCGCTCACCTTTAAGTCCATGTTTTGAAGGACTTGTATCCTACAATATTCACTTGTATTATAATTTTCCTGTGAGGTCCACTTCCGAATATGATGTTTGTGTGGGTCCATTTATAAAAACAACAATTCATTTAAGCATGACCATGTCCAACCTCTCTTTAAGACTGATATGTAAATGAGCTCTGCTCTGATTAGCTGCCCTACACTGAGCCTTATTCAACAAGCAGTCCGGGCTGAAACACTCTTTGTAATCTTAATGTGAGTTGGTGAACTTAAACCGTTAACGACTGAATATGCAAATGTTTTGGTTTTGGTGACATCACAAAAAACAGTCATTTTTAGAAGCTTGGTTTTCATTTATGGCCTGTACTGACTGGAAAGTGAACGTCAAGTTTTCAAACTTTAGCAAAAACTTTATTCATAGTACATCAAACTCTTATATTTCAAAAAACAGGAGGACATTTGTTTTCCCATCTTACCAGCCCTCTAATGTCTAAATGTGGAGACTCCATCTGTTAGTGACTATGGTATGAATAAGTACATTTTTTTACCAGATTGCATATCTCACTTTTCTGAGAGAGATGAGGTTCACATAAAGGAGCCAAATGTTTCCTGGGCATCATTTTGATACATCAAGTCTGGCCAGAAATTGATTGTGTCTGTGGTTTGTAGTTCAGAGACATTCGGCTTCTCCTAGCGCGATGTAAAAACTCAAAGATGGGAAGCTGTGATGAGGGTGTCTCTAAGGAAATGCAGAAATAGAGCGAGGATGACAGGAGGGGAACATGCCTTCTGTTTCAGCTCCACGAAGCCTGTTAGTCTCTTTTCTTTAACTGAGAAAGATGCCAGCTTGGCCTTCACTCATGCAGCCTTCTGGAGGGTAAAGGTTTTGCCCTGAGTTGTAGCATTTTCTACAATATCACATACTGAACTTGAAAATGATGAATAAGTAGCTGCTTCTTTCTTCCATTCATTTTTTTCTTTTGTTTTATTTGTCTCCATCTCTGATTCAGTTCAGAAGTTTGTTTTGCAGATGGTTGTAGGCTGTGTGATTAGAGGCCACTTTCAAATATCATCATTCGGCTTCAGTGGCAATACGCTGAGGCCGAGTCAGAGAGCGAGCATGATGTTGAATCCCAACTGGATTTATCGTCTTAGTAAGCCGGAATGAAATAAATCCCTGTGTTTGTCTTGAAGCAGTCTGCGTGGTGAGTAGATCTTCCTGGATTCATTATCATGATGTGAACATCTGGCAGACTTTGCTTCTAATGCTGCTAGATGGATGAACTTTCCTTGCGGTATGATGGTGAGAATGGATTATTTAATAAAGTTTAGAGCAGCTTAATGGCTATTAATGTTTATGTTGCTGTAGTTGTTGTTGCCAATGATGGTGTTAATGATTATGATGATGATGATGATGGTGATGATGACAAGCGCTTGGCTTAATACATAGGGGAAATGGAGTTTGCTTCACTTGCCTTATTAGCATACATTAAGTGTCTTGTGTGCCAAATGAAATAAGGTGTCAGGTTTGATATTTCTGTCTAGCCCTTAATTAAATCTGGCTTGTTGCCAAGCAAATAAAGTATAGCTGACATAAATCAGCATACATCATCATACTATACAATCACACAGTAACTTTATTAAATAAACAGTTGCTTCAGATGCTTGTTATACTATTGCTCAATTACTGACCAGGCCAGTGGGACCAATGAGTCTCTGACTGCCTTGGGCCTCGGGAGGCCTCAGATATATCATCATCACAAGGCCTGTGGCAGCTTAAAGGCTGGGGGTGGTTCACAACAGATGCATAACATTAGATAAAATGAAAGGAAGGATTAAATTAAATAAAGGCCCTCTGCCCTCATCTTAGCATGTGAAAATAATGAAAGGCCTCCTACCACCAAAAATGTGCAGAAATGTCTTGCAGAACATAACGATCTATTTCACATTAATTGAGAATAAATCATTTTGTTTACATACTTTTCCAGAGCTGTTCAAAGTGCACATAAACAAACATGAGCTGCTTATTAAAGTTATTTTTCAGGTTTTGTTGTTGCCGTATTGTTGCATCAGAGTGTAGGGCAAGGGGGTCTGCAAAGATGCTTGAGTTTTCACAGCCTCTACTTAAATATGGTACTTTTTTCTGCCAATGTTAGTGCACAGTTTCTATTCATTTGTTTGCATGAATTTGTATGAAATAAACAGGTTGCAACATGTCATAAATTGTACAGCACTGTAAAGAAGACCCCAAAAGACCTTTATGGTGCCAGTGTCAAGATCAATAACCTTTTCACAAATGTTGAAAAACTGTCAATTTTGAGTCATGGCTTTGCAGATTCAGGTGGTATGACCTCAAAATAACATTTATCTGTTTAAAACAATGCATGTCTAACCCTGATTTTAAGGACAAAGCTTTATATGGTTGTCAAAGCATAAACACTAGATTGCTTTAAAATAGTGTATTTTTTTGTTTATGACTGGTTGTACCACTGCAAGATACAAAAATACACATCACATCTTTTTAAGAAGAAGTCTCATTCTGAAAGCCTTGTTTGACACAGGTACAGAAACCTTGCAAGAATCAGTGGCCTAAAAATGTTTATTAACTTATTACTGTCTATGAGACAAATTATTACATCTTCCAAATAATTAAAGGCAATCCAGTTGTCACAGTACAAACACAGGAGAGGAAAATGATTAAGCACAGTAGACATCACCGGTTGAAAATTGAGTTTTAGATGGCTGTGTAACTTTTTAGAGGTCAATGTCTTATACCAACTAAATCAAGCAGTGACATGATGTGCAAAACACCAAATAATACAAATATCCTGCCCAAACAGAAATCATTCTCCACTTACGTTCTCTGAAGATTCTGAGTGACTGATAAATTCGTAGAAGTAGAAGAATATGTACAGTAATGACTACATACAGACGAGTGAAAATTAGCCTAATAGAAAACTCTCAGGTGCATTATTGGGGCACAGATGGCTGGAGCTTCAGTCACAAAGACAGCACAACTGGGCACTGGATAGAAACAGTGACTGAAGTGACGTCTGCATACAGATTCTTGGGAAAGACATCAGTAAATAGAGTTGGAAATTGAGGTTGAAACATAATGTGCTGCTTTAGCTATATAAGGAACAGAACTCCAATTCCATTTATTTGCCTTAAGAAGCTCTTGGGTTGCTTTTGTAAAATGTTTTGGATCATTATACATCTGTACTGTGGAGAAGCAGAAGTTGCATCATGTAGCTGAATATGAGCAGAAAGTATACCTCTATACACATCAGACTTCTTCCTCTTACTTCCATCAGCAGTCACAGCAGTCACTTCATCAATAAACACCAGAGACCTTTACTTCCTCTCCTTCTCCATACTATTCAGATCCTTCTGGAACAACTTAATCTTGGTTTCATCTGTCCAAAGTATCTTATTCCAGAGTTGGGTTACGTTATTGTAAATGTTTTCTAGAAAAGTCTAATCTGGCCCTTCTGTTCTTAAGTGTTACTGGTGATTTGTAACTTGAGGTAAATCCTCTGTATTCACATTCATGAAGTCATCTCTTAAATAAAGACTTTGACAGTGGTACACCAACTGTCCTTGACTTAAATAGATGTTGCAAAAAGGTTTTTCTTCACCACACAAAGAACTCAGAGATCATCCAGTTGTTGTCTGTGGTCTTCCAGGCCTTTTGGTATTGCTGAGTTCATGTGTCATGAATTCTTCCTTTTTAAGAATGTACCAATAAGTTGATTTGGCCACTCCTAAAGTTTCTGCTATCTCTTTGATCTCTCTCAGCTTGTTTATTTTTTTTTTTTTTGAGCCTAATGAAGGCGCTCATCACTTGCAGTGACATCTCTTTTGACAACATTTAGAGAGTTCCCATGAAAAGCTTGGAATCAACTCCAGACCTTTCGCTCCTTAATTCATCATTCAATAACAAGGAAACAGGCCACACCTGGCCATGAAACATCATCCTGCCAGTTACTTTGGAGCCTGCAGAAATGAAGGTACTATGTGAAAAATGGCTACTTTCTCAATATTCATTCATCTTCTAAGCCACTTATCCCTCTGGGTTGCAGGGCGTGCTGGAGCCTATCCCAGTGCTTATTGGAGGGAAATTGCCCCTAGGGGCGATTTAGCATCACCAATCAGCCTGACTGTCTGCATTTCTTTTGAACAGTGGGAGGAAAGCATCACAGACACAGGGAGAACATGCAAACTCCACACAGAAAGGACCCCAGACACCCCACTGAGGGACTGAACCCAAGCCCTTCTTGCTGGGAAGCGAAGGTACTACCTTTAATCACATCTCGCCTGCTTCATACTAAAGCCAAAACTACAAAAATGATGTCACTGATGAAATACTTCTGGACCTGACTGTATTCTGGGCAGAGTGACCAAGCTGGTAGGGGCTGCTGAATGGACTCTTCACCATTCAGGATAAAAGCTCCTTTCCTAAAACAACAGATGTAATTAATTTAAGTTCACATAAGTTACATACTGTCTCCAAGCTGGGCATGACAGGTAACATCAAGCATCCTGAAAGTTAGCAGTGGAGGCCAATTCAATACACTGATTCATGTATTGATGGGATAAGGCCTCAAAAAGGAATGTGTGTCACCCAATGTCCGCATCCATAAAGGATATATAGGCACGGCTGCCACAAGGAATCTTTTCTTAGAGGGGGCTGTCACGATGAGTATAGCAGGGGCAGCAATAGTATCTGGTAGTCTATCAATATGGCCACTAGTAAAGCTCAGAGGTGTCAGTGGTTGAGTTCTGTGCAACCAGAGTTGTAAAATGGAGCACAGGTTACGTGCTACTAAGGCATCAATGATTTTCCAGTAAGTATCTCAGATTGGAGCAAATCTGCACCTATCAGTGAGAAGGGAGCAGGGCTGGAAGTGGGTCTCACACACACATACAGCATTGTCTATGTACAGTGGCATTTTGGCATGATTTTCTTTTTTAGTGAAGTATATCTTTTACATATTTGGTTCCTACTTTACTCTAATTTTGCTGTGTACACAAGCTTTCTAGGGCAGAATTTGATCAAAGTGCTGCACCATTTAAGGTGGAACTGGAAAATTCTAACAAAAAGCTGAGGCACCAAAATATAACTGCTGCACCATTTAAGGTGGAATGTAAAAACCCCAGACTGACTTCAGCTTCACAGAGAGTTAAAAGGCATGAAAAGGGATGCTCTGTTTCTGCTGGACAGGTGGGTAACATTAACATATGTTTGCTGTTTCACAGATCCAATATCTCAGTATTCTCAGTGTTTTGCCCTGCTCGGTAATATTAGTGATAGCTGGTTAGCATAGCAGCAGAATTTATAGCAACACTTTGCTCACCCACAACTTAACAAACATAATGTGACGTTATCTCATGACATTTCTCCATATAACGGACAAGGGGTTCTGTGAGGGGCTAAAATACATTTTTATCAGTCATTCGTGTTGGAAATGTGCATCCATGAATGGGATGATGGACCTCTTGAAGGAGCACTGATGGGAGGGGTGCATCCACGATACTCCTACAACCCAGCATGCCTTGTGCAAAATATGTGTGAAACTTAAATGCTGCTAACAAGAAAAATGTAGAGCCCATATCAACACAATGTTAGCGAAGAGGTATTGTTTTACCTCATCCTTCCACCATAGGAGGAAGGTAGGATGATATAAAGAAGTGGCCAGAAGTGTCTTATGGAAGTATTTTATATATTTTCCTGAATAATTAGCAAGTGACAGGGAGGTTATAAATAACCAGCATACCTTGAAGGCATAGCAGATTGGGTGCTTTCCAGTGAAGACAGCAGACAAATATATTCACTTAACAGCAGCCTGGCCAGAGCCTGAAGACTCCATCATGGCTGGGTGGACACTGCAGAGACAGGAGGATGCTGGTGCATTGCAGGACTTGGGAGGTCCTGCAGTCATGCCGTTGCTGTTTTATGGAAGTTTAGCTGACAGCTAATTAATTAAGAGAGATTAAATCACTTTACCCATGCTAAATTGTGACAGAGCGATTCCACGTCATGTTTATTGGCAGAACTGTCGCTGGTGATTATTGGATGTATGCAGTAGGTATTATAAAAAGTGGACTGAGCAAGTTACATAAATTGTATTTCAAGTAAATGAATAATTCATTCATTCATTCATGTTGGCTTTTGTACAACTGAGAAGCAAGAAATTGTCCTGTGATCTGAGAAACTGGTTTCACCCCTGGTGTTGCAGTAGGCAGTTGGTTGAAGAAGAATCACTGCTTTACAAACTAGTGCTGCTACACCAGCAGCAAAATGCTTAATGATGCTTCAATCCACAACTGGATGTTCCGCACATCTTGAACTTCAGAGGTCATGTGAAAAATACTGTTGATTGTTTTAAAGTCGAGTTCAAATATCTACAATCGTTCTCCAGCATCTTATCATATTCTGCCTTTAAGGTGGGACTGGAAATAAGAACAAGAAGCTTACTTCAGCTTCATTTAATCTCTATCCATATGAGAGCAGTCCATATGAAACCAGCTGTAATCAGCATATCAAGGATGTATCACTTAAGGTGGGTGGCACCATTTAAACCCTAAACTATTACAGATATACAATTTGATGTGATTGTCATTGTTTGTCTTAGCCATCTTGTGCTTTTATGTGTGAGATTACACATTAGCTTATAGTAATCGCCCCAAAACACTGTTGGCCCACCCATACTTCTCCCGACTCTGCTATCCATTCCATCATTGGAAGAGACTGCCACAAATGTAGTACGGAAGTAATTGGTCTTCAGTACGTCTTAGACTTCCATCTGGACTCTGCACTCAGCCAGTGCAGGTTGGAGTGAAGTCTTTATCTGGTGAAGACTCACAGGTATCCATGAGGAGCCAACTCTCCAGGCTATAATGACCTGTTTGTGCCATGATCAATATCACTGGAGCTGCTGCACCTGATCGCAAACACAAGAAGGCGTGAGAAGCGTGAGAAGGACTCACAGGCACCATTAAATGATTTTATATCATCATAGCAAGCTGTCAAATCTGAAGCTACTGGAGAGTGGCAGAAAAACATCCTAGGCTCAGTGGTTGGAGGAGCAAGTGTAGCTAAGTCTAAATGAGTTATTTTATATTTATTTATATCTTGCCAATTATCTGTTTCTGCTTGAATTCCAGTAGTGCTGACCAGAGAATTTCCTGTGAATAAATTAATAAATAAATAAATAAATAACTAAATAAATAAATAAATAAATTGGCTCTAATACGGTGTCAGAGACACCAGGCAGGACGTGCAATGTCCCACTTAATGATGGCTGAAATCTCCATGCTACCCCAATGATGTTCACCAAGAGGTGGCACTTGCCACCAGACAAGGCAGCCAACTGCTTGGGGCCCCAGGCCAGTGGGCGGGGGCCTGAAGGTATATTTATATTTTTTACTTATTTTAGAGCTTAGGTTATTCTAAACTTGTTTGTATTTACATTTTGAGACTAGTAATAAAGTGAACTGTTGAAATAAACAATGTTTAACATTTTGCAATTTTTCTTTCAGATTATTTGTAACATAGTGGTGATGAATGCTGGTTTGAGATGCCCCCTGCAATGTTTGCCTAGGGCCCCAACAGGCTCTGTAATGATTATTGTGTCCACCTTGCATCTGGAAACACGTACTCACCAGACAATTCTGGGAAGTCTGGGATTTTGCAGAGCAGTTTTTCAGAGCCAACTATTAGAAGAAAGCAACCTACAAAAAGCCATGTACCACAACCGGAGCATCTTTAAGGCCAATCATTTTCATGTGGGTGTAAGCATAACAGTTTACTTTAGTGTATACGCCATATATACGCAATAAGATCAGGTAAAACAGAATCATGTGACTTATAGCTTGATACATCATCATTATTCAAAAAATCCTACTCCTTTTCCACCTCATCTTAATGCTTTGCTATTCTTTGGTGCATTTTCTAAATTTGCAAAAAGAACTCGTGGATGGAAAACCCACTAAGTAATGAATCTGAATAGACCAGCTGAAAGCGAGCGTGATGTGTTGATGCTTTGCATCGTTCTGCCATTATAACTCAAAATAGAAGAGGAGAAACTACGACTCTTCTATTAAATAACTTGAGGAGAGGAATATTGTTTGTTTTGTGTTTGTGATTGGTAAAGATATTTAGCTAGTTAGACTTAGCAGAACTGCTGAGCTGCCCAACACCAGAACATTATGATGCTATTTATTGCTAATGCTACATTATTTAGTCTATAGATGTTAAATGTGGGAATAAAAATGTCCTGTTATACACGTTATTAAATGTTTCAAACTCATAGTTCTGTAAGCAAAGCAGCTGACCTGTCTCAGTGCATTTGATGTCTTGGTGTGTAGACATCTTGAAGACGTTGCAAGGTGATGCAATATGACATTTGAACACGTGTTTGATGTCAGAACAAAGTATTGAGGGATGGGGGACCTAGTAACGTATGTTCACTATTTCACTCATTTAGGAGACTCTTACGGGAAACCAAAATGTGCTTTGGCTGCAAATCATGTGTGAGTCTCAGTCTCAGACACTCTGACCACATATACACAGAGTATCTGATATCTACACTAAACTAAGCTAGCCACAGCTGTTGGGATTTTGCCAGAGTGATATATAGATATGTCAGTCAGTAGAGGTCTGATACTATGCAGTGTAACAAGGTAGTCTCTTCTGTAGATATAGCACAGTCAGAGGACTCCACAGTCCTGCAGTGAAACACAAGGTAGGGACAGATGGTCTTTGCAGGACTCTCCCATGTGTGGATGAATCTGTTGCAGCTGTAAAAAGCATCAGCGCATCAAGGAGAGTGAGCTTCATCTTGCTGAGGTAGCACCTTAAGAGTGCTGTGTTATAGCAGTGGATGGGTCAGAGCACAGCACAAGTGCCAGAAACTAGGACTATTTGGTCCTCTATTGATGATAGCTCTGTGACATCGGCATTGTGCTGCAATTTAAGCAGAGGTCAACCAAAGTCCACTTGAAATAATCCATCCTGAAGCACAAAGGATACGGCTCAAGGCTTCCTTATGGTTCACTCAGTGTTGGTCAGATTTGCAGAGAGTGGAATTACCAATGTTGTCATGATAGTAAGTATAGATGGCTTGAAGGAAAATTGTCAGTCAAGTGGTAAAGAAACCAGTTTAGAAACCGTTACCCTTTGAGCTCAGGCTTGTTCATTATTCAACTGCATCATTGCAGAAATTCACCATATGCTGTAATATCAAGGTGTAAACCTGGGGAGGCGCTGCGGCTGCTCTTCTAAGGCAATGCTGCCTTGGTTGAGCTACCAGATATTTTTTTAACATACCAAACAAGGAAACAGTAAAAAAAGAGAAACATCTAGCTTAACCAATCTTATCAGACCCCGTAAGTCGTAAGTCAATTATATTAGACCTGGGGGGTCTAATTAGGGGGTCTCCTTTGCTGCTTAGCCTGCAAGGTCACCAGCCACTGAAGTTGACAAGAATTTAGCTAAAAGCTCACTACAGTAAGCATTGTGCCTTATTCATAATGCAATGTAAAATAGTGAGCACCTACACTGTGATATCTACCTACAATATGGATTTGTGATAAATTGTGGTCAATATAGCTGGCTATCAGCATATTATCTAGCCAGTTTAAATTTACTTGGGAAATAACATTATGGACATCAATTACATTCTTTGTTTTCATAGAATCTTCAGTATTTGAAATAGTCACATCAGTAGTAGCGACTGACTGTGGTTTACATGACATTAATGTCAGTGCACTGAAAAGATCACATAGTGTAGATCATAAAGCAATTTTATATCTCCTGATACGGCAACCTGCAAATGGATATACAAAAAAGGGGGAGCAGTTGCACTGAAGGCCAGTCAGGAGATCAGATCTTGGCCAGTTTATTTTAGTCTGAGTTCAATAAGAATACTGAACACAGGCAAGGAGAGGTGGAGAGAGAAGCTGAAGGAGACTGAAAGGGCTGAATGAGCATATCTGATCATGCACTAATCTATAGTCTTTGTATCTGAATAGCATATTTAGGACCTGCAGCTTATCTAGGAGGGTAGAGATAGCATTGCTTCACTTTATTATTGTTTGCTATTATTTAAGTAATATTAGATCCATATCTACACATGCCTAATTCAGTCTATAAAGAGACAGATCTGCTGTGTGCCACCTTCAACAAACAGTCCATAAAAAGTTAATGTAATAAGGCAGCTTCTCTAGATCAAATATCTTTAAAGAAGCAAAAACTATCTAGAACATTGAATAATCTTACAATGTCATAAAAACAACTGTTAGGTATATTGACTACATGTAAAACGTATCCACAGTTTGACCCATCCTCTATGCACAGTAAATAGTCCATCATAACCTTTATGAAGACTATGTGGTCCAGAATATTTTTGGTACATATTACATATGCAGAGAACAGAGCTGTGGCACTGTGCTCCGCCTTTCCTATTTCAAAGCCTGTGAGAAAGATTAACAGTTAACAACGTTTCTGCTTCTAGAACACGAATAAACATAAGAAGATAAGGAGCTAATCAGTATCCCTAAGAGGTACAGAGTGGTAGTGGATGATGAGGTACTGAGTATTACTGTTGTACAACCCAGTAGTGAAAGAACTTGCTTGTGTAGGGCACTATGCCTACTTTGTTTCATTAGCATGGCCAATGGTCAGTTTGTAAACAAAGAGGTTTCAGTCTGGTCCATGGAGACAACAATACTGACAAACTGAATAGTGCTGATTGTTGTATAAAGGTCTTCGGGTTTCTTACACATCACAGAATAGAATAGAATAGAATAGAATAGAATAGAATTATTTTGTGATGGGTGTTCTATTGCAAATTCAAAAACAAGTCCTGAAACATACGTTAACCAACAGAATGTACAGGTTACATTCTATGTCCATCTGCTTGAGAGACATCCACAACAGCAATAATAACCATTATTAATGGTTGCATTACAAATGTATTAATTTTTTGCCACTCAAAATGACTAATTTGACTAATTCGCTAGTAAGTCTGATAGGTATAGTCAAGTTTCAGTCTGGTGCATGGAGAGAACAAAACTGAGCAACAGAAACATAGTGAAAACAAGAACTGAAACCAAAGTTAACCAATAAAACTTACAGAACTTAAAAACACTCAAGGCTAGCTTAACAAGCTTAGGTCAACTTTACAATCTCTTCACAAAATAATACTCCTAAAATAGGAAATAACCATACTATTCTAGTTTATACTCTGGTTAGGGCTGGGTATCAAAATACAATACCTTTTCAGGACTAACCAAGTTAACTTAATACTACAGAGTATAAAGTAGATGCCCTTCAATACAGAATCTCAATGTCGAGAGAATTGATCTTAGTGTCTGTGAATGAATAAACATGCTCGTTCTAAAATCTAAACTGCTGATTGACTGTCTAAAATGCATTCTGTAAAAAACATCAATGCTTCTGGGTTAACCTTCAGTTCATTGGGTTCAGTAAATGTATACCCACCTCCAGATGGCTGATCCTTGAAGGGGGCGCCTCACGGCAGTAGGAGTGCAGGAGGCATGACCATGCAAAGTGGCCAGGTGAAGAGGCTCTCGGGAGGCACCTCGCTCCCAGCCTAAATAGAAGCATTTGTTCTTGACAAGTTGTTGTTGCTGGGTTTATGGAGTGTATGTGTTGTTTGTGCTGTATTGTGCTGGGCTCAGGGTTAGTGTGTGTTCTATGGCTGGAAGTGACCTGCCTACAATCCTGGATGTTTGAGTAGCGCTGAGTGGCAGTCCTCCTGTGCTGCCTGTTCAACAAAGTAACATATGCTTGCATGAGCAGTGTGTCCCATGCACTTGAAACTGTAAAGTTAAAGATTGAATACATCAAATTTGTGGCTTTGTGCCTACTTTGGTCACATGCCCATTAGTTTCGTTAGCATGGCAATGGTCAGTTTAGAAACAGAGAGGTTTCAGTCTGGTGCATGGAGAGAACAAAACTGAGCAACAGAAACATAGTGATTGTTTAGGAACAATAGCAGCTATAAAAAGTCTTAGGGTTTCTTAATCATGACAGAATAGAATAGAATAGAATAGAATAGAATAGAATAGAAAAGAATAGAATTTTCCTTCCTAGGGATTTTTTTTTCTTTTAGCTACAAAAAAAAGAAAGAACTGAAACCAAAGTTAACCAACAAAACTTACAGTTCTAGTTCTAGTTCAATGTCCTTCTAATAGAGGGAGAGTCAGTTACAGAGGACGAGTCAGTAATAGAGGGTGAGTCCGTAGTAGAGGGAGAGTCAGGGATAGAGGGAGAGTCAGTGAGGGAGGGTGAGTCAGTGTTAGAGGGAGAGTCAGTGAGAGAGGGTGACAGACGGTCAGTCAGTGATGGAGGCAGAGTTAGTGATAGAGGGTAAGTCAGTGATGGAGAGACAGTCAGTGATGGAAGGTGAGTCAATGACAGAGGGTTAGTCAGTGATAGAGGGTGAGTCAGTGATGGAGGGAGAGTAAGTGATGGAGGGCATGTCAGTGAGAGAGGATGAGTCAGTGATGGAGGGCATGTCAATAAGAGAGGGCCGTCAGAGATCACTGACCATTCTTAGGGAGGAAGGAGGAGCACATTTCCTGTCTTTTGAGGAGTGTTTATCATATTTCTTTTTTGTTTGTTTCCATTTAAGCTTTGCTGAATGTTTAACATTACACCCAAATTTAGTATTATACAAAAGATTCAATATTTTATAATGGAGAGTTTAATAATGGAGACAATGATTTTCTCTTTACTCTTTGAGCAGTACAAAGAGACAGTGGACTATTCCTGGCTCATACACACATTCAGTGCAAAGTGGCAATAATCTGTGACACAGATCTTAAAGGACTGGCTGATTTGCGGAACTGGACAAGAAGACTGTGTTTCCTTATAAGGAAACCTCCTTTCCCCCTCCCAGTACAGGTAAGTGGAAAGTGGTCTTAAATTCAGACATGGGAGATGTGAGTTTAGAAGCAACACTCACAGACAATAATTTTTATTGCCCCACCCCACCATAAAATTGACTTGGAAGATGAAAAAATACATTGTAATTTATGTGTTTACTCTGTAGGATGTCACTCCCCCGACTAGCATCTAAATGTTTATATTAGAATACTTATTTAAGATTATTAAATTATACGTATTGAATGTATCACATTAACAGGTTGTGAAGGGCCTGTTTGCAAATAATTACCATGAATAAGACATATTACAAATAAGCGGGCAGTAAATAGTTGTCAGGGCTGACTGTATTGTTGATGGAAGCTAACTGGTGAGATATGCTCTTATGAGCAATTGGATCTCTCTGTGAGTCATGTGTCTACTATTGTGAACTAATAGGAGTGCCTGTTGAACAATACAGCTGGAGAGTAAGGAATTAACCTGATTTTCAGTATGAGGTACAATACAAACCATGCCAGTGCCATGAGGGTATTTGAAAGCAGATTAATTTACTCAGAATGCAGATTAGAAAGCAGATTAACTAGGCTACTCTATGGTGGAAGGAACTGAGTTTCAAAGGCGTCAAAACTTTCCACACAGAGCAGGTTAGAGTTTAGAGAACTTCCTGGGCTGTAAAAATGTCAAATTAGCAATTAGATTCTTGTCAGAACAGGTTCCTTAGTGCAATGCCATAGAATACCTGCTTTTGGTCTTAAATGGCAGTTTTAAAGAACCACTTTTGTATATGAGGCTTAAATGAGATTTTAAGTTGCGAAATGTAAGTTTGGGGAGTTGGGAGTTGGAGACCTTTCTGGTGGAAGTGTGTAACCGCATGCAACACGCTAAGAAACATTTTGTAATGCCGGTTGTGCTTCGGGCCCTTTTCCTGAGCAGAAAAATCTTAGGCTCTGATCAGATCACACAGATTTTTGGTTGCATTCAAAGCGTGTTAAAGGGCATGGTTTTAGAAGATGCTAAGTAAATGATCTACTACTGTATTATCACCATATCTTTGTCAGTATAGGACAAATCAGCAATACATTGCATCAGCAAAGAATGTCCTTCTCATTGGATAACGCAGGCAGAGCTGCACTAGTACTGAAGCTGGCACAAAATGATTTAGTACCAATCCTAAGACTTATTTAACCACATTATCAGAAAAGCGGAAAGCTTTTTATTAAACTGATCTTCGCATGTCAATATCTTCACTATTTGTGTGTGTGTGTGTGTGTGTGTGTGCATCATCATCAACACAATAGTTGCCCCCAGAAGGAAGTGACAGATTGCAATGCTATTCTGTTAAGAACAGTTTATTTTTAAGATTGTAAGCCTACATCAACTCTTAATAGCTCTTCATATAATATGAATAACTCTTGTAATAGTAATGCATTGTACATACTATACTATACTATACTATACTATACAATACTATACAGCAGACAGTATGCTAAAGAATGGTAATAGTGGTGTACTGTATTGATATACTACTTAGTATGGCAATATACATCAGTAATGGCATGCTGCCATGCTAAAGGTTGGTAAAGTTAGAAATTGCAGAAGTAACAAAGCATCAGGTCAATTTATGAACATGAACACGATACATGAACGCTTAAACCATGTTTTATAGTAGTTTAAAATAGAATTTACAGACTAAAAATCTATATTTTTCTTTTTAATAATATTATTATTTAATATCATGCTTCAGATTTAACAACAGTTAATCTTCCGGTATTGTGGGTTACGTACTAAGGAGCAGCGGAACATCTTTGTGCATCTAGCTTCTATCAGCATCTATCTGCAGTCTGTTAAGCTCTATTTTTCTGTGATATAAAATAAATCAGAGGTGTGACCAGTTCAGGAGTGTTTAACAGTAACAGAATGTGGATTAGTACAGTGTAACTCTGTTAATAAGAGATATTCTCGAGTAGAAGTAAAACTATAATGAATTTAAAAGTGTTCAGGAAAGTACAAATCCATAGACCTTTACTTCAGTAGGCCACATATGTAAATATAAGAGTACCACCTCTGGAGAATACTACACCACTGTTTGTAAATATCAATTTAGGGCCTGTACTATGTGACGCAGTCGCATTTTTCGTGTGCAGGCTGAGAAGCTAACTTGTTGTGTCCGTGTTGCTGCAGTGCCGGTGAGGCCGCGCTGAACTATTTGCTGGCCGGTTGACAGTACTCCAGGCTCTCTGCTTGCGGGTCAGCGAGCGGCGCAGTCTGACAGAAAATTGGATTAGCAGGACGGAGCCCTTTCAAAGAGACCGCGAGTCGGGCAGCCCCTCCTCCATCACGCCACCTCTCCTCCACACCGAGGACTATATATATGTGCGTGTGACCGGTCCGCTAAGTAGCCTACTGTAAGCGGCAAATAAGGGTGAGCTACACAGAGACTAAACAGTCTTTTCTCTTCTGTTTACTAGCCATTTCCCTTCTCTGGGTCGCTCGCCAGCCGCTGCGGACATGTCTGCATCCAGCCAGTGCAGGTAAGATTAGAAGAAGCGAATATGCACCAGTCACAATCCACCTGCGTACAGTAAAACGAATTTATGCCGCATAACAAATCTGTTACTGATCATGTTAGTAAGACATCGAAATAAACAGTAATAATAAAAGAGAAGAGCAGCTAATGAGCTCGATGGCTGATCTAGAAAGCAAAAGCTCCTCGCTGTTTATCGCTCCTCGCTGGTTAATCCAGACCACAATGTAACCGTCACAACGCGAGGACGTCGATTTGTCTTTAAATGAGTCAGTTGGGTTTAATCTCCTGTGCCGTATGTGGTGCTCTACTGCCAAACAACGCAGTAATGATGACTGTGATGACTGTAACCGTCCAGGTTGTGGTGAGTTAGTCCCGTCTAAGGGGATAAAACATTAGTGATTATTAGGAGTAGCTGTGAAGTGCGCAGCCTCTCTGGGCTGTTATTGCAGCGTTTGGTAAGATAATATCACCCGATTACAGTCAATAAGCGTAACGATATACTCCTAGCCTGCCTGCTGAATTACTGCCCTCCGAGGCTGGGTCAGGCTCTTAAAGGGGACGCGCACCTCTTGAGAAAACTGCAGTCTTCAAAATGTTTCTGAGTTTTTGGTCCAAACGCTGAAGTGGCCGGAGTAGCAGCTGGTAATCTGCCCCAGTGAGTTCGCAGTCGCTCAGTCAGAAGCTCAGCTCTGTGGAATCTGTCCTGAATCCAAAGTGCTGAGGCCGCACTGTGTATGTGTGTGTTAGCACCACGGACAGCGACCCACCCCCTTCCCCAAAGCCCACTGCCTCCATTTCACATCGCCTCTAGTGGTGCTCGAACTAACACGGCAAAACACACACAGCCCCCGAACACACTCGGCCGTCTGCACACTCACACACGCTGTTAGTTTCCACTTGTCCGGTTCGCCTCCAGGTTTAGCTGCTCCTGTCCAAGCTAGATTTAAAGCAGCCTGTAAAACGGTCAGAGATAAACGTTTATGATGACTAAAGTTTTATGGTTTCTAAATCACACGGGAACAAACATTTATGAGCACAAAACAAAACAGAAGACAGTGTTTCCGCTGGAACAACCCTGAGTAAGCGAACAACACACCGCGCCCAGTTAGAGTGAACTCAGTTACAGTCACTACTACATTTAACACAGTCCTAATGATAATCCAAATAAAGGCACAAAATACCTCTTAATACTGTTACTGCATGTACTACTGCCTCTACTTCATAATAATAATAATAATTACAATAATAATAATAATTAAAATACACAATTAACTTTGAATGTAAGTCAATGAAAGCATACTTTTCTTTCCCCATGAAATCTGTGGTCATTTCTTTTGGTTCAGTCATCATGAAATTTTGACACAACATAAGGGGTGATAGGTATTTTCAAATTCCATCACAAAAAAAAAAAAAGGATGAAAGAGTTTAATGAACTAAAGGGCATTTTTAAAAATTACCCGTTATTTTTCTTCAATTCATAGCAGGAGTCAATAACTGAACAACTGATACGGAGCCTATTAGTCTAAACTCAAACAGTTTATACACATAACACTGTGTAGTTTTAAGAGGAAAACAGTAGCAGAACATCAGATAAAAAAGTTTTGCTTAACCAGCTCACAAACATATAACACAAACCTGCAGTGATGATCCAAAATGGGAAGCTCTGCCAGAACAGTTAAATTAGCCAATAGTAAATCCACTAGCTGATGACTGATATAATGGCAAGCTTATTGCACTCTCTCAAACTCCCAATAACTTAGTGCTATGTGTTGGTCTGATATGTCTAATTTAAAAAGGTATTCATGTTAAAAGGGTGTTTGTGATTGCCAGTTATGCGATATGACAAACATGTAAGGGACAAAATTACTTGACTGTGAGAGTGCTGGGGTCCCACCGCCATGTGGAGGTCACACCCCCCTTCTTCTACTTCTATTCATCCATTATTGTTACTATTAATGGTAATACTACTGCTACTATTACTTAATTGTACTACTATTACTGCTACTATTTCTACTACTACTGCTTATTTTTCTGCCACTACTCTTACCTCTACTATTACCACTATTTTTATTTTACCTGTATTTAACCAGGTTAGTCACATTGATTAAAATAAATTGATTAAAATTCTCTTTTGAAAGTGAACCCTGAACGACTTGTCCTATTACCACTTGGCCTATTACCACTATCAGCACCACTACTACTACAACCAATAATAATAATAATAACACTTAATATATATGTCTGCATCGAGTAGAATGTAGTGATGTACTGACACCACCGAAGTAAGCAATATATTAACATTAGTCAATCACTGAACCAGTGCATGTGTCTTGTTACCTATTTAGTCACGTTCCTTTTGTTCTGTCTGTGTTGCTACGGTCACTTATAAACAGAGTGGTTCCAATTTGGTAAATAAAGAGAACAATACTAAGCTATGGTAACTTTTAATATATGACTGTACAGTGTTATTAAAAAGATTAGAATAGAATAGAATAGAATAGAATAGAATAGAATAGGGTAAAATTTTCCTATAAGTGGTTTTGTTGAGAGTTGGGCCATTTAACTGTGTGCTAAGTGCTGTTTTGCTGGCCCCGTATCTCAGCCTATTCTTCTTTTTCTATGAAACTGCCAAGAAGACTTGATAGGGTCACTGCAGTTGACAGCTCATTTCTCTGAGAGTCTGTGCGCATTTTGAGAGAGTTTATGTGTGCATGTGTGGGTCTGTGGGTGGAGGTTGGGGAATGGGGGTAAACTAGATGTCACTGACAGCTACATTATGTGTAGCTCTTAACCATCAGTCAGTCAACTACAGGTGAAGCTATTAAACTGGCACTCGATAACTTATCAGTCCTCATGTCTCATGCACCCTGAGCAGTAGCACAGACTGCACTAAAACCTAGCCTAGAGTGCACACTTCTCACAAAACAGTGGTGTGCTTTACCTCTGGACTATATATCAGGTTTAGTAATGGAGATGATGGCTTTTTCTGTCTCTAGCTATACATATGACCAATACAAAGAGACAGCAGACTGGCTGCTGGCTCACACACACATCCGGCCCAAAGTGGCAATCATCTGTGGCACAGGCCTTGGAGGACTGGCTGATTTGTTGGACAACAAGACGGCGTTTCCTTATAAAGACATCCCTCTTTTCCCTCACAGTACAGGTAAGTGGAAGTGGACGGTTTGTGATCTTGGGCTGATTACTATTGACAGTCCTCAAGATTTAGTTTGCAACACCCATCTGATTTGTTTCAGCTTGGGATTTACTGTTCTGTTGTTTCTGTCCATGAAACAACTTTCTAATGTGGCGAGTGGGAGTAGTGAAAGAAAGAAGAGAAGTGTAATTGTGTATGATCTTGTGTCAATGTGATAATCCATTGTAAAGACAGTAAAGCCATTGTTAAGACAGATCTATTCCATGTTAACAAGAACATTATTTTTGTTGTATGAACACAGGGCTAAATATGAAAATCACATGATTTCTATAGAATGAACAGCGTTTCCAGTTTTCATCACCAATGTCCAGTGCGAGCAACAGTATGGCATTAAAATGCATTGTGTTACCTTTAACACCACAGTCTTAAGTTCATTGTGTTATGGAAGAAAAACAAGCACTTTTAAACAGAACATTCCAAGAAGTAAGTTAAGCTCTGCAGCTCTGTTTTGATCCAAAATGTCTTTGTACTTTTCACAATTCCGTCAATGGACACTGGCTGGAATTTACTAGGCTCTATTATCAGCTGAATGTGGGGCTAAAATGTATCTCTCTTTGAAACAAATAGCATTTTGTTAAAGTTTGAAGGAATCAATAAAACTTATACCTTGCTAATGTTTACTAATGCTTAAAGTGTCCACAGACTTTTTAGGGCAACTGTATATTCCTTAGTGGCAAAAGTGCAGGTATTACCTAGAAGTAAATGTTGTTTTGTATTTGTTGATTTGTATTGAGATGTATTTGTTTATGACACATGAGCTAAGATCCTTTTCTGACCAGATTTGTCTTAATATAATGCTTTTTTCCTTTTTAAAAGTGTTTTTTGTTTGAAAAACAAGTCTTAACACCTGAACTAATAATATACTGTAAACTGTAGTTTACATGTATAATCTGCCAAGGTTCATCGGTCACTGCACTAAACTTCAGAGAAATAAATAGCCTAATGTTGGAAGCTAATATGGCCAGGTAAAAATTCGCTACCTGACTTAGCTAATGATTCTTCTAGCAACCTTAGAAGATACACGCACAAGCTCATGTCTCGATTAATTTTTAATATGTTTAATATTTAAAGCAATGATATAAAACTTTCACATGGGTACTGACACATGAAATGTCTTTGTAAATACTTAAATTAGTTACTATTGACATTTTTGTTGTAACATTTAGTTCAGTTATATATACATTTCAGTCCTGTTATAATCATTACTCCTTCACTCAAGTTCAGTGCGGAGAGATGGTGCCAGTTGTGTAGCATGTATAGTGATGCCCTTAGCTACACAAGTCTCGTATATGTATGTATATTTGTATGGTGTCACAGCTGCGTTTGGGCTAGTCAAGAATAAATGGAATGACAGCTCTTTGCCCTCTTCACCTTACTGTATGTCTGATAACTGCTACTTTAACTTTGCAAGCATTAATTAATCCTTCTCACTGTCTCTGCAGTGGAAGGGCATGCGGGTCAGCTGGTCTTTGGGGAGCTAAAAGGGAAGGAGTGTGTGTGCATGCAGGGCCGCTTTCACTTCTACGAGGGCTACAACACTGCTACAGTGAGTATCCTCATCATTCTCCGTATGTATGCCCCATCATCCCATCTGTCCAGCCGGCATAGCAAAGGGCGTCCAAAACAAAAGACTTCTGCAAAGTTCACTTTTAATGCCAAGGAGTGATAGCGGACCTACAAGAGCAAGACATATTCACAGAGATCAGCTAAGAAGATTATTTAATCACTTTACTGCATATGGGTGGAAGGAGTGGGGAGCAAACGAAAAGCATTTCATGTTGGCTATCATGACAGGTGTTTACTACCTGGAATTTATGACATATGTATTGTTACACACACACCTGGGCAAAGAAAGTCTGCATCTGAAAATGAAAGTAGCACAGAACAAGTGAGAACAAGGAATAGAAGCTTTTGGAGTTCCCTCTTACATAACCACAAACAGTTCCAAGTTTGAACACCCCTGTTTATATTGCACCTTTTGTTGATTTTCTAATTGAAAACAAGTTATCAAACACATCCTATTAAATATAAAAACTTCAATATTAGCAGGAATTATATTTATTTGCTAATACTAACATACGCTTTTTTCATTATATTTCCCCCCAATATGTTGAACTCAGCAAATAGTTAGTAACTGTGAATTAAAATATGGAGAAGTGTCATATCTTTACAATATATGTATTTTTCTCTTAGAAAATCAACAGAATGTGGAACTTGACAAGGGGCTCCTGCACTTTTGCATTCAATTACAATCAATGTCTGCTATCTGTAAAATAAATTAGAAGACACATTTAGTTCCAGTTCCTTCTCCAAAACATCAGCTTTGGACCCATTTTCCACACATCCAAAGAAACATTCACTGTTTTGACATTGTTCATGTGTATGTTTGTTTCTTTGTAGTCTGGTTACTGCCTTGTTGCGATACATTTAGAGCCTTTGAATGAAACATTTTAAAAGAAAAAATACATAAATAAATGAATACAAATGTAAATACATAATATACATAAATAAATAAGATAAAAGTATAAATAAATAAGTAATTAAGTAAGCAAATGTTTTATTATGTTTAAAAGCTGATGGCAGTTTAGCATTAGCTAGTTAGCTATAGAAGCAAATATACAGTAACTCTAATAAACTACAGTATATACTGTATAAAAATATTTTAAAAACATTAATATTATCAAAGATTCACTGGTTTAAAGTTGACATATGACCCTATGCTTCCACCACACATCACTCCTTTTTGCCAGTCATCCAAAACATCAGCTTTGGACCCATTTTCCACACATCCAAAGAAACATTCACTGCACTGTACCACCTCTTCTTAATCTGTGCATCCCCACATACACCCCTCAGGTATTTATCGCCTGATCATCCCTGTGCAGCGCCATCTGCAGGAGCCTGAAGTTACTACCACCTTAAACACACAAGGTGACTAATTTTTTGTCCACTGAACTTATTTTCAATTATTTATTAATAAACAAGAATATCACAGTAAGAGTAAGTTCCCTTCAGCAATACAGGAGTCTGATCCTAGATCAGATAGGTGACCATTGCTTTTTGAATACCAACACAGGGCCAGTGCTAAGCATGAACACATGAACCATATTGTTACTGTCAGACCAAAAACCAAATCCATTTATTTATTTATTACTTCATTTGTTCGTTTACTTACTTATTTAGAGAACAGCTACTGTCCTTTTGCTGTGTCTTGATAAATGGGCTGATAGAAATAGCCCAAAATAAATCTTGTTATATTAAATTTGATTACAGGAAAAGATAAGATTAAGGTTTATTTCTTTCTCCTGAAATGTTATTAAGGTTCTGCTCCGACAGTGATGATATTTGGACCGTGTCCGAAGCTAAAAGCAGCCGTCTCTATGCCTTGCTGCCTATGCTGCCTTAAAATTCAGTGCCTTAGAAGGCTGTATCAGTTCTCATGTTTACTGCTATAAAAATCTATCCTGCCTTCAAAAAATGGCCAAACCCAGGAACCTCAACAGCCAGTTGTTTACACAAACATTGAATCGGACATGCCTCAGAATGCTATCTGAGTAGACACTGTTTTATTAAGTTTCAGACCAGCCTTGGAATTGAAAGTTATGGAGGTTCTTTACATTTAATTGCACTCCCAAACTGTAATTTAAGAGCTTGGCCTTCTTTACCTATCAATTACATGAAAAGGCCTGTTTGCGAAGTTTATGACAGTGCAGGATTTGTAAAATGTTATCAGCTGCACAATCAAATGTCATAGACCTGTGATTCACCTTTTATACTAGCCCAAAGCCTGTTGCTTCATCTCGTCTGAGATTAAATTATTTGGTTTATGGCTGTCAATCTGCAGCACAAAATGAAGCAGCTCCAGCAGAGCCATGCATTAGGATGTAAGATGCAGTAGTCTAAATGACAAACTGCAATTAATCAAGATTATTTATACAACCCTTCAGTGCTGGCTTGATAGATGAACATGCAAGACATTATACAAAAACATCCTGGACTTTAATAAATCCTGATTTAGGAGCATTTATGCAGAACACAGTGATCTGTTAACCGTTAAAGAGTGAACAAATCACATTGCAATGAAAAATCTTCTAAATGCGGAAGCTGGAGACAAAGCCTGCGTATCGCTACTTGCATCCTCGGTTTTGTTGTGTTTCTGTTTTTGACGTAGTTGAAAATGTCCGTTGCTCTTTACATTTACATTGCTGGTACATTTACTTTGTGTGTAAATTTCATGATGAATAGACAACAAAAAAGGACCCAGATTATTTGGAAAAACATCTGTTGCTCCAATGACTTGCATTAAAAGTACAGTATGTCTTTCCTTCACCTGAAACAGTGATCTTTTTGGAGATACAAGGTTTTATTATGACAGCAACGATATACAATAAAACACTTTAATCAAGCACTAGCTAGAACATAGTTGGATCTTTCCAGATTGTAGCTCAAACATGTTTCCTTTAGAACCAAAGCTTAAAGCAAGATGCCTTCTTAGTTTAAAATCTAGCCCCCAAAATCCTAGACAGTGCATACTGATAGACAATAATTCATCTGTTTACACTTTCTTCTGGCAATCATAAACCTTGAGACTGACGCAAAGGTTATTCCGTATTTAACCATTGACCCTCAACTCCCATAGCAGGAGTGTCAGGAAGATGAATCTTACCTAGAGAAAGTAGATGGTTAACCTTTGACTATGGACACCTCAATCCAGTAATGTCACTCCGGAAGTCTTAAGACCAGATGACCTTTTCTCACTCTTGAACTATGATCTGTGGTTAAACTGTGTGGTAAAAAAAAAAAGACTTGCAACATTTCGCACTTTTTCAATCATGTGATCTGAGACAATAGGCAAAGTGCTGCTTTAGGTCTTTGTTTCAGAGGCTATATTAGCTCAATATCCTTAATAATGTCCATTTAGGATACGAGCACTTAGCCGTGCATGCCTTGGCAAGATCTACAAGATAACGTGTGTCCTTTCTCACCTCAGCCTAACGGGGAGAAGAAGCATGTTGATAATGTTGTCCTTTCCTTGGATAGCATAGTTTATCAGATGCAAGAGAACTTGCAACATTACATCCCTACATAGGAAACTCATAGAATATGATTAAAGGGCAACTCCAGCATTTTTTCTCCAGCACTTCTATATAATTAAATGGCTAGGATGTAAACAAAGTCATTCAGATGGTCTGGTCTGATTTGTGAAGCTCTGTTGCAGAGAAAATGAACTAGTCAGAACTGTTCACAGTGGTGATAATAATTTACAGACAGCTATTATACAGAATGGTAACAAATACACTGCCTGATGCCTGAGAAGTTGTTTTATAATAGGTTTGAGAAGGCATAATAGTATTGTAAAAATCAATTCATAGCAGAGAGGTACATTAGGGCCTGTTTTTTGACATTATATATAAAATATAATACATGTAGGTTCACTGATTCCTTTAGACAGTAAAAGAAATGGCTCTATTTGCATTGTAGACATCACCTGGTTCCCATCACTTCCACTGCAAAAACTCAAGCGTCTTTAAGTTTCTCCACAATGAACCATTTCACATTAAACTACTCTTAAATGAGTTAAATGGCTAAAATGTTTACATCTCCACGACTGGATTATGCAGACATTAAGAAAAATTGATGGACTTTCTCTTTACCTTGAAAATAAAACTATGATATTTATGAATGCCTGCAGTTTTCATGTTGTCCATTGTTGTCCACACAAATGTCTGTATATGGCATAAGAGCCTGTGTGTATGTGTTGTAAATATTTATATGTTCTTCAGAAGTGATAAATTATGGAGACATTTTGGATTGAATGAAGCAAGGTTCAAAACCACAATGTACTTGATCGTAATCCATACTTAAAAATAGATATATTTCACACTATAAATGTTTATCATATTATTGGTGTAGATGAAACATAGCAATGTAAGTGCAAAAAAGCTAATTGAACACAGCAGCAGTGGAGAAACCACTACCCAGCGCTAGCCAGGAAGTAGGCAGATCACTTCTAACCTCACAACGCTCCTTGACAATAGGCACTAAAACTGCACAAACTCACTTATTTACATCACTGTGAGTCTAGTACTTCGCATTAGCCTCCACACATCCAGGGTCACATAAGTCAGTAGCAGGACACTACAACATATATGTGTTATGTGTATTTGTTTGACAGTAATGTTGTTGATTTGTTGGTGGAGCACTCAAAATCAGTGACTGTTACTCGTTTTGATTGAATCCCTCTTTCTCACAGGTAACATATCCAGTCCGTGTGTTCTTGCTTCTCGGAGTGGAGACCCTGATCGTTACGAATGCTGCTGGAGGGATAAACCCAGGGTTTAATGTTGGAGACATTATGTTGATCAAGGACCACATCAACTTTCCTGGCTTTGCAGGCCAGAATCCTCTGTGTGGCCAAAATGATGAGAGGTGAGATTCTGCTGAATTGAAGAAGCATGATTCACACTAAATCACATGACTGCAGATACATCCATAGTGCAGGAACCTACTGTCACTGGAAATAATATCTTGGCTCTGAACAGACAACTTTTTTACATTTTTACTCACTGTTCAAGAGAAATCATCCCGATAGGAAATGCTCAGTTTTTTGTGTGGACAGCAGCACATCACACCACTGTGTGTACACTGGCATAGAGGAGAATGTATATGTACCATTATTTAAAAGTTCCGAATTACTTACTGTATTAACAGTTTTTGACCTTTTATGTCCTCTTATGTGCACTTAATTTATTTTCAATCAACTACGTCATTTTTCAACATCAGGGAAGAAGGCAGAAACATTTATTTCATGTATTGTGTATCATGTACTTATATTTAAGAGTACAAGAAATACAAGAACGGCTAGTAAAAAGCTGTGGACTTGCAAAAGGCATGACCACACGCTCAGGTTCTTTGGAAGATCCGCACAGACTGAAAAAGAGACTTTAAAGCTTGTAAATAGTTGTGACAGTAGCTTTAAATGTATATGTGTGTTTACATATATATTTATATATACGTATATACTGTATGTGCCTACCGGGCTAAATTGTGCTGGGTTATGGGGCTGTAGGGCAAGTATTAAATATGGGACTTTTTACTTAAAGCACCATGTTTTACACATTTCTTTCTTTGCTGATTTGCCACAATATCATTTTTCAGGACTTAGTTTGTCTGCCCTTTGCTGTTCCATTCTTTCCATTTGCTTCAATTCTTGCTTTCAGTTTTTCAAAGAAACCTGCAAGGATATTTCAGTCTTAGAAGCTGGTTACATTTTCTGTATCCGGGCCATTCCAAACACCTTCAGTGATGTTAAGATTCTGAGAACACCAGCAGATTTTTTGATTTGCACATTGTCTTCTTTTTTTGTGTTTTCTTTTCTTAGTAACTAACATACATATTCTCAGAACCATAGTGGTGAGTTGTCTTCTCACATTGAACGTATGGACAAACCAATGGATTATTTTTTTGTTTGACTTTCTCCAATCTCCTACACTTCCACATGGATGAAATATATAAACACTATTACTGTTGTTCATTTCACCTATTCTCAGCAGTAACTGCACAGATATCATTTATTTCTTTCATCCAGAACCTACCTACACATTTCTGTGTAAACATGAAAGCTTTGAGTACAGTTTACTCTCTGTTTCTTTTAAACTTCAAATCAAAATACATTATTGTTTTAAAAATTATGAAGTAAAAATAATTATGTGTGCAGCTCTGAAAATGCTTTCTTGTGTTTTACAAACCAAAATAAATAATTCAGAGCTTCCTAATGTGACTGGTGGTTCTTCTAATATGCTATGAATATCTGCCTCTGTTCTAAAGTGTGGCACTGTGTGCAGCTTGGACTGTGGACTGTTAAGCCCTAATAAAGAAGCATGCATAACTAAGCTGTAGTTGTCGTGCATGTGCAGGTTTGGGGTGCGTTTTCCCTGCATGTCGGATGCATACGATAAAGCTTTGGCCCAGCTGATCAGGCAGACAGCTGAGGAGCAAGGATGCTCTTCCTTCCTCCGGGATGGAGTCTACTGCATGCTGGCTGGACCCACCTTTGAGACCATAGCAGAGTGTAAAATGCTTCAGCTACTGGGGGCTGATGCTGTGGGTGAGTAGTAAACCTACAAATTCTCCATGGAAGTGTTGTACAGTGAAAAAACTGGTGCTTGAGTTTTATACTGCTGTGTGTGCCTTTTTTCATTTTAAGCATTTCTCAGGCAGAAGTGTGTATACAAATAAAGTCAGAGACCACAACGGAAATCTAGGTTTGTTTTAATCTTGGAAACAAAGAAAAGTAAAACGAAGTAGGAAAAGAAAATGACAAATAAAATGAAATAGAAATATTGAAGATTCTGATCCATTACAGGTTTTGCTGTTCATTCACATTATTATGCTAATAACATAATTAGTATTGTATGCATTTACAAAAGAATGCAAACTTGAAGAAATTTCATTTTTACTGATGATGAAAAGTTTAACAGTTTTCCTTCTGGAAATTCTCTTTTCTAGTTTGGTAATGAGCTTTTTCACACATCGACTGAGATCTTCCACATCTCCTCTTTTGCCTTCAGATTTAGAAATGAGAAATAATTCACTATTTCCTTCAATCTCTTGTCAAACTGGACATATTTTCAGATTTCCAAACATGCTTCGGCGTATTGTAAAGTTTTTCAGAGATATTCCGGGCATAGTTACAGTTACTAGGCTTTGAAGGACCAACTGGGTGAACCAGTTTGCTACAGCACCACCCTAAAACTGAATGCTACATCTTTAATCAGTTAAGAATGCAAACCTGCGTATTATGGGTTAAGCAGACTAAAGTTTTCCCTGAATTCATATTAGAGCATCTATTTTTACCTAATGGTCAGCATAATGTAGTAGGTTTATTTTCTAGGATGTTATGACATTTAGGGGGTCCAAGAGATCAATTGAAGGGCCCTGGGCCTTAGAGCTGAGATACTTATATCTAATATACCATTTCATCTATATCTTCTGATAGCACCCATAAAATTCAAAAGAAATCTACTCAAAATCAGAAATTCAGCTACATTTATGAATGGTCACATCCACTGTGTTCTCTATACATGAACTGAGAGCAGAGAGCTGTAGGATAGCAGAACTGTCTAGCAACATATGGAGAAGAGTGTAATCTCAGACAGATCACATTTCAGTCAAGTAAATTTAGTGCATCACTGTTCTCAGTGTATATTTGATAGGAGCGCTAGACTGAATGCTGCTATACAGAAGAGAATTCCAGCATCAAGTAATGTTTTTTGTTTTTCGATGTAAGAGCATGAAATAAGGTTAAAATGTGAAATTTGAAATCTCAACTGACTTTTGTACCTTGTTAGTTTACTGTATGCCTCTGTTCATATTAAGCATTCATCATATCATTTTGCCTGTATCAAAAGCCAGCAGGTGGGGAAAAATAACATCAACCAATAATATCATATTTCACTCTAAAATACATTACAGTTTGGAGGAAAAATGTGTTATGATTTTCTGCTCACATTGATGTTAAGTTGAAGCAGTAAGTTTTTTATTCCCCCATTTACTAAATTGGCCTTATATTTTGTAGCAGTTTCTGAAAACAGCCAGCGCACTCTTACAATCACACAGAGCAGTCACAGGTAAAGTACAAACAGTGTTCCTTATGGGGCAGAGACCTTCAAATTCAGAAGATAATTATAACATTATAGACCAAAAACTGGATTCAATGTTCACTTTTAAAGACACCTGTTATAGGACACAATTTTGGACATAGCCGTAGCTGTGATTTGCTAAAACATGGGCTTTCTCTCTCTCGTTCTGACTGCCCCGCAGGGATGAGTACAGTTCCTGAAGTGGTGGTGGCGCGGCACTGCGGCCTGCGTGTTCTTGGCCTCTCCCTCATCACCAACAAGGTGGTCATCAGCTACGACAGTGAGGACCGCGCCAACCATGAGGAGGTGCTGGAGATCGGCCGAATGCGCACTAAAGACTTCCAGCGGCTGGTCAGTCACGTGGTGGCTAAGATATAGCCCCACCATTCCCTGGTGCATGAGAAATCAGTGCTACGTAACCATTTACCAAATGCAGTCGTGAATGTACATGTGTAGAATGCTGCAAAGATATAATTGCACTAATGACAGAATCAAAGATTATATTAGTAAAGAATAGTTTATTATAATCTATTACCTGTACCAGCTGGCATCAGTCTGACACTTTATGATTTCATTTCACTAAAATTATTATTTCATGACAAGACATATTTAATGCTTAGGTAATGCTCTGGGACTTATAGTCTTCCAGCAACTTTCTGCCATTAAATGGCCAATGTTACTACACAGTGTCCACTCCTACATGATGATATTATTAAATCAATTTGTCTAGACATATTTGATTATGATTAAGTGATCCTGTTACATGACATTTTCATTAACTGCACTGAAAAAAATAATTATTATAATATAAATATATATTGGGTGCTAAAACAGATCATTTTACGGTGTGCACTGTGCATTTGCGAATGTGCGCCCATTGTGCACTAGAGCAGAGTTTCTCAACCCTGGTCCTGGAGGCACTACTGTCCTGCAAATTTTAAAACTTTTCCTGCTGTAACACAACCATGTTCATTCTATAATGAGCTGTAAATGAGCTGATAGGTTGGATTGTTGGGAGTTGGGAAAACACAAAAAGTACAGGGCAGTGGGCAATGCACTAGAGGCCTGCTACCTGACCCAAGGCCAACAGGCCCAGACCAAATGTCGGGTTTTCATGTCCAGTCTGGTTTGAGCTTGTTTTTAAACAGTGATTTTTATGTGGTATGTTTGCATTGCATTTGAAGGCCTGCATGAATTTAGCACCTTCTAATGTTTTAAGATTTTTACAATCTTTCTCTAATATAGCGTTGTATGTGCACAACAAAACTGGCTCACTAACTTCCCCATGGATAAAAAGAAAGCGACATTATAACCTGGTCTTTACTCCAAATTAAAAGCACTCTGGTCATAGAGCTTGAAGTAATATTTTAAGTTATGATAGCAAGAGGACTGATACATCATCTCTTCAGTGACACACTGACTGACAGATTTCAGTGTCAGAATATTTCATAAAGTTTTATAATTTTTTTTGCCAATGAATTCAAGTGTTCATTAACAAACAGAGCACTGTAGAGCCATATCTGTGATAATCCAGCACTGCAAGCAGGTTTGGGTTCAGGTTTCAAATTGAGCAGTACCACTCGTGCCTGTTCAAGTCAGGTCTCAGGTGCAGGTCAGGTGCAGACCTTTATATATAGTGTAAACTCTTTGATAAACATGGACACAGTCAGCCTTAAGCAGATACACACAAACCATTAGGCTTGTCTGATGAGTTTTCTGTTGGCAGATTGGCCGTTCTCATTCTGAAGCCTTGGAACAAATTTACAAACATGAGGTACTTGACTTCATTCAGTATAATTCTTACTGGCATTCACACAGCAAAAGTAGTAAAATACAAGCATATCCAAGAAGTTCAGTAAACAAGTAGTTTGATATCATTTTAAGTTTAATTGTGACCAAAGAAAAGCATGTGAAGGCGTGTAGAAAGCATACTACAAAGTGCCTACAACAAATATTTCACAAGAGACTACCTAACTAATAGCATTTTGCTGCTTGACTCCTTGACATTTTAGCCTACTGAGAAGGGGGTGTTATACTGTATGCTTCTTTGAGGGCTGAGTTGTCTTTTTTATTGTTTTCAGTCTGACATATGCATTTTGCATGCTGTTTTTGAGCTGAGTGCCTCGCATTTTAGGTGACCTGCGTGGCCGTATTTTGTGCAGAGTGCTCTGTAGAAGTAAACAACATAAAATGATCAAGTTCTGCATTGACAAATCAGATGAAAGAGAATACAGACCTTCAGTGATAGATTGTAATTAAGCACGGTTTTGCTGGCTGCAGTCCTCATGGATGATGAAATAAACAAAAATCAGCTTTTTTAAATTAGCTTATTTTCTAGCAGCACCACGTTTGGTAGTGTAACAGCAGTAACAGTAATTTAACAGTGGTAGTTAAGCTGTCTGTATCTACATTTTGGAGCACAGTTGTTGGAGCACGGCCAGAAGCAGTGAGGTTCATAGCATTTTTACCGCCTTCAGAGAAATGCAGTAAACCCCCCCAAACTACAGTACTAACTCAGTTTTTATAGCTACAGTAGCCTTCAGGTGATCAGTTACCATGCAGAAATGTTTGGTATTTTAGAAATGAATATCAGGACGAATGCCATATCTCTGTTATTTCAGGAAAGAGTTATAGAACAAATTAAGATACATAAGCTTCTTGAGGGACCAACAACTCTAAGAGATGAATAAAGCCCACTGAGGGTGACTGTCCTTAGATCAGATGTCTCTTGTATGTCAGTAGTTAAAGTCATCTTACCAAATAATATTTGTCCTATCTTTTAATTTTGTTAGTTACTTTCTTGGTGACTAAATAGTGTTTTGTGGCATTAAACTGGAAAATACTGTCTGATCAGTTTTGCTTATCTGTCTTAAAACGTCCAGTATTACAGTGCATAGAAAGCTGCTGTATTTTTCTACAAAAACATGCAGAATATTCTGAATTGCACAAGAGTACTCTATTATAACAAGAATCTGAAATAAAGACATAACAATATGAAACAACTATTGTGTGTTTTCAATGATTTCACGATTTCTGATGTTCCTCACTTTGTTCTATGCCACTTGCAATCTGCAGGTAATCCATCAATGACGCAGTGCATGCCTACATTTGTGTTTTGAGGGCAGAACATATATGGCTTGCATACTGCATTCACACTCCTTGTTACCCACATAATAAATTACTGAATGAAAAGACTTCCCTCCAAAAAAAAACCCCTCCATTCACTGCATTATTGATTCATTCCGCTGCCGCGTCCCAGAAGTAGAGCTGATATGAATTATTAAGCCTGTGAAATTTACAGTGGAGACGTCTGAAACAGGAGAGTAAAACCCTTCAACTAGTATACAAGAAGAGATGCATACACAGTGTTTACAGATGAGAAAGCCAATGAAACATGATTGACATTTGAGATAATTGCATCTGTAGACGTTCAGGGAATAAAACTGTCATCGGCGAAGGCTCAGCGCTTGCTGCGGTTGAGATAAAGGCCAGGAAATGAAGCAATCAAGCAGAAAGAACATTATTGTTTTTAAATGTGCATTTTGATGTTGAGGGTTTGCTCGAATGCATTTCTCACAACAGAATTCATATTCCTAAACACCGATCTTGTTCAAAATGTGCTACTACACTCCAAACTAAAGCCCTTGTTCAGCATTTTGTAGACTGGGTTGCGAATTGGAATAAGGCACCTTCAGTAGCACTGAACAGACTGAACATTAACACATTTTATATGCCGCTTAAACTCTTTCTTAACTTAAACTTTCTGGCAAGATCATCTGTTTCAGTTGACTTTGGTGTTCCTGAAGTTGGGATATAGCCTACAGAATTCAGACAAAATATTGCAGGTGACTTTGCTGTTCTCAAGGTTGCCTTTACACGGACACTCATTAAAATGTGCTCACTGTTTTGGGGGGTGAGGGGTGGTTAGTGGGGGTTGGGGGTAACAGAAACATCATTATGATCATCATTATGGCTATTTGCATGCAGCTCAGGTTATAGATTGTTCTCATGCCACACTCACAAATAAAGGTTAACTGCAGTCATTTGCCAAATGCTTCAGATATATTTAAAAGAACAGCTCCACATACACAAAAACTAAACAAATAGTTTCATTTCTCTGTTTAAAACTGTGTAAGGTTCTGTTTAATTTCTATTTAACAGTAGAAGACATTTTAAAAAGTCCTGACAAAGCAAGTTGTGCTGAATCGCTGTAGGTAAAAGGAGTAGACTTAAACTAATCAGTGTCAGTTAGAGGTTACATTGGTGAGCTCACATTGTCTCATATCTTCAGCTGCATTAGTAAAGGAAGAGGTGCTCAGTGCCTTCTGGAGCTAAGAGAGTGTGTTTTACAGGTTAGCTGTGGGGCTGAAGCTGCACATTGCTGGGATATAATCACAAAAACACTGTCTGTTACATTAACTAATAATAAAATGCTACTAGTTGTATTAACTCAGAATCCTGCTTCTTTGTCAGCTTGTGTTTGTTATGAATGACAGGCCTGCTAGAAAAACCAGCATAGACCAGCATGTTGTGTTTTCCATGACCAAACTAGCACCAGAGCAGCACTAGACCATCTTAGACCAGCATAAACCACCTTAAATGAGCTTGGGATACATGCTGTTTCTTTCAGCAGGGTGCTACTAGCTAATCAGTAGGTTACTTTACTGCAGCGTGTTTGCAGTTTAGCATTTAAAGCTCACCTGTTTTCTGAAAGAAGCTTGTCAGCAGTTGCCTGATCTCGGAAGGCTTTCGGAGAGACAACTCTTTCAGGTAGGGCCCTGGTTAGTCAGGTCTATCATTAGTCAGGTCCAATACTCCTGTGTGTAGCGCAGCAATACACATTGCAATATTTAGCATGTGTTATGAAAATACATCACAACCCCACTGACATCACAACCCCCAGAGAATCCCTGCGGTGTCAGTCAATCAAGATTCCTAGCCTACCCATTGATCTACATGCTAATACATATAATCAAGCTAACAGTAGTGTAACTCTTACTTCAGTCAAATAAAATCATTTAGTAAACAGTGATTCTGTCTTTATTTAGCAGAAAAGGTATGATAAACTTATGTAAGGTATCTGGAAACCCATGTAACTGTCAAGCTAATTTTAGCTTCATGCTTGTTGTCCTCCTCCTCATTTTTGTTATTTGAGTTAGCATTGTTCTCCATTGTAAAGATGGCTTTTGAAGACAGGTACTACAGTTACTACAGTTATAATGCTGCAATAAGATATACTGCTTCCTGTAATGTTAGTTTTGTCTTATGCATTCACAAAAACACATTTCTAACAGCCCACCCTTCAAAACTGTAGATACATCAGCAGAAGGGTTTTCCTAGACTTTAAACCAGTGTCCCTCACTTTAGTGGTTGTTGTAGCAGCACTATAGAATGTGAGTATGTTTACAACAGATATAAGGAGAGTTATTCTTTATTTTGATTTGCATGACCCTTAAATTTCAGAAAAGACTCTGAAGTACTGAGTTTTATCAGCCACACCCAGCACTACCCTGCGTGCCATTAACATTTTAAAATTACTAAAATTATGTTGCCCCTTTGAGTTTGCTGCTGGCTCGTTCAAATCATCAATCTGATTAAGCGACTTCACAGCTGATCAAACTCGGCTACTGAAAAGAGTGAAGCCCGCACCAATCCATCACTGTGTTGTGGACAGAGCTGGCCCACAGCATGGCACTTTAATCTGATCCTGCACAGGAAATAGCCTCTCCTTTGGTGACAGGAGGAGCCATCCAGATCCCTGACTCTAACAGCCCACAAGATCTTATTTAAGAATAGTTTGGCAAAGAAATCAAGCTTACATATGGTTATCTCTACCCAAATGCAGCCAAGACATCTTTGGTGCCTGAAGTCTGGTTCTTTAGTTTTGTACTGGAACTAGAAGAGCTCACTGATGTTCCACAGATTCCCCAGATCTCAATGTGATCAACCATCTGGATGTGGGAAATGAACAACAATAAAAGGATCCACCTCGCAATCTATGAGACCTTTTCTCTGGCTTAGTTAGCATATATGGAGTGGGAAATTACTTTGTTAATATGTCAAAACACTTTTACTGTGTATAACTGACATTAACCATATACATGTTTTTCACCTGTATGTTAATTGACACTATATTCATTCCTTTTTATGGTGTGAAATGTCCGAAACATTCGAAATATAGTCATTATGTTCAAGCATTCATGACTTGAAACCCCTGTGCTTCCACATCCAGCTATTATTATCAAGTCAATGGCCAGGCAGGAAGTGCACTTACACAAGGGTCAGTTATCTGATATGATCTACAGGACAAAAACGTCAGTCAGTGTGTTCTGAAAGTGACAGTAAGTTAATATGATGAGGGAAAGTCAGTCAATAGCCCATCTGGCAGCACCGCCGTCCGCCTCCTGGCCGGGCACCAGCAGGGTGGCTGCTGACGGGCGAAGTTGAGGAGTACAGAAAGTCTTTGTTCAGCAGATGCCTCGGTCTATTTGCTTGGCCGCTTTTGTCACTACACAATCGATCTGCCCGGAGTTTATTGAGGAGGCAAGGGCAGATGGATTATCATTTTGGAATGAGAGGCATCACCAGGGGAGAAGTGATTAAGACATCGACCTCAATGCCGCACCACATGCTTTCATGTTTTCACTGCTGGGCCTTTCTTTCTTTTTTTCCTCTCCTGTACACTGTAAAAATAGTTTGTCAGTTTGAAAAACTTTGTAAATTGAGAAGTTTGTAAATTAACTAGTTTTGTTCAACCTAAATACTTCACTTTACACCCTCCAGGACTTGTACTGTTCAAAAACCAGGAAACAGGCAGGGATAAATCATCACAGATCTATCTCACCTTTCTATCTCACAACATATTCCAACTCCTCCCCTCCGGTAAACCAGAAACAGAAAAGGTTTCTTACTACTTCCTTATACTGTTTGTAAATAAATTGGAAACTGTATATTATTTGTCCATATATTGTCTGTTTATTGCTTGTATATTATGTATACTGTGTAGACTGTATATTGTAAATGTCTGTATTTATTGTATATTGCGGACTGTCAGTTAGTTATGTGCATACTGGTACAGTACTAGAGAGACACAAACTGCCAAAAACAAATTTGTTGTGTGTGTCTACTTACTTGGCCAATAAACCTGATTCTGATTCTGATAAATGCTTCTTTCAACCGGGGTAGATTTAGTGCTTCTGGAGCTCTGTGTAGGAATGGGGCCCCCTGGGTGCACATTTTTAAATTAGTATAGTTTTAGGCTCCTGAGTGGCATAACCATTTGCACTGTAAAAAAACATCTTGCCAAGAGAAGTCTTAAATATAGGGGTGCGCCAATACAATACTTAATATCGGTCCGATACTGGTCAAAATTACTAGATGGGCCATTGGAAGAAAATAAGATATAATATCTCTGAATAGCATGATTGCTATGAGGATTTGATTGCATTCAGCAATGCAAGAGCTTTGGTGAGGCCTGATACTGATGTTGGATGGTTGGTTCTAACTATCAGAGATATACTGTATATTGCATGTTTCACGAGGGTCTGTAGTTGTTGTAGCACCATTTTGACAGTCACTTCCATGCCTCACATGTCACGCTATAACAGCCCTCTGTGGTTGGTTGGTTGTTTAAAGGCTTTTTCTGGTGGGAAATCTCTACCAGATTTTCAGTAAGTGTGTTTGAGCTCAATGTTGTTTTTAAGCTACAGATGTGGGGAATAGAGATCGGGTTGAAATATCCTGCAGTAGTTCTCTAAAATGGGCTCTCAAAAAAGCAGTTTACATGGGAAAACACAAGGAATTTCCCATCATGTGTTTGTATGCTTAAACACAACTGTATTCCTGGGGTGGTCTCTTTTTTTCTTGCTGGTTTTCCTGCTATATATAGGACGTGGGGGCAAAATAGGGAGTGTCTCTTCATCAGCAGCGAGGACTGCGGTGCAGCACTGATTAGAACAAGATGAAAACGAGAGAAATAATGGACGGGATGGGGGAGTGCAATGGGGAGGGGTGCAATATCTGGGGAGGAGTGAGGAAGAGCTGAGTTCTTGATCTAAAAATGGATTCCAGTGGGGGGTGTTGCTGTATGTGTGTTTGTTTGAGTTTTGTGTGTAAGCCGCTGTGTGTGAGTCTGTGTGTGTTTGTGTGTGTGTGTGTGGGGGGGTGTCTAATGTGTATTTGTGAAGTATAGGCTACGGATTGAAGAGAACCTCCTGAGAGGATACATGTTCATCAATCACTATTTCATTTTCTTATGCCTCATTTCTATAACACCACCGCTTCATATCAGCATTCACTCGCTGCCATGCCATGCTCACAACATTAGAGTATGTTCAACACATCTGGAAATATGAGCCTTTAAACCGCATTCAAAGCAGTGATTTACTACAATGAACCCAAATGGAAAGCCCGAGTGGAACATGTTTTTGTGCCGCTGCATTTCAGAGGTGCACAGCTGAAAACACTAGGGTGAAAACTTCTGGGGTAATGATACAGAAGAATTCATTATAATTTAAAAGTGTCTGGGATGAGAACAGGTTTGCATGTATTTCAGTGAGCTTCTTGATTGCCTTCTCATTCTTGCTGAGAACCACAAAACAGTAGCACACTTTCAGCAGCATCCAACACGTGCTCATACGCCTGCATATTTCAGTAACCGGCTGGTCCCAGGCTGCAGCGCCATGACCCACTCACTAATGGTACACAGCAGCCCAAATGTTTTCGCACAGTCCTCTTCTTTACAGCTCAGATAAACATGCTGCAATAGTCAATGTTGAATCATACTTTTTCCAGGTAAGATTAGAAAGCAAGCAATCATTAACAGCAGGCAATCAGTTTCAAAAATATTTTGTTATAATAAAGTCAATTTGATAATAACCATGATTTGTTGTTACACTAGTTGTCAGTTAAGTAGCTACAAAAATACATATAAATGGCATTGCCTTTACATGTACACTGACTGGCTGCTTCATTAATTACACCTTCATTGTGTCAGGCGTATTTAATATATAGGTGTAGTTTGCAGCTCTACAATTCTAACATGTAGAATAGAATAGAATATAATAAAATAAAATTACTGTCATTGTAAAAGTACAATAAAATTGAATAGCAGGATGTTGTATATGCAAAAGTTTCAACACCTAATCACATCGCATGTTTGCTTGATTTTCTAAGTGTAAATAATAATAAATAAATAAATAAATAAATAAACAACACATCCACTGCAGAGAACAAACCTAAATGTGGCCTTTTCTGCAAATGTTTTTGGATTTATTTGCTGACTCGAATACATTGGAAAGAAAATTAACACCAAATTTCCCACAACTTTTGCACAGGTTTTGCAGAAGGTGTACTTGTGCAGGCAACATTAGTGCTTTGGATAAGGAGCGCTGTGAGGTTTGATAAAGCTCAAAACTGGTTTAGTTTAGTCCTCCTTTCATTGGCTACCTGTCCTTAAATGATCTAGCTGGTAGCAGGACCTTCAACATGATTGACCAGAGATCACAAAATGCCATCAGGGTACTTCTTTGTCTTGTCATGTTGGATTGATTTGACTTGACGCCACAGTAACTCACTGTCACTTCTTGCAGTATAAAGTGGTGTTACGAGACAGGACAAGCGTTGAACATGCTAACTTCAGTAGATATCTCTGCAACACAAAACACAGACCTCTTTGATAAACCATCAAAACTCTTATTTCTTCACACTCTGTGGGTTGTTTTAGTTGATAGTTGATTTTGAAATGTACACATTACTCCTTTAACATTTAGTTACTAACTACTTTGTTTCTGTTTAATTTCATTGTGTGGTGTTGTGCCGTGCGATGGACTGGCAGCAGATGAGTAAGTGAGAGTAAGTAAGTGCTGTGTTGGTTACATCAACTGTACTGCTCTGCAGTTGGTTAAACCTGTCACTCCAGAGCTTTTTAGATTTAGACCAAAAGGACCCCTTAAAGAGAAGGACAGAGCCTAAAACATCTTAATTTCCTTTGCTGATAACTGCTGAATGTATAAAAAGATTCCTCAGCACTTACATGATCACTTGACCTGATACTTCTCTATTTCTCCTAAGTTGTTTTTTTGGAAAGAGCTTTTTTTAGTTATGATTTTACTGAAGTAACAATACAATTGCTTTAGTATGGGGTTAAGCCACACTTCCCACCTCTGGTGTCATAAGATATGCTACTGTCACAGAAGATGGGTCATCAATCATCATAATGATCATAGTGGTCATTATGATCATAATCGTCATGCATCTTAACTCCCCCAGCACTGTAAAAGACAAGGGGATCTCCAGTTAATATATCACATGTCCTGCCAAGTAACACTGTCCCCATACTTGAAGAGTTTGTGTTCAAGCAATGAGGCATGATAAATTAAGCACTGGCTTTCTTCTCCATTGCAAAAACCATGAATAATAAGGGTTCAGCAAGGCCAACACAATAACTTAATTATCCAAAACTTTCAGGGAACACTTTTCACACAACGCCAACTTATTTCTTACACCGAAAGTTCTAATAAGCACGAGCGCAGCAGAAGGCCACTGCACAGCTGCTTTGAAAAACCTGACTGTGGTAAGCTGAGGTGAACTGCCCTGTGACGCCAAAAACCTGAGACTGAATCCTCTGGACCAAATGTCCTGTCCTCAGGAAGTATCATGGTGGAGCAACAACTGTAAAACTTGGTTATGTGTTAAAGCCAAGACATTTAAATGAAAGCCACCATTACATGTTAACATACATTATTCAATTAGAGGTTCTCGACTTCAACCCTGGACACACCCTTAAAAATAAAGGTTTCTAAATTGTTCTTAGCAAACAGGAAGCAAGCCTGGGCCCGGCAAACCCCTGTCCTGCTGTTTTTTTTTACTGCAGAGTTTGCAGTAAATTATTTAGACTTATTAAGCTAAGAGAGCTGCTAAATAGTTATTGGGCAGCTTGAAATTCAGGCACACCCTGTTTTTATATAATTCCTGAAGTTTTGGAACTGCATCCATATCTAAAGCATGTAAAACAAAGAGTGCACCCTGCCAATATGGTGGTACAATCCCATAATGCAGCATGATGCAACACTGAAGTCCTATTGAAGCCCCACTTAATATAATGACTCTAATATTAGTTTTAGAGTTAGATTTGGCTTTAGCTCATCTGAGGGAAGATCTTCCTTTATTTTTGAATATTGTTTTAGATGTTCTCCTCTGTGCCCTTATACATTTGTCATTGCACTGCTAAACCCTTTTAGTTTGTTAGCAAATGCTATTAAGTGGCTGGAAATCAAAGTTTAGCAAATCTAGCAACAGTAACACCAGACTGCGGGGCTTCTCAGAATTCTGCTAATAATCAGTTATATGTTTGTGCAGATGAGGTGTGCTGGAGCAGGTAAACACTAAAATGTGCTGGTCAGAGGTTCTCCAGGAGCAGGGCTTGGAACCACTGTGGTATGAAATTGTTCCAAAAAACAACCTGTTGACACAGTGCAGTTCTGGTTATCCCATTGCTAACATGTCTGATTCTGATCCCTTCTCAAACACACCTGACTGTACACAACAGGCCATTATCAAGTCCTATATTTTTCAATGGAAGCCTTGCTTTTGGACAGTGTTTCCAAACTCCAGTCTACCTTGACTGGACCGCTGTGTGTTTTCCCTGTGCCTGAGTCAAATCATTGGCTAATGTTACAGCTCTTCTGATTTAAGGACTGTGGTAGCACAAGAGTGTGCAGATGTTGTTTGTGTTAGTTTGCATCTGGGGTTAGTTAGTGTTCAGTGTTACTGTGGTAAGGTACTGTACAGTGTAGCATGCAACTTTGGCCCACCTTAGGCCACTGTGTCAACATGCTTGACCACAGCTGAGCTCTGGAGAGGCAGAGAAATTTAGAGCGCCGTAACTTGGATCGCATTGTAGACCCCAAACTCACCTGGTGTCTTCTCAAAGTCCTTATTGTCATAATCATGTGATCAGCAACTGGTCGACATCAAGCTTAAAGCATCAGCACCAAGCAGTAAAAAAGCAACTCCTACTGTTGACTTTTAGTGTTTGTTAGCAACGTTAGCTTTGTAGCTCCATCACTAAACTAAACTGAATATTAATCAGGATTTTTCACCAAACGGTTCCTGTACACATACTACAAAAGGCAAGGCAACATGGAACTTACCTGCCACTGATATTACTACATGTATTCAATGCTAAAGTTACAGGTGAGTGAAGAATCATAACTACACTAATCATTAAACAGTACAGTTGCACTTAGAAGGAAATGTGGAATTGCAATGCTGTGCAGAAGGAAGATAATGGTTACCAGGAACTATAAATGATGATACATTTGGACTGATATGGATAATATTTATTGAGCTACACATACAGAAGTAGTGTCTCTCAGTATGGTGGTGGGCCACCATGTTTGCTAACTTCAACATGCCAGGATGGCATGGAGCTGTAGAGGTTCCTAATGGCGTCCTGTGATAATCCATCCCATGCCGCTTGAATATTCTCACAGTTCCTGCAGATTTTGCGGTAAGGGTGGCGGTGGAGTGTTCATGATAACCAGGCCTTCTGGACATGTGATGCATGTGACAACAAACCATTCATCTTGGCGCTGACCACGGTGCCTTCACACACAGATTTGTTGGTCGTCTCCACAAAGACAAAAGCGGGACTCGTCACTGAAGATGACCCGCTGCCGTTCTGAGTCACTCCATGACAGTCTGGCATGACACCGCTGCTGTCTTTGGTGATGCAGACGCGGTGTTAAGGGCAGTCGTTGTAAATCTGTGTGCATGTAGTCCTGCGTCGTCTTCCAGTGGAGCTGGCACTAACAGGATGACTCATGGAGGGCATCGCTGCTTGCTGAATCCCGAATCAAAGGCGGGCACTTGAGTGTGCGTTCACGCATATAAATCCGAATTCCCGCTGGTTTTATGCTGTGACCCTGAGGCGGATCCTCCCTCAACCGGGGGGCTCTCTGGGGGACGTGTGAAACGTGATTAGCGCGCGGATTTCCAATTAATCTGACCCCGTCGACTCAGTTCAAGGAAGTGCTCGTAATTGGTGTTCAGGCTTTTCGTAGGTGCGCCTTCTCGTGGTGCGCCGTAATTATTGCCGGTCGCCTGCGGGGACGCGCATCGGGGCCGCGTCTCCCTGCGCGCGCTCCCTTGCTCTTGCGTCTTTGGGGGAAAGGCGCTGGTCTGCATGCATGAGCGCGCGCTGGGATAATTAACTCGTGATGCTGGAAGAACCCCAGGAGGGCTCGCGCCTCGGCACGCGCACTGCGGACGTAAACACCTTGCAGAGGAGGTGCTCATGTGCTCACATTCACACTCAGTGTATTAAAGTACGGTCTCTCGCACATAAAGATACACATATGTTAAGCTCACATCTGCACACGCACACATGATTAATCCTGCCTTCAGTTCTTCAGGATTCAGTTATAGATTTATTCAACTCTGTCTCAACAGCAAGCTGCTTACGGGCTTCCTTATTTGTGCTAGTCAACTATCGCTTCAGCTGTTTTGCATTTATCCTCATTGGAAGCCGCTTGGCTACCGCAAATACAGATGATTATATTCATATCTATATAAGATATTTCCATTGACCTAAACATAGTGCTGTACAACCAGCCTCCTGCCATTAAAGCAACAGTATATGCGATTTTAGGATCTGGAGACCTCTCTGGTGGAAATGTGCTATTGCATATGCAGATTTTGTAATATGCGTGTGTCAACATACACTCATCATCGTTGTTGCACCCATAAGGAAGTGTTGATATGGCCATATGCATTGAGCTATGCATACAGAAGTAGAGTCTCTCAGTATGGCATCAGATGCCCATTTAACTTTTTAACATTTCCTGCAGATTTTGCGGTAGGTGTAGAGGTGGAGTGACACCAGGCCTTCTGGACATGTGACTTGTGACAACAAACCGTTCATCTTGGTGCTGACCACGGTGCCTCCACACCGTCTCCACCAAGACAAAAGTGGGATTCGTCACTGAAGATGACCTGCTGCTATTCTGAGTCACTCCATGGCAGTCTGGCATGACACCACTGCAGTCTTTGGTGACATTATAGTAACGGTCTGCATGCATGCAGTCCTGAGTCATGCAGCCGTCTGCTGACAGTTCTGGCACTAACAGGATGACTCATGGAGGGCATCACTGCTCACTGCATGTCCGTAATTGTGGCTGTTGGGTCACAATTCATCAGTTCTCTCTCTCCATGGTCCATGTATGTCTTATGGATCCTTCTTGTCACTGGTGCATACCTTCTTCTATCCGCTGCCCCCAACAGCATGCTTTGGTAGCATCTGCACGACTGGTATGGTGTGCAATATGTTGATAAGACCATCCCACTTCCCACGTTGCCCTCTCTTCCAACTGCTTGAATTGCTTTCAAACCCCTCTCAGAGGCATACTTTGCTTGCAAAGGATGCTACAAACACAACAGCACAAGTCAGACTGGAAAGCACTCACAACAGGACAACCTTATATAGTCAGTCAGGTACAATGATAAGGCCCCTCCTTGCTTACGTCATAGGCGCGGCTGAGTGTGAAACTTGAATCGCTCACATGTCTACCCATCAAGTTTTGTCCCTGTTGTTGGATTCCTTCTGGGTGCAATTAATTTTCTCAGTGATGAGTGTACATGGCCAGTAAGTCTGATTCTGATTCTGATAGTTGTGCAAGTTTCGGTGTAATCATGTTTTCTTTTGTTCTCCTGACACTCAGAAATGTTGTACTGGACAGATGCTTGAAGTGGAAATTAAATAAATTAAGGCTTATCTCTGGTTTATATACAGCACTGTAAATAAAATCCGAACCTTAACCTCAGGTAACCAACAGGAAATCCTTTGGTTCTTTTACTTTATGTGAGCTTTTTTGTATTAAATAAAATAAGAAGAATGATGTTCCCACATCATCCATGTCTCCCTCTCCATACAAATAACCACCTACATTACATTAATAGAATATACATGTCTCATATTTTACAGAAGCAGACAGAAATTAAACATTATAATGACTGCCAATACACTACAATTAAAGCAGTCTACAATGAACTCTCATGGAGTTACATAATTGCCCCCAAGCTCCCACTTAAAGAAACAGGCCACAGCACAGCAATGCCTCATGCTGCACATTACTCACACATCCTCCTTGTTTTTGTAGCTTATAAACAAAAGTGCACTTCACACTTCCATCACTGCAGTAAGGTGTCAAAAATACTACTCAAAGAACATGATTTGATTTCCTGTGCACGCAGCCATGTTCTCCTGTCTCTAAGCTTCAAATATTACTTACATAACTGACAAAGTTTTCGGCCAGCAGAGTTAAAGTGCCCCTACCCTTTTTTTCTCTCTCAGGTCCTTTTCTGATATTTCTGTGGGATCATGTATTAAAAAAAAGTCAAAAGTGAGCACTTTCCAACCTCACTTTATCCATTAGAATTAAAGGAGCAGTATGTAAAATGACACAATCCACACAGTTCCTCCTCACTCCACCCCTAGCATTTCCTTACCAACTTCGGCATCAAACTTCATCCTTTTATTTCACTTTAATGCTCTTTATTTTTGTTACTTGTTTTCTTTGAAGTGCTTTTTTACTTCATCCATTCATGTGTCACTTAAAGCAGACTTGATGCTACAGTGACTTACTTTCACCTCTTCAGGTACAAAGTGGTATAATGAAACAGGGCAGGGCTAGCTGATTAGGTTGCTTCAGTAGGTATGTCTACAAAACCATATGTCTAAACTATTATTTCTTCACTCTATGTTGCTAATTTTAGTTAATTTTGGAATGTTTTAAACTAAAAATAAAAAATCTTACTAAGTCTATTGATTGCAACATCTTACATATTGCCCCTTTAAACAGGCCGTTTTTCTTACCGTGCCTTTAAGACCAATATATGTAAATGTCTGTTCTGATTGGCCGACCTGTACTACGCCTTGTTCAAAAAGCAGTCCAGACTGAAACACTGCTTATACAGTAAATTATAGCGTAAATGGGCGCGGCTAAACTGCTGTGGGCTTAATGAGCGGATATTTGTAAATGTGTTGGTTTTGCGACGTCACATCTACAATTATGTCAATGCAGGCCAATATTCTGCGGCTTTATATAGACAGTGTTTACATGCAACACCAACATCAACCTCTTTCATTTAAAAAGGTGATGATTTAATGTTTGATGATATGGGACATTTAAAACTCGTGTGGAGTCCGCTGGGAGCAGGCCAGATGGCTCCGGTTGAGGAAAGACAGAAGGGGGCAGTTTAACACCATCAGAACTTCGGCTCCCCCTACAGGTCCACAAAGGAACTGCAACCTCGCCGCTTCTTTAAAAGCTCCTGCGGCGCGCAGGGGGGGCTGGACAGCGAGCATCGCCGTGTGACAAAGTTCGCCCGGGATTTTCTAGCACGTAAGGGGGCTCAGAGAGAGAGAGAGAGAAACACAGAGAGAAGACAGCAAAGGCATGGCTAACAAAGCGCAGCAGCCTCCTTACCTTCACCTGGCCGAACTCACGGCCTCCCAGTTCCTGGACATTTGGAAGCACTTCGATGCTGACGGTGAGTGACTGAAGGGAGGGGGCAAAGTTTTCCAGCTGTGGCGGTTTTGGCTAAAGAAGGACGCTTAAGCATGTGTGAACAGCAGCAAACCGCCTGAACGCGGGTCTGGTGTTATGGCTATGAGTGAGATTAACTGATTTTGTGTTTTTGAAGAGAAACTCAGACCGCTGTACGAGAAAAGAAGGCGGCTCTGTTTTCAGTCAAAACTGTTCTGTTTTCACTGGAAGACGTTTTTGTTACTTAAACTTGAGTTATATTAGTTCTTTAACTGATCAGGGATCTGTGGAGCTGCGTGCTGGGAATTTCGCTCTTGCTTGCTGCTGCTTTTGGTGATTCATAATAATAGCTCTTCAGATTGTATTTGCATGATCGAATGTTAATGCAAATTGCATGTTTATGCTAGAGTGTGATTTGTATTAGACACATGCATAGGTATGATATGTATAAAGATGATACGTATTGATTAAACGAGGTCTTGTTTGGTCCTTTTCCCTAAATCTGTGTAAGTTTATTCCTGGAGATTATTTTTGACCATGCAAATGGAAAAGCTCGATTTGCGGTAATTTATTTATAAATGGTTGGAGTTGGGACGTCCTATCTAAAAGTCCGGGTCAGCGAGTGAGCGTGTGGACTGTCTGTTGTGTGGCTGGTCTATGAGCTGGTATGTTGTACAGTATGTGAATTTCTCTGGAGTTTGCTCCGCTATGGGTGTGGTGGAGTTCATTAGTGCAGTTCAGACACGGAGCTGCGCGTAAACACAACGGACAGCTTCAGGGACGCGGGGATCTGAGCGGTGTGGTTTTTACCCCACCCGTATTTTGACAAGCCACGCCCTACTGCACTTGGATTGGCGGACTGCTGGTAAATATGACCCACCAGCCAATCGTGGCGCAGCAGGGCGGGGTTACTGGAAATACGGGTGGGAATAAAAAAACAGCGTTCTTCCCGCCGCTCACTGCATTCCAAACATCAGGAGAGAGCTGACTAGTCTTTACTGGAAAGGATGAAGTCACAGTTACAGGGCTTTAGAGATTCTTAAACCACGACGTCGTCCACTCGGTGACAAACTTTTATAGGCTAGTGAAAACAGTAAAAGTGTTTAAATAATTCATGAATCCCAAAAGAGAAATGCGAAAATCGTTAACTAGCTTTTCCTCTCTGCTAGGGTAACGGTCTAGCTCTCTTTACAACAGTCTTACTAAATCGCATGAGACCAAATATAAGACGATTAGAATTAACCTGTGCTAATTAAATAATAATACACAAAATATAATTATCTACAAAAGAGGAGGACACTTATGAGATGCTTATGAGCAGCACTGTAGACTGTGTGATTAAACCATCAAACAAAGTCTCATTTCTGATTCTAAAGAAAGAAAGATGGTAAAACTAAGCACATACATCTTGTTTATGTCATGACGGATTATAGGGCACTGTCCAAAGCATTTGAACACACATCCAAAAATAACCTTAATACGTGAGAAAAGCATTAATAAGACAATAGAAAAGACACTTTAAATAAATACAGTGACTGGGAAATTTCTTCAGTGAATATGTATACGCGGATGTTTAGCATGAAATTGTCTGTTCACCGCAGCACCTAAACCTCTAAAAATTGACATAACTCCGCCATTTGTACCAACACCTGACATGGATCTTTCAGTCTGAAATAACAAATCCACCCTCAGATCAGCTGACCAGGCCAGAAGCCCTAGCAGAGTCAAGATGGTGGTAGTGTCAGCCAGCAGAACAAGGAAAGATGTACATATCTAAAATTTCTTGAAAACACTGTCCATCAGAATATCTTCTCTGTCAGTGCAAGGTTGAACCAGTAGTCCAGTATATGGGACCACTGTCTTTCCCAATCAAGACTCATAAACCTTCTTCTATATGGGGAAATTATAAAGGGCCTGAACATAAATTATCTGACCTTCTTATATTTTTGTCCATGTTGACAAGCCAGCAATCAATGGGTTAAACCTTTTCCACAACTTGCTAATCAGTTATAATATGTTATTTTAGTTGCAAATGAAACATAATGTATGTTAACATAATGTATGAAACATAATGCTATAGCATCTCAGATACCAAAAGAAAAACAGCAATTAGTTTCTTCCTGCATGCACTAGTGTATTTGAATAAAATGTAATTAAAGTGTGTGATCTCACTGTTCATCAGGATAAACCGATTAAGCGTTCTATACGGCTGAGCAGAGTCTGAACTCAACACATAATCAATGTGCTGTTTTTGAGATAATGAAATTCGTGAGGCTTAACGGCAAGGACTGCCACAGTGTTAATCGACTGTTCATCATATTTTGCAGAGCAAGCATGCCGAAAAGTGTCTTGGCCATGCTATCCTATTATTTAGTGTTTGTTGTAAATACCAGAAAGAGAGGGTCTTTCCCATTGAGTGCTTGATTTTCAGTGGCCTGTAAATGTCACTGTTGTCTATAAGCAGATTAATAGTTTGCTTTTTGGAAACACAGCAGATATGAGCTCACATTATTTTACCCCTTACTCCTTTAACTAAACCGACACACACACATGCATAAGCAATTCCTTTGCACAAAGACCAATTTCCTGGCATGGGAAATTGGCCACAGATGGCAATATCTCATATATTAGTGGAAATTGGAATTTCAATAGAGTTCTCCTAAGCATCAAGCTGGAGATCTTCTTTTCGTCTTTTCAAATAAATGGTACTTAAAAGGCACCAGCAGTAAGGCCCCCAATTAGAGGCAAAGCGGAAAAAAGAGAGCATTCAAAGCACGCTTGGGAGAACAGCCGTCAAGAGTTTTTAATTAAGCTCCATAGTTGCCCTGATTTGGGTGCCAGCCAGCAAACCAATCTTGAAAGTTAGCCAGCTTTATGGCTAGATGGTCATTCAGCCAAATTAACTACTTTATGTCAATCGTTCATAGTCAGCTGGTAATTATATAGTCACTGTCACATCTTGTAAAATTGTAATGAGAAATGTTTTGAGCTCTAGCACCAGCTTCATGTACTCTAGCTTTTAAACGCTGATATAAATTGGATTTCTATTACAGGTAATGGCTACATTGAGGGCAAGGAGCTTGAGAACTTCTTCAGAGAGCTGGAGATTGCACGGAGAGGAGCTGGTGTGGTAAGTAAACACAAGCTGAAGAGGGTTTTGAATCTTTATGGCCTACAATGGTAAGTAGCCAATAGGGAACAGACAGACATACATTTTGCCAGCTTGTACTACAGTCACTCAGGCACACAGTCATAGAATAGATGCTGATTTTTTAGCAGAAGTATGTCTTAATGAGTCCAAATCAAAAGAGAGTGACTGTTCTCAAGCTTGAGATCTCCTTACAAGAGTACCTGAAATTTCACACCAAAGGTCATTGTGATACAGCCAATAACCAGCTACTAAAAAGGATCTCTCTCAGTATGTCAAACCATGAACCTCAGGAATTATGTGAAATTTACGCTATGGCCTAATAAACTCAGCAACCAGCCTACAGCTTCTTTACATTTTACATTTAGGATATCTACAGTACAAGAAGCATGATAGTCACCAGACTCGAGAAATGCAAATGCAAATGATTGTTGTTATTTGATATGCTAACATCAAACTGAAGCTCTTTTGGCATGTCTGAATGTTTCAGGACCCCACAAATGCATCTTTTAGAGAGAAGATGAAAGATTTCATGCAGAAATTCGACAAGAACAAAGATGGCAGGATTGAGATGTCAGAGGTAAGAAACGACGCTGTTCCAAAAACTGAATACAGCCTATGACGAGGTCAGACTACAAATGGCCTTGAAGATGGTAGATCTTTCAAATCAATCTCACAGTTTTATATGCTCTAAAATGAAAGGAGGCCTTGCTTCATGGCTTTAATCTTCACACTTGTCATTGCACTGCAAGAAAGCTTTCCCAGGTAGAGGATGGATGTTGTAGGTCCATTCACTCCCTTGATTTCTGGTGCTTCCATCCATCGTTCTCTCTGTCTTCCCAGCTGGCTCAGATCCTGCCAACAGAAGAGAACTTCTTGCTTTGCTTCAGACAGTTTGTGGGCTCCAGCTCTGAGTTCATGGCGGTAAGGAAACTGATTCCTTTACAGATTCCTTTTACAATTTGCTTATCTGCATCTCTACAGTCAGTTCAGTTCTATATGTGCTACCACACAGAAGCTTCATTAAAGATGCAATTTTTCATGCACTGAGTCAGTAGGAGATTTAGTGACTTGGAGCTCTAGGCAAATCACAAGAATGGGGCCTTGAGATGCACTGAACTGACAAAACACAACTGAAATGCCCTTGAGAAAGGCACCTAACCCCCACCCTCTCCCTGGGAGCCAGACATAAGTCTGCCCACCACTCTGGACAAGTATGCTCATGCCCCCTAATGTATATGTGTGTGTGTGTGTGTGTGTGTGTGTGTGTGTGTGGATGTGGATGTGGATGTTTGACTTCATGGATGGGTTAAATGTGGTAAATAAATACCTCTGTGTGCAGGTACAACATTGGCAAATAGTTCTAAATTCCGACTGTAAAACAAAGACTCTAATTTTGTCAGTAGTTTGTAATGAGATGTGTGAGCTATTCCATCTGTATGTTATGCTAGTACAGTTTCTTGCATGGTAAACATGAACAGAGTGACCCCCTTTAGCAAATCAGGCAATGGCAACTGAACATGTCTAGTAAGATTTTAGTCTGGATTAGACGTCTGTGTTTTGTCAAATTCAAAGGGGCCCAAACCAAAAGATATGTATCCTTGGGCCATGCCTAGAAAGTTTCTTTTTCTCTCTAAGATGTAGAGATAGACAGTCAAATAGACAGTCCACATTTCCCAGTTAGAATTTCTTTTTTTACAAATTTTTATTACAATATACATATGCATTTAAAAGGGGTGGGTGCTATAGCAACATCATAATAATTCAAGAAATGTTCACAATACACAATATGCATCACAATATTTTGTTTTTATGAACTTTTAAAAGAGCCTCCAGTGCCAAGTTTTAAATAAATATGAATGAAAAAAACTGTGAATATAAGGATTCTGTTCAAGTCAATAAATAAACTCATTTAATAATCAATTAAAAATAATTTGACTTTCTTTTAAATAAAACTTGCAGTTGTTCAGTGTTCTTTAAGTACAGATGATATCCACCGTATGCTTAGGAAAGTGTATTGGGATGTAGTGTATCACAATAATGATACATATTTATATATTCATATTAGCCACCCCTACTAATAAGCACTTTATGGATACCTTATATCACATTTTGAAACAGTATCCAGCTGCTGCATTTCTTTAAGCACACTTAATCACATACTTTCTTCAGGTAGAGCATTTCAAAACACTAAAATTACACTTAATAAATATGAGCATTGTTGGCCTAATGACTGACAAAATGACAAAATATGAAATGCATACTGATCATATTGAATATTCTATTAAAATTTTTAAGTCTGATCAGTAGAAAATGCAACCAACTTCTTAGACTGACATTTGAAGAAGTCGGAAACTGCAGATTTCTTTAAAACAAACAAAGTTGTTTTTTTTTTTAGAATTATGGGCATGTTACAAATTTACCGGCTACTGAAATCCCACATCAATTATTGCTAAATAAACATTGTAATAACAAGAACTTGTGTCATGCTTAAGTGTATATCTAATGTGGCTCTGCCTGGCAATAAAATAATCCTTTATGAACAAAGTTGTGAAATCTCGCCAGCCCCACAAGTATAAAGCACACATAATATACAACAATACCCAGCTGGTCACAACCACAAACATTTGCCCTTATATTAACTTTTTGTTTTTGATCCAGTTTCAAGTCACAGTGTATGGGACTGGAAAGCAGAACTGATTGTGTATTCCTCTCACTCTGTAATATTCAACCACAGTATAAAAAATGGAGCAACAGTAAAGAAAGATGAGAAAACTTCAAATTGATGTTTTTCATACTTTGACTTTGATCATAAAGAATGAGTGAGACAGGTTTGGTGGTGGATGGGGGGGGGGGGCGGGGGTGTCGACCTTCTCACCAGTACATTATGTAAAGCTTGGGAAAGAATGATATAAAGGGGAACTTTTTAATCACCCAGTGCAGTAGGCAAACCTTTTAAAGGGCTGGGATGGAATGAGGAAGTACAAACTTCTATTTTCAGAGTAATACATTATGGATGGGCCGCTGTAATTCTCCACAGACCTGAGAAGACAGGGCATCTATCTTTGATAAGAACCTTTGCTAGAAACAGGACAGCTGCTAGATTAAAACATTAATTAAATTGCATTTTGCGCTCCTTGTCCTCTCACAATGCACAGCTGAGCTGAATAGAAAATGGAGACGGATAATGAAAAAGCCATTGAAAAGCCAGGATGGTTATTGCAATGAGAACCTGATAATTATGACTCTTTTGCATGCTTCCGCACACACAGAGAAAGCTTTCTTTCTAAATTGATGTGGTCTTTTTCCTTCAGACAAAATGTTATTTTGATTTTGCCAGTGAAACATGAAATTGATGGAATTTACATGCGGAATAAAGCCTGCCAGCACAATTAAAGGACTGCACAATGAACTCCTACTAAGTTACTTTTAAGTTTGAATAAGAATTCAGTTTAAGTTCTGCACAAGTTAGTCATGCAGTGGTTGTTTTAAATTATGAGCTTGGCACTGTAACTATGTAGCAAGAGCAAGACAGGAAATTGTGATGTGTTGTATAACAGAGCAATTAAACATGTAATCATAATTAGGTAAATTATATACTCGTTTGTCTGGGTCATTAGTTGTAACTACTTTGCAAGGATAATAATTTTTTTTTATTATTTATTTTATTTTTTAATTATTTAATTTAATTTAATTATTTGTTCTAATGCAGATTAGTGTTTCTTCCCAAATCTAAAGCTCTAAATTAAAAAAAAAAATTAAATACATGTCTCTTTATAGGCCTGGCGAAGGTACGATACAGACCGCAGTGGCTACATTGAAGCAAATGAATTGAAGGTAAGCTGTATGTCTGCATTATTTGCACTTACACGGCATCTGTTCCTGCAAGAACTATACTGTGGCTGCTCCTAGAGGGTGCTCAAACTGTATGGTCCATAACCAACTGTTCTAACATTAATTAAGAAATAATGGTAATAATAGGGTAGCTTTTGACAGTGGTTGACGTCAGCTAAAATAGACATTGTACTATTTGATAGTTTGGGTAATACTCACCAGTCTGGTCTACATTAGTGTAATGCTGTTGCCCTTTTACTAGAAAAACAAATCCACAGCATGCAAATCATTCTGGCCGTGGCAACTGCCAGCCAAAGGGTATATTCAAATCTCTGCATTCACTCAGAACATACAAATACAGAAATAATCACCTGCAGCTGGTGGATTTTCACAGTAGAAATGTAGTGCAAATATTTACAGATACGTACATGAAGCGTTTTAATTTGTACTTTGCTAAATCCAGCTGTTTGTGAGGCATGTACCTTTTATTTTCTCCTTCTGACATTCAGAGGTATTTTTGATCTATTTTTTTCTTTTAGGGCTTTCTCTCAGACCTTCTGAAAAAGGCTAACAGACACTATGATGACCAGAAACTGCAGGAATACACACAGACTATTGTAAGTATCTCAGGCTGGACCCACATTACAAACCTTTACGCTGTTACAGTGTTACCTATGTTACCATCGTGCACCGTCTTACTCTGAAGAGAAATTATACATTAGTGGCTCTTTTATAAGGGTATATTCAATGCTACACATACTTTTACAACTTATATTTATCAAGAACCCAACAACAAGCCTAGTTTTTAAAAACCAGGAAATTACAATAACTGCTGTTATTCATTGCTGAACTGTTAACCACTACACTATTGACAGCATAGTTCAGTGTGTGTTTGCACTCCAGCTGTACTGGCATATGTCACCTATTTGAGGCCAGAGGGTTTGACCTAAATTACACCAAGATAAGTCAGTTTGATAATTGAGCATAAAAAATGTCCACTGCATATTATGGAGTACTGAATAGCTGTATAAAACCTACACAGCAAAAAAAACCCACAAAATCTAACTAATGAAAGTCCAGTGAAAGCAAATATTTAACTTTTTTAAGTAGTTACTAGTAGTTATTAGTAGTTTAATATGTGTTGTTAGAATGTTATTTTAATGCTAAGTACTAATACTGGAAAACTCCTGGTGCCATTTATTAGTGTATTAGTGTTGTGAACAGATAACTTCATATTAACAATATTTTATTGATGTTTAGTGAATGATGTTGATGTGTCAGGATGCATGTGTAGCATTAAACAGGACTTTTTGAGACATTTTGATGAATTTGGCCAGGTGAGGAATGACTTTTGGACAATGAGCAAATAACATAATGGCTAAAGATTAATGTTTAGCACCTATTGATGATAAAGATCTCTCACTCTCTCAGCTCAAGATGTTTGATCTGAATGGGGATGGAAAGTTGGGTCTCTCTGAGATGGCAAGGCAAGTGGTATTTTATGAATGCTATAATAAGGTTACACATAATGCATATGCAGGCACATAACATGTAATGCTTAACTTGATCTCTGTAAAAAAAAATTAATGAGTTCTTGCTTGTTCTTCTCATTGTAAGGCTTCTACCGGTTCAGGAAAATTTCTTATTGAAATTCCAGGTACAGAACACAACTTACACAACTTAAACAATTTATGTTGCACACATACACCAAACTCTTTTCTAAAGGACAGAGTTGTAAATGAAAGACTGTCTGTGCTGTGTTGCAGGGCATCAAACTGACTGCTGAGCAGTTCAACGCCATCTTCATATATTATGACAAGGTAGTGTGCAGCATAACAAAGTTAACATGAATGTGACATGCAATGGTACAGTGTGGAACGTCCCCCGCGGGCAACAGTCTGGTTTAGTGCAGCGGAAGAATCTGAGTTCTCTTGTCTTTCTCTTTTACGTCTGATTTCCCTCACTCCTGTGAATCCCATTTTGCATGCAAATAAGTGGTGTTTCCACTCACCTGAGCAGGTAAATGACTGTGAGTGCTGCACCTGTTCCAATAGGTTTGATCCCTTGGGCATACCCATGACATCATTTGTTTCACAATGGTTCTCTGAGGGACATAATTCCAAATGCAAATAAGAAGGGCACGGTAACATTTACCCACCAACAGAAATTTACCTTTCTAAAAAAACTAATTTATTAAACTTGGTCATTCTACATGTCAATTAAAGTATAATGCCATATACTTTCCCCCTAAACAAAGCTCTCATATAAAAAGCATGAAATATACAGTAGTACAGTAGTTACTACACTACACTATAAATGCACATATTTGGGTTTTAAACACTTTTCTTTAATGCTTTTTAAAGTGTTTAGTTGAGCTGTTACCCTGTTTGAGAACAATTTAGGGAAAGCCTGACTCTAACATCAAATAAACATCAGGGTTTAAAACATTGAGGTGGGTGGTTAATAGTTACATTTACTTAAAGTGCTCAGGTAAATTTTTGCTAGAATTATATTTTCCTAATCTTAAATGGTAAAGTATATGAAAGTATAATTATGATTCTGAAGTAATTTTATGGTTCTGGATTATTCAGTAACAGGTTTTTTGCTTGTTACTTTTGTGCTTCTCAGTTGTTTTTGGAGAGATATTTGTAGTTTTTCTTGAATCATAATTTTGTTAAATATACAGTACTCTTTTATTTGGGCTACTCTACCACCACTGTTAATACCTAATTGTCACATGATTATTTACTACTTTAACACTGATGTTTATTTGATTTTCCAACTAAATATTGTGATGCATTTAAAAAGTGTTAAAGTGTTTAAAACCTGAACATTTGATTTGACAGCATATATGCACTGCATGTGCACGAGGTATGGGTTGAACACTAGATATTTTGATGTAGAAGTACTGCTGTGTTCCTTCACCACTGTGGAATTATGGGTAAAAAAAAACAAAAAAACATTAATGGCATGAGAGGGAGGCATGCCAGGTCAACTGAACACTAACAGAACTCAAATTGCCCCAACAAAATGTGCCGAGCTTGGAAAAATGCAAGAAGTTTGACTCCACATAAATAAAAAGGCTCCATCACCCGAAAGACACTGAGGCGCATTAAAAAAAACAAAAAAAACAAGCACTGCTTCTACTTTGCATTTCTACAGAGTTATGACCTCACTCAAGGCCAAAAAAGTTAACATTGGAAGAGCAAATCTTAGAATGCACGAACAGTGAGGCATTCTTCCTGGCATTACAGTCATCTGTGTAAGGACAATCCACTGACAGAATTTAAGCTTAGACAATGCAAACCCTGTTTTACCTAACATCCTGCTGGCAACACAGAGGCTTGGTTTTGTCCCCTTTAACTCATTAAGGGTTGCTAAAATGGATCAGCTTGTGGCACTGAAGCTTACTGTGTGCTACTGTGTTTTCTATCACTATTGTAAAGAAACACTTTGTGTGATTATGTACACATGTTCAAAAAAACTCATGACATGAAGGGATTAATATTGACTTAATCTACCTAATAATGATAAAGGGCATCTGAAGTATGAAGGATACTCCTAGACATTTGTCTGTCTGCTTGACATGGTGGTGGCCCTTTACTGCTTTGTGCTGAATATGTGAATGTATGTAAACATGTTGTTTTTTTGTGACATCACAAAAACAATGATATTTAGACAGTGGACTATGTGGCCTTGAAACTAACCATATGCACATATTGCATCTACTGTACATATTGTGTATGTCAAGTGAGAAAATGTTTGTTTGCCATGATATAGGAGATGAGTAGATTAAAAGGGTATTAAAAGACAATAAAGTCTTGAGTAATCCTGCTTACTTTGGTATTTTTCAGGATGGAAATGGCTACATTGATGAGCAGGAGTTGGACGCCCTCTTGAGGGACCTCTATGAGAAGAACAAGAAGGTGAGACAGGAAACAATAATGTGGAGGTAATGATGAACTGAAATTGATGCTCTTTGTGACTTACATCATGGTTTTCGACTTTATCTCAGGAGGTGGACACTAAGGACCTAACCGGATATAAGAAGAGCATCATGGCCTTGTCAGATGGGGGTAAACTGTACCGCTCAGAGCTGGAGATCGTGCTGTGCCGGGAGCCCATGCTGTGAATCTATACCTTCCCGGATCTCATCTCACCTCTCTCAGCTGCCTGACTACTGTAACCATGTGCATGTGCCGGGCACCCCCGCCCTCCTTCTCCCTTTACATGCGTTTTGAATGAATGTGCACTGCAAAGCACAAAAAAGCCCTGAGCCTCCTTCCCCCGTCCGCCTGCCCAGTCCCCACCATCCTAAGTACAGGCCGTTCCAGCTACGGTGTTCCCCTCCGCTGCGTTTTTAATATATACATTTAAAATAAGAGTTGAAAGAATCGTATTGATAAAAGAATTTTAATGATATGAATAAGAGTATGATGTATTTATTCATTTATTTGTTTTATTTATTTATTTGTTTGTGGTTTTGGTTTGAACTGGATTTCTCTGGGTTATCCTCCCTGTTTGCCTGGTTTTACTTCCTCTTTGGTTTGATCCTGCCCTCTCCCAGTCTTTATTTTATTCTCACCCGGTTTTGTTTCGGGTCGTGCCGTTCTCTTTCTTTGGCTGATACTGTTATAGGATGTTACTGAGAGCATTAATAAAAGATATGTGAAGAACAGGATGTATTATTTATTGCCAGTTTTTGTTCTATTCCGAAGACCCATGTTAACATAAGGGGACAATAATTCAATTCATTGAACTTTGCTTGACTACGGGTTTAATAACATATCAGAGGATAAATCCACATGTCACATACATACTTTTGTACTGCTTTTCTGCCTTTCAAGCATAGAAATATTCCCTTTGTCAAATTCAATTAATCCCCCCCCCCCGTTCTGTTTAATAGTTGAGGGACTTCATATAGTTTTTTCTAGTAAAACCTTCCCTAATTATGTGCAGATGCTTTTAAATCTAAATTAATTATTTATATTAGTCCTCCCCACATCCCTCAGTAAAACTTTGTCATCAATTAATCATCAGTGCTTAAATATATAATCCTTAGGCTGTGTGGGGTTCGTAAAGGGAGTTGCAATCTGAGCGTAATTGAAGGATGTTTACGCTGATTATGGAAATGTTCTAATAGTGATGGTTAATTCTCATATCGAGCTTCACATTAGGCCTTACCCGTCTTCAAGTCAAGGAAGGGCATTTTGTCCAAACTCACAAATAATGACTTTGACCTCCCCTTAAGAATTTTCCCTCTTCAAACTCTGATAAGAGAAAGAAAGACACTGAGCGTCTGGCAGTGGCACTGTACGGTCTCTGCAGAATTCAGCCCAAAGGAATATGAGTCATGCAATTACATCACTCTGTTTGATTTCCTACTAATTACAGTTCATATTTACTTGCCATCAAGTTCACAAATTATTGTCAAAAATGAAAAGTAAACAGTGAGAGGTGTCTCAAAGACTCTGCAGAGATCAAAAGCTTTGCTTCATCTTCAAAAGTCCCTAAGCTTTATGCTGAACGTGGCTTGTTGGTTTTGCTAGCAGGCAGTGGTGACATATTTAAGCAAAGCGGTGAATGGGTCTTCTTTAAGTCCCCACTTCCCCAATGCCAAGAACATTACATAAAGAAAATACAAAAGCTGCATTCATACATATCCTTGTTTGACTTTCTTCATATCTGTACCCCTCTATACACACTGTTGGACCACAGACCACAGAGAGGCAGACGAAAGCCGGTGTTATATGTGAAAAACGTGGCCATCACTTATTTATATACCAGGAGGATCCTGCTGTTTTATTTATAAAGTCTTTTAAATATAGCTCCTACGAATTTAATAAGTAATTCCGAGTGGAAGTCTCCACTCACCTCCTTGTCCAGCACCACTTACTCATATAGGCATCAGGAAAAATGGGCTCTGTTCTTTAAACAGAGGACCATTTTTTAAGCCTGTGCCTAAAGCTAATCTAATTCAAATTCAGCGTTTTTCTATTAGCATTAGGGGGTAACAAAATTTCAGAGCCTTCAGAATGCATTTCCTGCTGCAACCCTGAATGAATGAAAAAATAAATAAATGCAAAGCTCGTTCAGGTCTGATATATCTAAATTAGCATTAACAAATATCTATCTCTGGGTCTCCTTAAGGCATAAGTCTATCAGAATTGCCCCTTTTACAGACAGGAATCCAGTGATGGACATTCTGTTTCCTCTGTGCTTTCTTCCATTCATTTGCGTTAGTGCTATGATTTGCCCTAATTACTGATATGAATGAAGTCTACAGCTTTTCTGCATGACTCACCATCCTCAGGGGCCTGGATAATAATGTAAATATTCTTTTCATCAGCCATGCTGCTTCAACACAAAAATGGGGGCGATCCTACTTAGTTTTGCAATGATTTATTCAGTGGCCAGTCATCCACTGTAATGCCTAAGTCGAAGCGATGATCAGATGCCAATTGTACTACATACTGAATTACTTTGGCACCTGGTTAGCCTGTATCACACGCTCGTTTCAAATGTCAGCAACTGCCATTCTCCACACAGATTACTGCATTAAAGGATTTGATGCAAATGCCATCATGGCTCGCTTTGCCTCTCAGCAGAGCTGAAAAGAAAAGGAAAGGCAGCCTCTTCTCCTAAACACAAGAATGAAGGCCCGCAACACACAAACACAGAGCAATGCCAACAACTGCATGAAAGAAGCCTGTAACTTTGAAGTGACTGCATCACAAAAGCAGCAGTGTCTGAGCTTGAATGCTTGCTTGCTTATGTGACAGCTATAAAATACAAAATATGGACAAACAGGATCAGCAAAGAGGTTCGGGCAACGGTTGGATTGGTATTTTTATTCCAAAATCCTTGTACTTCAACTGCACTCTTTGTACTTAGCGCACTCTTAGCAAAAAGAGAGCTCTATACAGTGCCAAAAAAGGTACTACAGCTTGTTGTAATAGCAGAATCCTCCTGGTGGTATATATACAAGGCAAAAAAACCTACTGTTTGACCAGCCTACCAGCATCCAAAACACAACATATCGTCATATTGTTGCAGTGAAAATAAAATGTGTTTCTACTGGACTGTTTGTTTGTTTGTTTAGAACAGCGACAATATAACAGATTTGCTGGTGATGAACCTAATAACTATCATTGCTGCTGACCAACCTACCAGTACCTACCAAAACACAACATATTCTTGTTTTGCTGGCAACCAGCCATGCTGGAAAAGGTTCTTTTTGCATTAAAACGATTCTTTGAGGTGTCACAGTCCTTTGTATGACTTTTATGGGTGTATATTTGTAGGAAAGCAATCCATTCTTTACTGTTACATTTTAGTCATTATCAGCATCAGAACAGAAACAATACCAAACAAACTTCAGTTCTTCTGCTGATAGATCCTGGTTGTACTAAGAACCTCTGGTTATTCAGTAATTAAGTAGTGTTTTCTAACCTGCTACTCTTGTACTTATTCTCAAGTTAATTATTTAAGGTATTGTTACTTCTACCTGAGTCATTATTTTACAGAATTAACAATAAAAAATTAGGCTACTGTATTCACTTCTGGTCACAAACAGCATGTTCAAGAGATTCTTAAAGTCTAATGGCTCCCAAGGCCTTCACAATTCAACCACTTTTAGTGAAGACCACCTACATACAGTTCAGGACTTATACAACAGCAAACCAAGAAACAGTTCTAGGGGTGAAAATGTGTTGCTAATTTATATCATGTACTTCATATTAGGTTTCTGTCATGTCCACCAAAGGCAAGACACCAATAATGTTTGTGTCTGTTTTGTCTCTTATACAGTAACTGCCATATACTGATACTGCCATTTAGGCTATCACATGTCACTTTAACGTGCCTTTATCGTGCCTGTACATTTTAAGCGTTTAGTCTTTTATTCTTTCTTAACTGTTTTAAACTGAAAACATGTGTAAGCATTTCTGGAAGCGTATTTAAAATGCATCACTGGTCATGACTCAAAACTATAAAATAACACTCACAGCAACTGAAAATTCAGCAAAGAGAACTAATAGGAATTTAATTAGTCCAGCCATTCCGTTCACAGAGAAGTGACTTGTCTCATTTGAACTTGGCTGTAATTTAGACATCTCATTACAAGCGTTCATTTTCGTGAACTTAAGAATAAACCCATAGGGGTCTGTCAGATTAAGGAAGTATATATGGAATAAGTTGAATAGACACCAGTACGGCTCCAAGGCACTGGACTGGCACTGAAACTGTGTTTTTACGCAGCAGCACTGCCTCCAAGTGGATCCTTTTCACTATTGCACTGCAAAGGCAGTGTCGCCACGCCATCACAACTTCCACAATACTTGGACCTAGAATAATGTAAAAAGGTCCCACTTTGTGTCTATTGTAGTCACAAAAATAAAATGAAATAAGTGATTGCTATATAATTGGTACATACCATACCAACTCACAGTCACCTGCACATAAAAGTTACCAGTAAATCAGCAAGAACGTTGGGAAATGAACAGGCGTGCAAGATCTACCTCATTCAAGGGTGAACATCAAAGCCATGTATGCTGGAACTTAACTGCACAAGGCTGTATGAGTGGCACATCTACGCTAAGGGTCACCAGTCTTATCGGCAAAGGAACATATATAACTAATCAGTTGTTTGAAGACTGAGGGCAACTGATTTAACAAGTGGGATCAGGTGGGCTTCTGCTTGGTTGGAAGGAAAACCTGAAGAGACATCGGCCCTATGTTCCGATTTATGTTCTAAAACAGTGGTTCTCGAGCTGGATCGGGTTTGTTGGGAAAGATGAAATTGTGCAGAGCAGTGGGTCCTCAGGCCTGGAGCTGAGAATCAATGTACAGTAATTACGAGCCTCTGTCTATGAATGTAGAATTCATGAATGTCTATGAATTGCTCCAAAAAGATTCAGACAAGCATGTCATTAATAAACCTCTCATGCGCTTAAAGTGCAGAGGTCCAGATGCTAGAGCAGAGATCCTCAATGTTAAATGTTAACATTTGCAGTGACTATATCTTCCAGGACCAGGATAAAGAAACTCAGTTCTGAAACACTGAAGAAAAGCATTCTGGACATGTTGTATGCAGTCCTGCATTAATACATGCATGCATACATACATAGAAATACCAGCAAGCTCCTATACAAGGAGCCACACAGCTTTATGGTTTTGTTGCATTCTCAACAGCATATTTAACGCTTATCCCCTCAAGACGTTGTGAAGTTGGATTTGGGAAATTGAGCCTGTAACCTTCAGGAATTAATGATTATAAGTTGAGAGTGGCTGAAAATAGCTTCATAAATCTCTCTTTACAGCTTTAATTGTCTTAGAGCTTAAATCTCAGTTCCAGTATTCTAAGCTTTAATTTTTAAAAGCTGCTGCTAACAATAACTGAGCCAAACTACTTGTATATTAGGAGAGACGTGGTCTCTGTGTAGTTTTCCCTCCAGTAATTCTGGGTTTCCCAAAACAGTCCTTGAAGCCCACTGCTCAGTCTACATGTTCACTCTATCCAATCTGCCAACACACCTGAACCAAGCATCTAAAGAAATGGTTCACAGACTTTATCGTGTGGTTACTGCACACACATTGTTTTGATCGGCTGTTCTGTGTGTTAACCTGGAGATATAATTGAGCTTTGCCAAATGACAGTGACCTCAAACACCTGCTTATTCCCAACTGTGCATTATGTGAGTTTGGACACTTACAGAGAGCAGGGAATGTGTGAAACATGGCTGAATCCTAAACGGCTCTCTATTAGAGACTCCCCACAAATCCATTTGTATATCCTGTCAACAATTTCAAAATCGGAAGTGAGATTCTTTACTACTTAAAAGAGCTGAGTTTCTGTAATTTCAGCATTTTACAGTAAGTTGTAGCTTTTCCTCGCTTCAGAGTCTAAAAAAACATTTTAACATTTTTGGTGATACCATCTAAGAAAGAGTTTGTTAAATTGTTAGCTTTGAGCTGAGATAATATACACACACACACACACACACACACACACACACACAAAATAATAAATAAATNCATAGCAATACTCACAACGACCTGGGATACCACAGCAAATGCCTAACAACCACCTGGGATACATAGCAACTGCCTAGCAACACCCTAACAGTTAGATGGTACACCCTAGCAATCATCTAGCAACACTGTCGCAAACACCTGGAATACTATAGCAACTGCCTAGAAACACCTTAGCAACCACCTGGGATACAATAACAACCACATAGCAACAGCTTAGGAACTCCCTGGGATACCATAACAACCACCAAGCAACACCTTAGCAACCACCTAGGATATCATACCAAGTGATTAATTGTATTGTACTTTTGTGTGACAACTTTAAATTGTATGTGACAGTCACGAGTCGGTAGATAAAAGTGAGTAAAACTGATTTAAAAGCATTTATGTTGACCAAAGTGCTCTACGCAGAATCAGCACAATGAATACGAGACACTTCAAAGATAAAAAGGACGAGATGAAGATGAAGAGAGAATAACATGAAGCAAAACACAGACACTAGAACACCTATTACAACAGCAGTCTCTCACTTTCCAAATGCAAGTGTGAACAGGTATGTTTTTAGCTCTGAATTAAAAGCCAACAATGAAGGGGCTCGGGGCGTAAACTGCAAACGCACCTTTACGTTTCAGACAAGCCCTCAGAACAGGCAAGGAATATGTATGACCTCAAAGATAGCTGTGTGGTTGGATGTGATGTGAGCAAATGGACACTATAAACGGGATAAGCCGTTCAGTACTTTAAAAACAAATAAAAGCACTTTTAATAGGCAATTTGTTACAAATTCAGTGATAACCTGTGTGGTTTAGTAGGCCTATATACACTGCATGCTACTGCACCGAGTGAGCTTTAAAAACCAGAACAAGCATTCGCCAAAGCCAAGTTGTGGCCAAGCCTAAATCATGCAGCGACAGCTGATGGCCTCTGCTGTACACATCTCAGGTTACTCTGACAGAAGTGACTTGCCGGTGAACGTGTTAATCCTATTCCTATTAAGCCCTGTTCCTCGTCACCCTCACAAGTGAGTATACTGAACATGACGTGTGCGTTTACAAACTTCAACGTGTTTACTCAAATCAACCACAACATACTGAGGAGAATCACGGTGGTGAGTACATGGAATGTAAGGACCCGTACCCCACACTTCCCATGACTGTAGCGGAACCCCGAGGGGTCATCTCTGCATTAAGGCACACTTCAGGCTTTACATCCTCCAACAGAGCTTCCCTCCGACATGTTGCAAAATGCCTTCCTGCTGGGAAAGACGAGCACTGTGCAGGAATACAGATGTCAGATCCTCTCCACTAAAGAAAAAAGAGAAAAGCTCAAAAGAGATTCCACCAAGGAAGTACGGAAATCAAAACATTATTCCAAACTGTACAAGGTGAGGAGTCGGCAGAGTCACAGTCACAACTCGTGGTTGTGATTTAGCTCGTACTAATGTGATGGGGGGGTAACGAAATAAAACAAAAATTAAACATTCAAATACAGAAATGAAATCACTATTAAAGTAAGACTATATATCGGTGTACGCACCTTCTTAGGGGAGACCATTTTTAGCACAACGCCAAAAGTGGTCCCTGTAGTCCTGTATGATGTCACGACTCGGCAGTAGTTAAATGGAGTTAAATGGTTTGATGCCTGAATAATAAATGACTGACTGTTATAGGACAAAGGAAATTCGGGATCCATTTAAAAAAACATGGTATAAATACAGAACACAATAACAAGATTTTTTTTTTTTTTTTTTTTTTTTTGAAAAAACTGTTTTGGAAATGTATTTAAATAATTGTGAATCAGATGTGAGTTATGAGGAAATAACCTTAAAATGTGTCTATTGCAAGTTAAACCAAACAAAAATCTGAACATTGAAATATTTACATGAACCTTGATTTTCTACAGACCTCTACATATGAAGTTTTTACTGAAGTATATGTGATAATTAGTAATTTTATTTGATTGCTGAAACATGTAAAAAAGTATTTTATTAAAAATGATTAATTGTACTTTTGTGTGACAAGTTTAAACTGTATGTGAGAGTCACGAGTTAGAGTAAGAGAGGGCTCTTCTGGAAAAATGCTTCTGTAGATCTGTCACCACACCCGGATCATGGTGTCTCCTTCAGTCCAGTCTCAGAAGCTGACACCTGTAAATACAGCTTACTACAACCGCGGGTTTACAATAAAACGACTGTAAATCCGTTTTCTGTTGCTGGAAAATGAAGCACTGAATAACTGAATAATTGGTGTTGACTGGATTTTTGTACAGTGCTGGTTTTATTTAATACAACCGCCAGAAACAGACACACGGTGACCAAGAGCACGTACTATCAGAATCTCCCACGTGACCCTCTCACCCGCTCAATCAGAATCTTTTTTTAACCAGGAAATCAGGGGAGAGCGCGAACGCAGTCCCCCACTACCAGAAATTATGCAGTCGAGATTCCCACATTTGGGGAATTCGCAGGGGTCAGCACAACCGGAGTGCAATGGCTGAGCCTCACCCTGGGTGAACCACCTTCTTGATCATGGTATCTCCCCTGCCAGGTAAGTATGAGTTGCTCAGCTTCGATGGACACGAGTCACTCCGTTACTGCTATTTCACATTCATGGTGAAGACAAACAGCACCACAAACGACAAACACCACAACACAGAAAACACCAGTACATTACCAACCGCTCTGAACGGTCCGACTTTTCGAAGATCTCGCGGCTAAAAAACACATTTTAAAATATTAGTCCACACCTCCCATGATGCTTCGCGGCAGAAATGTAAATAGGTCGTATTAGCAACACGAAACTGGAGCTCTCTTAAAATCCACAACTCTTTCTCTCTCACTCACACCCACATAGACACACATACCTCTCGTAACTGAGAGGAAATGAGCGCAATTTGATCTGAATTCAGTTCAGTTAAAATAATTCTTACACCGCAGTTACATTCCGGAAGTGATCCGTTATTTCCGGGTGCTGCAGCATGTCGCGAGACGAGCTGCTAACAGAAACGGCTCTCATATCGCGCTGAAACGTAGGATGATCACCTTCAGTTTGAGCAGATATCCGCCTCCTACAGAACAGCTTAACACATCTGCTCGTTTCAACCATAAACTGGTGTGAAAATCGCCGATGGATGTCTCTATAAAGCAGCAAAGCCAGTGACCGGCTAAATGCTAACTAAGTTTAATGCTTGCTCTTCTTCTAAAACACATTACAGGTAAAAGAGTGCAGCTAAATCAGGTTTGAAGGTTGTGCAAAAATGTCTACAGGATCCCTAAACCCTAAAGGGGGGGGGGGGGTGCAATTTCTATGCAGCTAACTACACGAGTATTGACTGACTTCAGACAGTATTTCAGGGGGTATTACGGCTGCGGTCAAGTCAGCCTCCACTTCGGAAATCGCAGAGCCCCCACCCTCTTTACAAAAGAAACAAATATTCATACAAATTCTGTTTAGGAGAAACTCAGTTTGACAATAACTGGAGGTTGGTTTTTATTTCAAAATGACAAAACTAAATTGTCATACAAGTTTTTTTTCCCCATTTTAATTTATATTGTTTTGATTCCACAGATCAACTGCACATTATAAAGATGGTACGTCATCAAAATTTGTCTCACCGTTAATATCGAGACATTCTAATATTTTATTTCAAAAAGGCCCTTTAAATGGCCATATAACTCACATTTCTGTTATTTTACCTCCAAATTTAAATAGCTATTCAAATTAATTCTTCTGTTTTTACCGACCAATTTCACTATATAATGGTAGCACGCCACCTACACACTCAGTTAAGATCAAGATGCTGGGCTTGTTCAAGATGAACTGTGCCTCGCCTTGGTGGTCAGCGAGTTGCAGTTGGGGGGAGGAGGGAGGAGAGAGCCATGAAGTCGGACAGTCACCACCTGCAACCCACGTGAGCTAATGCCAGGTCTTGCTGTGTTAGCGTTTATGCAATCTAAATCGCTTTGCTGTCGCATGAAAACAAATAAGGTGAACAGCGATGTGACACACCAATGGCGTTGATGCAAGTCTGACACAAAAAAATTAACCGTAATACACCATACCCCACTGTGTCACTGAGTTCCTCAAGACATTTTGATGTGTCATTTCAAAACAAGGCTCTTGACATCACATTTCTATTTACTTTCACTCTAAATGTTGACTGTTATTAAAGGGAATTCTTCTGTTTGCACAGACCAGTTTCACTTCATATTGATAGTACACCAGCTGAATGTGTCACTCAGTTAATCTCAAAATCTTTTGATGTGTCATTACAAAATAATCATCACATTACTATTATTTTCACTATAAATGTAGACTGTTATTAAAGGGAATCCTTCTGTTTGCGCAGACAGAGTTCACTTTACATCACAATAGTATACCATCTCACTGTGCCATTAAGTTAATATCAATACATTTTGAAGTACCGTTTCAAAATAAAGGCCCCTGACATTATCGCATTTCTAGCGTGCACACACCTGTGGCCCCTTCCTTGTGCTTAAGAAACCACCTTTCAGAACACATGGCATAAATTGATAGCTGGCTTGTCCGTCTACTGAGCATTTTCACATCTCAAATTCGTATTACACCACTGGCTTTTTTGATTTTACTGTGGATTTTGTCCCAGTTTTTGCATTTTGTAGACATGTAGACAATTTAGGATCTTCTATTAAGAACAATCTAGATTTAGAGTGCAAATTGATAGAAAGATTATTTTGAAATGACATCACAATGTCTTGATATTAACTGAGCGACACATTCAGGTCATGTACTATCACTAACAAGAAATTGGTCTTTGCAAACAAGAAGATTCCTTTTAATAACAGTCTAGATCTAATTTTAACTGAGAGACACAGGGGGATGGTATCATCATTATGAAGTACAACTGGTCTGTGCAAACAGGAGGATTCCTTTTAAATAATGATCTATATTTAGAGTAAACAAATTAGAAGTGTGATCATTTCATGGGCATTTATTTTGGAATGACATCAGAATGACTTGAGATTAACTGAGTGACACATCCGGGTAATTGTTCCATCAATATGATGTGAAAACTGTGTGTGCAAACAGGATAATTCCTATTAATAACAGTCTATATTTAGAATCAATTAATAGAAGTGATAATGTCTAGGGCTTTTATTTTGAAAAGATGGATCAAAATGTCTTGATTATAACTGAGTCACACATTCAGGTAGTGTACTATCATGACAATTTTGATTTCATTTACTTGTTCAGTCATCCTTTTATTTTGTAAGTAACTGATATATTTCATGAATGTGAAATCCCATTCACGTCCTGTCAGCGACTTTTAGTCTTTGTCAGTGACTTTTATTTTGAAATCAGTTCCCGCTCTTACTGTAATGCTTTGTATAGGTATTTGACTGCGATTTTCGAAGTGAAGACTGGCTTGACCGCAGTGTATTACGGGATGCAAACACAGATTTGTAAATAGCACCAAAGAATTATGTTAATATTACTACATGTTTTATTAGAGCTGGAAGAACACTTCTCATATATGTAGCAGTCCAGCTAAAACACGGCTTACATATAAGCATATTGTATATTTAAATCAATCTGTTGTTTTTATACTGTGTTATTTCCCCGGAGGGAGCGCACCGTTCCTGGAGGTACTGCAGTACCAGGTCGATGCGTGGAGTGGACGGAGCAAGCCCCTATTCAATCTCCCTGTTCCAAAAATCATTTTAATATATGGTCCCCGGGTAGGGGACGTATCAGATATTAAACTGATAAGAACAGATTTTTTTTCAGGGTCAGAAAACCATTCTCCGGTAAATTAACTTCCAGATTATGTATTTATCATCCCCTCTATAAAATCAATCTTTATTAGACTACTAAAAATACAACAATAAAAAGCTAAAATAAATAAAACAATATATAAAATTAACTTATGTATATAAAATTGACTTGCTTCTCTTAAAATTCTAGTATAGGCTGTGCCTGGACAACTGAATAAAACAATAAAAGGTTAAAACCCCTCTCCATAAGGCAGACAATAAAACTATTAAAACCAAAAAGTGGTTCAATGAAGCACGGGATGGAGTCGTGTCAAAACATCAGGGAGGGCTACAGATCGTCAAGGCTCTTCCACCTTTCCTTCGCTGCGTGATAACCCCACCTGGTGACACCTCCATCCGAACACGCAAATCAGCACAGATTTTCCGATACATTCCCTCGGTATCCAGGTTTGTCCTTACTCACAAACTCACCAAGAAAATATAGAACTTTTAGAGCTAGACATCAAACAACTGAATACAGACAACATGCAAATATATCTCCACAACGTCCAATTAAAACCAAGTAGATCATATTTTGCCTCAGAAACCTTTCAGCAGCAAATCAGACACAAAACTGCCCACTGAACCACTTGAACTGAACACACCGCTTACCTGTGGAGACTGGCAGAACAGTTGGACGGTTTACTGAAGAAATGTTTTAACATACAGGTTTTAGGATCGTCGCCCTCCTGTGGTTAAAAGGTACTGCACCTCTAACGTGAGGCCTGCTGAAGTAATCTGATGTCCATTACAGCTCTGTCTGTTTCGTGAAGCTGCACTGTCAGGCCTGCATAAGATACTGATGAAGTTGAAAAGAAGCAGATATGGAAATGAAGCAGACGGGGCAGTCGTGGGCTGGAGGTTAGGGAACCAGCCTTGTGACCGGAGGGTTGCTGGTTCGATTCCCTGAACCGACAGTAACAACTGAGGTGCCCTTGAGCAAGGCACCTAACCCCCAACTGCTCCCCGGGCGCCGTGGATAGGGCTGCCCACCTCTCCGGGCAAGTGTGCTTACGGCCCACTAGTGTGTGTGTATGTGGGTGTTCACTTCACGGATGGGTTAAATGCGGAATACAAATTACTCTGTGTGAAAATCACAAATGGCACAAAATGGCTCAAAAAACTCTCTTCTCAGAGAATGATTGGCCTCACCGATTTGATTTGATATATATATGCAGTCAGGACATCACTCTTCCTGTATTTCAGCACCCATTCAAACACCGCTGAGAAACTTCACTCATCTCCACCGAAATGACTGCAGCACCACAGGCCCCAGACACGCTGAACAAGGCCAAAGAAGCAGGCCTTGATCTTCATACTCGACCTTCACTGGATCTGTACCACCTAACTACACAGCAGCCATGTCTGCTCACAACACGCCCATGTTTCACGTTACTGTCCTACCAGAATATCTGTGAAGAACATTTACAGTCAGTTTTCAGGTTCCAGCCGCTGCTGTTTACCACGTGTGACCAAGTTGAAGGCCGAACTCCTTAGATTTATGTTTCTGAAAATACAGCCGAAGTCACAGCTCTGCTATAGGAGAGATGATGCATCTTTTACCTCATACGGGTTTTTAGTGATAGCTTGTATTTGTTCCCTCTATAGGATGTAAATTAAATTACATGCACAGAGGAGAAATTAATCAGTCCTACTTAATTAAGTAAAAATACTCTTAATAATAACATTTTTGCTAAATGAAAGCATAAAAAAATTACAAATTACAATTAAAGTTTCCGGTTATAATTTCCTAAGAATTTACTGGTTATTGTTTTATATATTCCAATTTAATATGAATGAATGGGTTTTTCAAATGTATCTACTGCACTCTAATTAAACTACATGCATAGAGTTGATCAAAAACAGTGCCTCAGAAGGAAGATAATTGTTACCAGTAACTATAAATGATGAACAATTTAGACTGATATGGACAATATTTATTGAGCTACACATACAGAAGTAGTGTCTCTCAGTATGGTGCTGGGCCATCATGTTTGCTAATGCAACATGCTATATGTCTCGGCATTGAGTTGTAGAGGTTCCTAATGGTGTCCTACAATAGTTCATCCTGTGCAGCTTGAATGTTCTCACACAGTTCCAGCAGATTTTGTGGTAGGGGTGGATGTAAAATGACACTAGAAATTTGTCTCCACAAAGACAAAAGCAGGATCGTCACTAAAAATGACCTGCTGTCATTCTGAGTAACTCCATGACAGTCTGATATGACACTGACATGGTGTTAAGGGCAGTCATCATAAAGCTCTGCATGCATATAGACCTGCTTCATGCAGCCATCTGCCAATGGTGCTGGCACTAGGATGACTCATGAAGGGCATCACTGCTCGCTGAATGTCCATAATTGTGGCTGTTGGGTCAGTCAGGTACAGCGATAAGGCCCGTCCTTGCGTCACATGCACGGTCGATCGTGACACTTGAATCATTTGCATGTCTCACAATGTCAAACCTACCCACCAAGTTTCATTCTCGTCAGTTGATTCCTACTGGGTGCAGCTATTTGTGCAACTATTTTTGTATATTTATAAACATGTATGTAGAGTCAAGTGACCTACAATTTACAGTATTAGTGTTTCTCAGTCTTGGTCCTGGAAGCCCACTGCTCTTGTAATTGTTTGCTCTGCTCCAAACACACCTGATTCAAATAATCAGCGCGTTAATAGTCCATTACTGATACTGTCAGAGCAAGGGAAATACTAAAATGTGCAGGGCAGTGGACCTCCAGGACTAGGGCTGATAAACACTGTATAAGATTGACATGGGCATAGATTGGACCTCCTGCACTGTGGTAAGTAAATTAAAGTTCCCTGTAGGCAAACTGGTGCTGGTCCTGGATGCTGGGATTCTTGGTAGCTTGTTGATTACGAATGATAAAGAATCATATACTAGCAGTAGCCTAACTAAGATGAGCTGTTACGTGTTCTGCATGAGCATCTTCTGGATGAGTTGAAGTAGAGTCTGTGATTTAGAACCAAGCATCCAACATCTGTTCCTGACCTCAGTAATGCTCCTGAATGCTACATGCAAGGATGTCAAGTCTCCCTACTGCAGCAGCCCGTTAAATCGCTGAAGAACAGGGTGAACGGGGCCTAATAAAGTATGCAGAGAAACAGACGGACTAACGATACAGTCTGTAATTGTGGAATTACAAAGTGCTCCTGTATGGCTGATTACCACGACAATGAGTGTAGACAGAAGGAGGTGTAGGCTGAATGCTTTCTGCTGTAGCACTGATCCCTTTCGTCCCCCACGAAGCATAATCAGTGGTGCTCAACGTGACTGTGATGGTGTTGTAGTAGCCCCTGTGTGAGCTGCATTGCCCTTGGCGGCGCTCTTTCACTCCAGCGTGGTCCATTTCTACAACGCTGCTGCTGCTGTCCTCTTCTCACAGTCGCAACCATGGCCCTCCTGAAGTCCAGCAAGATTATTTCAACGGTTGGAGCTTATACCCCAGCTCTGGGAGTGCTGCCTCTCCGTGCGAGGTATTGTGCCCTTTTAAAACTCGTTTAGTTGAAATACGGAGAGCACTGTCAGTTGAGCTCCGCTACATTAGCTCGTTGGCTAGTAACTGTTGTATGTAAGTCAACTTTCCTAGCACGGCGCATCTCTCCGGTCACTAGGACTCAAGGACGCTAACGTTAGTTAGCGTGTACATAGCTAGCTAGGTCACTAACAATGTTGACTAAAAACTCTCATGTTCTAATCTGTAACTTTAGTTTATATAATGTCTTAGCAAATTAAGGACTGTTGGCACGTAAGCTAGCTAGCTAGCCTGCTAATCTTCATGACTGCCGAGTGCTGTCGTTTACTTCCCCACTAACCAGTTTGAGAAATAATTTAACAGGTTTTTGTGGGTTGTTAGCAAGCTGACAGCAGGTAGTGACCATAGCGCGGCTAACTGGGCTAACCTAGCTAAGCAAACTTAGCTAACCTAGCTGTTAGCCCAGGCTATGGCAGGCTAGCTAACACGTACAACCAAGGTAGCTAATGGTCTGTTAGCTGGTGTGGCTATCCCAAGGTTGTTCACATCTCAGCATGTCTTGGGTTACCGCTGCTGGTTCGAGGAGCCCTGGAAAATCGCGTTTAGTGTAGCTGGCAACCCAAGCCCTCGGAATCAGGAAGAGAATAAAACCTAACTAGCCAACATTTGATGTTTTATCTCTTAAGCAAGTGATTGATGGTGTTCTGGCCTGGTGGCCTAATTTTGCATGTTATGCCGCACGTGACTGACAGATTTATTTGACCGGTTTCATACTGGCTTATCTTTTGTTACTAAACTGTTATATATCTAGTAATACTGTAATATCGGTCTGTGTTTTTTTTTATTACGGGTTTTCCCTCCGGGTCAGTTATGGGTTAATGGTTATGGGTTATTCTCTCAGTCCTCGGGTCGTTAAACTTGGTGGTGTCAAAATGTAGAGTTCCAAAGTGCAGAAGCAGATAATCAGATTTATACTAGGCTAAGCTGGAACATCCCCTGTTATTCACAGCAAATTCATCTTTTCCTGTTATTTTTCATTGCAAACCTCGCCTCTTGCAGCTGAAGCATCTCCGATAAGGATGTACTTATTTAATGAGAGGCACCTACCAGTATAACGAGGACACGGTTCATTTTGGGTCAAGTATGTGCTCTGCACAACCATATAGAAAGACTAGATAGCTGCAGATTTCCACAGACCTGGATGCTATTGGGTATATGAAAGATTTTAAAGGAGCAATATATCATTTTTTTAGTTTTAAATATAATGTAATAAATGTAAATGGCAGTTTTGACGGGGGCCAAAGATGTCCATATATTGTGTCGCAGAAGTATCTGCGAAGTTAGCATGCTAACCGGTTAGTGTAACTGTTAGTATGGGGTGGACACCACAACTTCCTGGTGATATGTTGCCCCTTTTTTGTTTGGAGTACAAGTTACACAGGTTGCATCATCTTGCACATTGCTCCTTTTGATGCTGCTTTTTGTAGGAGCAGAATTCTTGTTTCTGAAATCATGCTATGAGTCATGATGAGACTGGGGAGAAAACCTTTACAAGGGGATGCACGTGGTCCGATTACTCACTGGTTCTGTAACTGATGTATAGTTAGTAATGATACAGTGTATGCAAAATCATTGGTTCATCAATGGCTATTGAGCAAGTAGTAATGGTTTCAGGGTGGCATTCAGAGCTTTCTTTTTTGGTATTAGAGCAAAACACGGTTACATGTGCCATGCTTTCAGAGCAGAGAAAGACAAATTTGATGCCTGTACAACTTCATAAGAATGTGTTTTGGATCACTATAACGTTGCCCTACTTACTCTTGTTTGGATCAAAATACTGGTTTATGTCTGTTGAGGGCTTGGCCTGGGAAGTGTCTGTAAATGGCTCTGGATTGGTTGTGACAAAGAGGGTAGAAGCTGGAGGCCAAACTTCATTGGCTTAACTGGAAGTGGGTGGGGAGTGGGTGGCTCATCTCTCAGCACACAGGCCTAGTCTTATGTTAAAACTGCCCAGTGTCATCTGTACTTTATTTGAATGAGTCAACTAATTACATGTGTGTAATGAAATGTTTTAGATTAAATGTGAATGGAGTGTCTGTGCAAGCAGTGCTATTCTAATTCTATTGTTTTACCTTCATGAGGCCTTCTGAAACTCTTGCAGTTCTCACATGACCATCAAAAGTAAATCTGCAATAAAGGCTTTACTGAAATCCCCAGTAACTGTAGTGGGCAGACAAATCTGCAGCAAGCATATATTTGCATCTTCGTGGCAACTGGTTTAAGTAGTTAAGCTTCATAGTAACGGTAATCACTTGTGAGGTCCAGGTGATGAGCTGTAGTTAAAACTTAGCATGTGCCTATTCTTGGTGTGCACCCCAGATGAATGTAGCACCAGAGTACATGAGAGGCAGGCTATATTTAAAGATGTTGAACCTCAGATATTGACAACACTCCAAATTCTTCAAAGATCACGGTCATTGAACTCAGAACCCGAGAGCATTCCAGTTCAGCATGTCTCTGAAAGTTATGTAACCGGTATCTGACCTTTTGCACTAGACCTTTGAAATAAACAGTCCTGACCTCTGTAACCGAAATGACCAGTGTACACACTGATTACGTACAATGTTAACTTGCTATTCCGAATTGTTTTAGTCCTTATGTTGACCTATACAGTAAAAATTGCTTTATACTGAAGTACTTGTATGTTGCAGCTCATGGTGGTCTGAGGTACAGATGGGCCCACCTGACCCCATCTTGGGGGTCACAGAGGCTTTCAAACGTGACACCAACCCTAAGAAGATGAATCTTGGAGTGGGGGCTTATCGTGATGACCAGGGCAAGCCATATGTCCTTAACTGTGTCCGCAAGGTGCGACTATATATATATATAATTTTTTATTTTTTTGATAATTTGCTGTATATGCCCTTTTATCCTCATGGTTAAATGTCTGTACATACCACTAGTCAGCTACTGCTGAGGGCCTTTTAGTTACTTAGTATTATTAACTGATTGTTAATTGATTTGTTATTGTCAGGCTGAGGCTCAGATTGCTGCCAAGAACCTGGACAAAGAGTACCTTCCCATTGGTGGCTTGGGAGATTTCACAAAGGCTTGTGCACAGCTGGCTCTTGGACCCGACAATGAAGTCCTCAAGAGTGGCAGGGTGAGAAAAATATCTCAGTAGTAATACTGTTTTATATTCAACTCTACAACAGTAGTCAACTCAAGGAAGACTTGTTCTGACTTACAGTGTATTATTTTTTTTCCCCTCTTGTTCACGCACAGAGCATCACAGTCCAGACCATCTCAGGAACCGGATCTCTGCGTGTTGGAGCTAACTTCCTGGTTGGTAATTTTATGTTCTGTGACTTGCTTATGGTTTAAAGGAATAATTCTGGATGTTCTCTTTCTCTTACTGCTTCACTCCTTTCCAACTCCATTTTACTGCAGTCACGATTCCACAACGCATCACGGGACGTGTACCTGCCTAAGCCTTCCTGGGGCAACCACACCCCCATCTTCAGGGATGCAGGCATGCAACTGAAGGCTTACACCTACTATGACCCAAAGACCTGTGGCTTTGACTTCAATGGAGCCCTCAATGACATTTCGGTAAGAGGAGATTTTTCTTTTAATTAGGTCTGAATTTCAGAACAGTAAGTATTACAAAACACAAGATGCAATACGAGCTCTGATTTATATGATGATTTATATGATTTATACTCCGTAGCTTCACTGATCAACTCAGAGTTGACATGCTCTAACCATACATCGTTTTTTGCTTCTCGCTTTGTATGTTATCTAAAATGATTTTTAAAAAAACACCATACACAGGGAGCAGAACAAGGTGGTCTGATATGGAAATAAGATACAATCAATTTCTCAAAACAAAAAGAAAATCCTAAATGGCCTAATCCTTTAGAGCAAGGATGAGTCAAGGCTCACTAGTGAAAAATCCAACAATCAACTGCAGAGATTTTAGGTATTTTATATAGTGCATGATATCAGTAAAATATTCAGGGAATCATGAAAATATGTCTGTGAAAAGTTGAAAAACACAAATGAATGCCCATACTTTAAAAAAGGTTTTAACTTGCAAAACACAGTAACCTTGTTGCCTTAAAATTTTGATCTTATTGAACTTTTGCTTGTAAAAACAAATTGTTTTACATTCTGTCTGTAAGAAATTAATTTATTTGTTCATCATCCAAACCACATATTCATATATTCAGTTTGCTTTTTTGTTGTTTCACCAATATGCGCAGTGCCACAAGTGTAACAATATGGTAAATATTTATGTAAATGTGGATTTAAAAAAAGTCTCCTTTTCTTTTTAATCCCTTTTTAGCTAAATTTGATCTACCGAACATTAGATGAATCATAAAAACACTCTGAGGGCTGTGTATACCTGGTTCTCTCCTTTAGAAAATTCCAGAGAAGAGTGTGATTGTACTGCATGCATGTGCACACAACCCCACAGGAGTGGATCCAAGGCCCGAACAGTGGAAAGAGATGGCTAGTGTAATCAAGGTACTGTTTTTAAAACTATGTGGCTTAAATACATTTTTACAAAAGTTACATACATTTCTACAAAAAATGTATTTCCTCCTTGGCCAAGTAGAAACAAATATAGTAACTTTTTAAATTGTGCTTTAATCTTTTTTTTTTTTTTTCCTCCCTCCTACAGAAAAGAAATCTCTTCGTGTTCTTTGACATGGCCTACCAGGGCTTTGCCAGTGGGGATATTGATCGGGATGCATGGGCTGTGCGTCATTTCATTGAGCAAGGCCACAACATTGTTCTCTCCCAGTCCTTTGCTAAGAATATGGGTCTATATGGTGAGTGTTGCCCAGCATGACAGAACTTAGCAGTGTAATGAAATAAAGAAAAAAAAAACATCAGTGTTTTTCTGTTTTTATGCTAAGAAAGTACACATCGGAAAGTACATATAGCTGCTTCATTTATTCTGTTCTGAGGTTGATTTGTGGGTGTGTGTTGTGGGCAGGTGAGCGTGTCGGAGGCTTTACGGTAGTGTGCAAGGATGCTGAGGAGGCCAAGCGTGTGGAGTCGCAGCTGAAGATCCTCATCCGGCCAATCTATTCCAATCCCCCCATGAATGGAGCCCGCATCGCCTCCACCATCCTTACTTCACCTGACCTCTATAAGGAGTGGTTAGTCTGAAAAAGAGATTTTGTCTAAAATGCTAACATTTCAAATAAAGGCAGCTAGCAGGGCCATTTATAAGCGTTATTCAGTTGTAATTATAATAGTTTTTATTTGTAGCTCTGTAAAACCTTTTGAAGTAGCTCCCTAGAACGCAGATTTATTAATTATTGATGACTGTTGGTACAATAGTAAGAATTTTCTTTATTTTGTCAGGCTGGTGGAGGTGAAAAGCATGGCTGATCGCATCATAAAGATGAGGGAGATGCTTGTCTCAAACCTGAAAAATGAGGGATCCACTCACAACTGGCAGCATGTCATCGACCAGATTGGCATGTTCTGCTTCACTGGCCTCAAGCCTGAGCAGGTTAGTCAGCTAACAAGCCTGTTGCATGCAGGGATAGGCACAGAGTAATAATAACCACCTGGTTGACCAGTAACATAGATGTTGCGTTGCCTGAGACCAACAACAACCCAAAAAAAACATATAACATATAACAGGATGACTCGGGGATGTATAGAGTGTCTCTATACATAAGAAGCAAATTAAAATCCACTTTAGGGATCTGTTGTCCTACTTGTACACAGTGTGGACAATTAAAAAGAACACATTTGGGGAGCTGTCATTTAGTTTGACAAAAGTGTTTTCTTTCTTCTGTTATTTCTTTTTTGAACAGTCATTCATTAATTTTAATAAACATGACTTTTTATGCCTGTTTATTAAGTAAAACCCAGCTTCTTTGTTTTTAAAGTGTGAAAAAGTACACACATGTACATACACATACACTCTTCGTCAAATAGTTGCACCCAGAAGGAAGTGTGAGATTGCAATGCTGTTCAGAAGGAAGGCTACCAGGAACAATACATGATGAAATATTTATATTGATATGGGCAATATTTATTGAGCTACACATACCAAAGTAGTGTCTCTCAGTATGACTTCAGGCTGCCACATTGACTAACGCAACATGCCAGACGGCATGGAGTTGTAGTGGTCCATAATGGTCGTGGCGTGGTCGTGGTGCGTGCATGTAGTCCTGCTTCACGCGGCCATCTGCCAATGGTGCTGGCATTAACAGGATGACTCATGGAGGGCATTGCTGCTCGCTTCTGTCCACTGCCACCAATAGCATCCTATAGTAATATCCGCACAACTGTTATGGCGCCCAAAACATTGATGATACTATCCCGCTTCCTATCCCGACCCCCATGATGCAACCCCTCTGAAACTCTTCCAACTCCTTGAATTACTTTCAAATTCTTCTCTGACGCATTCTTCACTTTCAAAGGGTGCTACCAATACAACAGCTTGAGTCAGAATGGAAAGCATGTGCATCAGGACAACCTTATATGGTCAGTAAGGTACAGCAATCAGGCCCATCCTTGCTTACATCACATGCACGGCTGAATGTGAAACTTAAATATTTCACATGTCAAACCTACCCACAAAGTTTCATTTCTGTCAGTTGATTCCTTCTGGGTGCAACATTTTGTTTTTGTGTGTGTGTGTGTGTGTGTGTGTGTGTGTGTGTGTGTGTGTGTGTGATCTTGTACTTTTGTTAGCGCCCTCTACCTCAATTACTCTGTGTCCATCAGCAGCTGCCTGTGTAGTGTAGTGTTTACTGCCTCCTTTTAATCATCCCTCACTAACTTGATTCTTTTTTTTGTGTTCACCGCTTGGTGGCAGGTTGAGCGTCTGATTAACGAATACTCTGTCTACATGACGAAGGATGGCCGTATCTCCGTGGCAGGAGTGACCTCTGGAAACGTGGCCTACCTGGCACACGCCATTCACGCCGTCACCAAGTGAAGCCGGTGCCCCGTAGTGTTTGCTGACTGTATTGGACAGTCGAAAATTGGAGTTGCACAGTAAAATGTATTTCATATAAATAACTTAGTTTCTCTTCTCGAGAGGAGTGTAAAGTAGGACTATACTGTATACTGAGAGCTTGACAACATTTGTTTACCTGTCCCTTAACAAACATAGGCAGACCCATGACGAGTTCAACAGCAGCACTTATCATGCATTTCCCATTGATAAAAATAGTAATATAAGAGAAACTAAATTGATATTGTACATAAGAGAAAGTTCCCAAAGAGCACCTTTTCCTGCCTGCTGGTTAGTGAACTACACCACTTGTAGAAAATATAAATACTAATAAATAAAAAAATAACTATTTTGAATCTGATCCCATTATGAGGGGAAAATCAGCTGTTTCTTGACACCATGTGGTGTTTTAAAACAATAATTTGATCGTTCATAGGCAATTAATGTGATCCCAGTGGCGCAAAGCACTTTGCATTGGAGACTGTACGTGTTTAGGAGTGGAGGTGACAGGTGTGGTGTGTTTTTTGGGTGTGCTTTCTTGTGCGTAATTTATTGTAACGTCACCTCACTCGGTCACCTCAAAATTCTAGCTCAGACAGCTCCATTACAAATCATGAATTGTTGATAATCTCTTATCTTTGCACAAAGAAACGTCCCTCTGCTTACTTGGTAGTTGTGAATTCTGTACTGGTCTTTATTTTTAATTGTAAATATCATTTGCCTGCTGTTAATGGAAGAAAATATAGTCACAGCTTGTTTGGTCCAGATCTGTTATTTCAGTGTTTAAAAGAGCAGCCTAAAGGATCAATGGTTAGTCACCAGTTCGTCTGAATTTGAAAGAGAGCTGAACACTTCTTCTGTGTGCTGTTCACACTCTGGTCTGTTGACTATAGCTGAAGTCTGCCATCCAGTGGCTGTGGGATATTATAGGCTGGGCACAGATTAAACACAGGCCCACACATTTTCAATAGAGAAACGGTTCTGACTGCGTTTCGTCAGTGTAAGAAATATTACTGACTTTCCCATCCCAATGCCTGAACAGTTTGTCTTCTCTCACGAAATTAAATGCATGATTTGTGATAGTTTATAAACATATTTGATTTTTATGGTGGGTTTGTTCATGGTTCTCATCATTCCAACAGCAGACTCGGTTATCAGGTTCTCAAACAGTTCTCAACACATCAGTGTCAACAAATGAAATGTATGTGTAACTCATGTACCTTATGCAGTAAGCAAATAAAGGTGAGCTTTAAAAAACGTTTGTATTTTTTAGTGGCGTATACTCACCTCAGAATTCATTAGGTCCACAGTTACTGGCGAGCTGATCCTCTATAGTCACCACCACCGGGATGTACCTTTCTGCGTGGTCTGGCGCCTAGTTAACTTCTTCAGATTGGATGGAGCCCATCCACCCTGCGGTAAGAGAACCGGGACTCTTTATGAAACACATGGATTTCAGCAGGAGGTTAAGCAGGTAAAGAAGAACTATGAAAGCATAGATGCTTTTCTCTGTTAAATGCCGGATTATTTGTTAACTGTCCCTTTAGTAAGTGTGAAGGACAGGCTGCGCAGAGTGGGTCAGAGCTTTGTGCAGATCCTCTTTAGGCTAGGGGAGCGTTAGCACTTTGGCTAAGCTAATTCCCCTGTCATGTGACAGGGTCCAGGTTTGGGACAGATATCCAGGAGGTGCTGTTACTGTACGGGCAGACATTATTATCTCTTCGTATAGTACTTTCAGTAGTATCATGAGTGGCGCATTTAAAGACTGCAGGAGTGTGCTGGTAACCGGAGCTAGCCGAGGCCTCGGCTTACAGATAGTGGAAAGTTTAGTGACTGACAGCTTTTCTCCAGGAAAGATAATTGCTACGGCGAGGAATCCGGGCGGAGCTAAGGTAAAAGCAGCCTCTGTTGCAACGTGAAAAAGCCATCCAGGATATGTTTTGTACAAAAGCTCCAGTCTGTATTAGCAATCATACACCACCCATTCATGAGAAAGATCTAGTTCAGTCTCTGTGGTAGTCGGCGGATGCACCTGCGCACACGACGCCTCCGGCTGACAGAGAGGCCTCCTCTTTTCCATTTTCCTCCGCTAGTCTGGCTGAACTACTTTACCTTATATCCGGCTCTTCGAGTAGCTCCCCTTCTTATCTGTGGCGATTCCAGCATTTATAAATGTGCATGTAAATACGCAAGTAAAGTGTCCCTCACGCCGATCTGTGTGTTTCAGATAAACTGCTTTGTATTATTAAGAAAACCTATTTGCAGTACCTCGAAAACTAAAAAAAAATGTTGTTTATTGTTTATATGTTAAATGTTTTAACATCTGCTTATACTTGAAGCATCATTTTCACGAGTCTTTGAAGGTTATGAAAAATGTACTTTTTACTGGAGTCACTAAACATTCTGTTACCTGAACACATTACAGGCATATCCATCCGCGGAGCAGCTCCTCAATTGTCACTTTCAGACCCGCACTTTCAGGTCCTGAAGCTATGAAAATTGAATCCGCACTTTCGGCTCCCATGCTTATATCTTTCATCGACCTTTTGAATGTAATATATTGTAAAATAATAATACAAACAATGCTGAACTCTAAGCTTCTTTTCTTCTTCAAAGACACGGCTATCGCTGCTCTCACTGTCATTGTCAGTGCAGTCTGACCCTTCCTTCTGGAATGTCATGTGATATGGCTAAGGCTATATGATGATCTAAAGTGACCCTGGGTGAAAAACTACATGTGATGTCAGGGAAAATTATTTTTTATGAATCTAATCGTGTTCATTTTTACCTGATTAGGTCTTTTTGAGAAGATACACCAAAGATATTGGCTGCATCCTTGGTATTGTCAGCAGTCCTTAGCCTCAGCACTCGTGTGGCAGAATTCAGGTTTTGGTTACACTGGAGCAATAGGCTTTATGATTATACAATTTAGTTTTTTGGAGAATACAACACATTGCATATACTTTGTGCACATTGTGTGTGAACATGAACGCACTACCTTCCATGCCTTCCATGTATTAAAGTGCAAGGTATGGTAGCTTAGTCTGTGAGCCACTATGTAACATCATATCTAGAGCTAGAAGATACGTTTACATTTACGGAATTTGGCAGATGCTCCTATCCAGAGCCACTAGGTGGAGGTAGTGTTAGGAGTCTTGCCCGAGGGCTATTATTGATATAACATAGAGTGCTTTCCCAGGCAGGGGATCAAATCTCAGTCTGGCAGGCAGTGGTGCTGCCCACTACATTATACCAAACACAGCCTTTTTTCACACATTCACTTCTTTAAATAATCTGGAATATCTTCAACAGTAACTTCACCATCTAAAATTCCTAAACATCATAAAAACAGAGAAGAGTTTTCTAATTTTTTTAGCGAATCTGTGACATTGCCTTAATACGCTCTGAAAGTTCGGCCTGATTACCTAAATTCTAAATTCATAGAAACTGATTTTCAGTAATTTGTCCTTAGAATATCAAGGCATTTGCATGGTTTCTAGTTAATCACATTTGGGTATTTGGTAATTCAAGGAAAAAAACTCCATGTTACTTTCAACTCATTTAGTCTTTATCAGCAAGGAAACAATATTAAAACATTAGACACTGTTGGTTTAACACATTTCTAGAATAGTGCATGTTTTATTATCTTCAGTCTTCAAAAATTCTTAATCTTCCATTACAAAGACTACATCATGGAATCATCCTAATAATGTCACACATTGTACTCCCCTAAACTTAGAAGGGTTTGTTATTTAGTTGATTACTTGGATATGATTTGTGCAAGCAGAGAAACAAAATGGAACATACACGGCAGGGGGTACTCCAGGTCACGACTGTGAACCACTACATTATGTATTTTCACACTTACACCTCATTTACATAATGAGTTCACTTTTGGCTCCTTAAAATTCAAGAGTCGAATTCATGAGTAGAACCAGCACTGCTTGAGGGTCTAGCTCAGCAATGAGCTCTGAATCAATTTAAGACCAGGCCCTTTTCTCAGAAAGTTTGTTCCTTTCACATGCAAGGCACCATTAAGGCTATCAGGGAAGGTCAGCAGTCACGGTTCTATTTGTTTTCTTTTGTCTCTTTTGTTTTTTTGCCTACAATGAATTTTTCACACAATGTTAGATCTTCATAGGCTCCATTCACATCAGCAGTTCTAAAAAATATTTATATTCATGCACCTGTTGTCCCAACCACCAGCAACTCCTGTGTTTGCCTTCCAGTGTTAGGCACATTAGTGTTAAGTGCTGCATGAGGATTATCCACTGTACCTTGCATCACATTTGTTAGACGCAATTTTGAAAACTCCATTTGTATCTGGTGGTCTGCTGACAAAGCAACTTTGTCAAGAAAAGGCTCAGCACTGTGCTTTACAGTTTTATTTTTCACTTATTTTAACAGGAATTGCAGAGCCTGGCAGTGAAACATCCAAACATACACATTATAAAGCTGGGTGAGCTCTTAAAAAGGTTGTAAATATTTTGCTTTGAAGCTATCAATGATGTTTTTTAACAGACTAATGTAATTTCCCTCATCGTTCTAGATGTTGTCAGTCAAGAGAGCATAGAGAAGGCTGCAGTGGAAGTGGATCAGATTGTGAAGGAGGATGGCCTCAACTGCCTTATCAACAATGCAGGCATCAATGTTGTTGCCAATTTTGAAACTGTAACCTCTGAGAAGATGCTGGAGAACTTCCATACTAATTCTGTAGCCCCTCTCATGATCACCAAGGTATGAAATGTATTTAAAAACAATTGCAAAAGCGCAGGGTAAACTTACAGGGCACCAAATCAAACAACTTTGGCTTGAAGACAAATTGCATCATATTGTTGGCTGAAAGCATCCTTAGCTCTTGTTCCAGTTAGTAAATTGACCAGTCAGACTGATTTGATGTGTTGTGTCAGGCTTTGCTTCCGATGTTAAAGCGAGCTGCTGCCAAAGGGACAGGCATGGGCATACACAGAGCAGCAGTCATCAACATGACCTCTCTTCTGGGATCAGTGGAGTTGAACTGGGGTGAACGTGCTAACAACTTCAAATGGTACCCATACAGAACATCAAAGGTACGAGTGCTTCAACCATTCATGCAGTGATTAGCACATAAAGAATTCACTGAGCAATCAGTTCCTTTTCTTGAAAATAATGTCTTACTCTGTTAAGGCAAGAGGAAAATTAGGACTGCACAATCTATAAAATCCAAATACAGAGACAAATATATACAAATACAAATACAGAATACAATAAAATATGATTCACAATCTCCATTATAATCACATTTTAACCCTGTACAGAAATGCATACAAAGTTACTATCTTTATTTGAGTAATTAAAGGCAGGGATTTCCAGCCCTGGTCTTAGAGGACCCCCTGCCCTGCACATTGTTTTCCTGCCTTTAAATCAGGAAGGGCTTGCGAATTAGCTCATTTGTGTTGGGAGCTGGGAAAACAGGGTTTGGAACCACTGCTATAGACTACTTCTCATTTTGTTTCAGTTTGGGGAAACTGAAAAGGTTAAGAAGCTGTTGTTTGATTCGGTTGCTCTGACAGAGCGCACTGAACATGGTCACAAGATGTATGGCAGTTGACCTGGAGGCAGATGGAATCCTCTGTATGGCCATTCATCCTGGGTGGGTGCGCACAGATATGGGGGGACAGGAGGTAAGCCCCACCGTCCACTGCCCAGTGTAATGGCAGCCGGAATCGAAGACTATAGTGGAGGCAGTTGTTTGTAGTGCACTATAGAGTGCAAATTTGCATGTAAACCTCAACTGAAAGTGTAAATGCATCTGCTATTTGAAGAAATACATTATGTTGCTTTTGGGGGTTCCTCACTGTTATTATTGATCATACAGTATTGTGAGAGTAGTATAGTAGATATAGTATGGTTAACTCCAAATCTTTATCGATAAAATAACACAGAGATTACTCTGTTAGGTCTTTAGTTATTTGGCATTGTTACATAGTACAGAAAGTTGAGATCCATGTGGGTTTAAAGTACCATAGATTTATTCATTAGCACTAAGCAAGCGTATTGGTTAGTTACATAAGAGAGGTAGCACATTAATGTCTATATCTGCAAATTCATGTTTCTCTTTCTGAAACGCTCCATTAGAGCTCTCAGTGTGCAAGGTGTGCTCTTATTGGTCAGCTTCCCCGCTCTGTTCTGATTGGCATGCCAAGCTTGCTCGTAGGCGGGCAGTAAGGAGTGAGTTATGAGTCTCCTTGTAACAGAGAAAAGCTTTGGAATGCCAACAAGGCAGTTCAGGCAACTGGGAAGAGTGGATTCTGTGGGAGGGAGCTTCTTAGATAGTTAGGTAACAATTACAAATGTACCCTTCTACTGTATAAGAGCTGCTTTTAATTTGTTTGTTCTGCAGGCACCACTAAGCACAGAAGAGAGTGTCACCTCTGTCTTGAATGTGATTGCTGGTTTATCTGAGAAGGATCACGGCTCATTTCTGCATTACACTGGTGAACCTCTGCCCTGGTGATACAAGGGCTGCCGATATTCCGTATTATCCTGTTAAATGTTTGTTGTTATTTATTAGATACATATTTATACACTTCTGTTTGAGTTTTGCTTTATATCTGCAAGTTCTGACACAAGTTGTGGAAACAGGGTGGCCGATGCAAACTATCCACATTAAGTCTATTGTACTTCAGTTTTTGTTCAGTTGTTAGGGTTATATGATATGCACAGTGAACATATGAGAAAAATACAGAGGTACAAGAAGTACTTTCTCCACATCATCATTGCACTTGCAAGTGCTCCTGAACCCTATGCGCAACTGAAATAAGTATGCCTAAATTCCCACTTACACTGATGTGAATGTTTTGCTGGTTGAAGCACATGAAGCTAAGGCTGTGGTTGTAACTGTTACTGTTAGTTGAGTTATGGTTTCTCATTAATCATATAGTATTGTGTGTTCTGTAGAGAGCTATTCTTATTAAAGACTCTCTGACATGACAAGTGTTTGCTGTTGTTTTGCATATGACCTAGCAAGTGAATGTCATTGTCATAGTTACACAAGTTCACTAACAAACAAACCTAAAACCAACAAGACACCTTCCATTCAGTCCTCTTCTCAGCCCAGTTCTTTACTTACTCTTCATGTTAGTTAGTGCTGCAAGAATATATGAGGAGTTGTGTGGTTCTTGTAGCAGCTTGGATTCAGTACTTCTTAAAACAGAGGTCTTAAAGAACTAGCATTGTCTATCCAACAATGGTTTCATCAAAAAATCAGCTTTACTCAATTCTCCATTTACCCCAGATGCTGTCAGTCAGTCAAGATACTGTATATATCGTACCGATTTCTGTCTCCCTCTTGCATAATCTGTCTCCCCTTTTTGTGCATACACACAAGCATATGAGCACTAGATTACATTTGTTATTTCTGTTTTTAAACATACAGTATATTTTCAGCTAGATAATTCAAGATTAATAGTTATAAAAAAAATAATAAAAAAACAACAGAAATTAAGTTGAATTGAAACGAAACATGGTGCAACCTCTTGCCTACAACCTTCAGCTACATGGTGAATTTTTGTCAACTACATCAACAAGTCTGCACAAACTTAATAAAGATCTGAATGCAGTTTGAGAGGGTGAAGAGATGTATGTACAGAAAATATAGTGTTTCTAGTGTTTATTTTGAGCATTAGCATTGTGGAAAATTAAATTTTTTGCTGCTCCATTTCTTTAATCTACAGGTTTTTGAATCTGGACCTTGAATCAATTTTTGTTAGATTTTGTAATCACTGGTAGGTAAGACACTAGGTGGCCACTGAGTCACATTAACAGTTCAGTTGACCAGTAATTACAAAATACTTGACTGGAACCTAGATTCAGAAAGTCCAGATTTGACCTCTGCTTTATCCATCATTTAGATGAACATTAAGTTATTTCTATAGCCATCTTTTCCTTTGCAGCATCAGCAAACAGTGCTGGAATGCATAAGGATTTTTATTGGACTCATCAGTAGCTTATTAACATCTTTATATTTTTTTCTAGTCAAAATTGTTTTTTAATACAAATACAGATACTGTTTGTTTATATGTTATATACAAGCTATTTTTTATGTAAAAAGTATATGTTAATTTACAAACTATTTTTAATTTAAAAAATGAACTGTTTGTTTACTAAATGTAACATGGGAAAACACAAAATGTGGCCTGTGCAAATGTTATGGCATGTTTTATATTTCAATATTTTGAACACAGCAAATAGAAATTGTGCTCTACAATTTGCAGGGCTCTCTGTAGAGGATTGATACTCATATTTAACATATTGTTTAACTGAGGGTGTTCAAATTATATATATACAGCCATGTTCATACGTATTGGACCTGAAGCGAACTTGAGATGTTCTGCCTTTACTGCAGTCGCCTTCAGTTGCTGCTTGTTTGTGGATTTTCCTGTTCTGTCTTAAGTAAGTGAAAATGCTCAGATGACTGACTCAGCCATGTAAGAACATGCCATATATTTGCCATAGGAAGCTCCTGGGTTGTGTTTGCAGTATGTTTCGGGTTATTATCTGTCTGTACTATAAGGCCCTGTTCTACCTCTGAGAGGTTTGTGTTGTTTTTTGAGCCCCCTTCGCATCAACACCTGAAAGTTCTCATGAACAGCTACCAAATGCAATCAACTCCGGACCTTCTAGCTCCTAAATTTGTCTTGAAATAATGAGGGAACAGGCCACAACTGTTACTTGTGAGCATGTGAAAATGGAGGAGCTATGTAAGAAATGGCTGTAATTCCTAAACAGCTAATGCAATATAGTCTGCAAATATGAAAAGCCATCTCAGCATATGTCATCTCAGGCGCCTTCTCACAAAGCTGCTTTGAGGGATGCCAGGACTACAATGTGGAAAATAGTAAAAAGAAAGAAAACAGTCTATGAGTAGTTGTGTCCCAACTTTTGACTGGCAGTGTAAAGGATGAACGAAAGCTGAAGGAGTCCTATTTGCTTCACTAATCTCCAGTCTCGAGAGCTGGCTATTTGGATACTGTGGCATGATAAAAGTCAATTTGCAGCTGCATTTGCACAGGCTGAAGAGTCGAGTAAAGAAGAGTGACTTGTTGAAGCATCGACAACGTATGCACATTTTCTGAGTTCTGCTATTTATTTAGGAATGAAGGAGTATGCACAGAGAGAGAGAGGCCTGAGGAATAAGAAAGTGCTCCGACCGGTTTTCACTTGTGTTTGCTGATTATCTGTCAGCTGATGTCTTTAGTAAGCCTACCTGCAGATGGACGCAGACTGAAGCTACATGGGTCCTAGCCTAACAATGACCAGACTAAAGTCCAAATTCTTATAAAGAGGTAAGGGTCTGGGGTGTCATTCTCATGTTGTTTTCTTAGTTAAGTCAAAGGAAAAAATTCTCAGATCTTGTAAGAAGTTTAACAGAAGCTGAATGGTTTTCTGACATTGCTTACTGAATGAGTTTGTAATGTTTTAACCTCTGGAACAGAGGGCTTGTGTTTTGGCACGTACCCTAAGATTTGTGTTTTCTGTGATTATGGGAAATTATACCCAGAGGTGGGTAGTAACTACTTACATTCACTTATGTACCTGTACTTCAGTAAAACATTCAGGAATGTACTTTTACTCAGTTACACTTTTATTAATATGTCATTCATATTTAGCTACTAATCCCTTTTTTTGTGTTTTTGCTTTGTTGTTGACAATATTTGTACTGCTTTGTGATTGGTCACATCTCTGACTTTTATTTTAACCCACAATAATAATTACAAATAAAGGAATTAACCCATATAAACCTCAGCCCTGTGCTAAAAGATGCTAGAATTATTAAGATTTACTGCAGTTCTATAAGTTGCTCAGTACTTAAGTAAGTTTTTGACCTGATACTTTTTTGTACTTTTACTCCAGTTGTTTTTATTTGAATGTACTTATATTTGTGTATTTTTACCCAGGTATTAATACTTCTAGTTGAGTATTAATTTACACTACTCTATATGTGAACTGATATACAAGCGGTTTCTGGGGTTAAACTTTTACACAACATTTGCCTCTTCATTCTCAATGCCATCCTCTCTGAGTGAATGACTAGTGTCCTTATCACCAAAGTGCCAGCCATTCGTTGTAAATACTGTTGGTGATTTGAATAACAAGCAATAGACATCAGTTAATGTAACAGACAGAAGTAACAGCATTCTTCTTTCTGTCTAGAGCAGTACATGGCAGGGGAACATGTCTTTTCCAGCGTCTTTGGAAAACTCCTTTTGGGAGATCCACATACCGCTCTCACAGGAAGTAAAGTACAGTATTTTGGGCATTTCTGTCACACTCCTCTTTGTGGCCCTATGCATCCTGATATGGCAAATTTACCGATACTGCACACACGAACCCGTCTCCAAACAAGATGGTATGTTTAAGGACAAATTACATCATACGTCTTTTTAAGCACATGAGATCACCTTTTGCTTTTCATTTGCTCTTAAGCTGTAAATACAAAAAAGATGAAACCAGAGGCCTGGGAAATAATGACATGAAATCACTGGATATAATTGCTTATAACCTTGCTGTGTATATTCAGTTATTGTATATATTCAATTGCAGTTAATGGTTTACTATCAAATGAACAGTCTACACAGAGTGAGAACCTTCAAAATAACTCGCCAACACCAGACTACAAGGTACGTGTCTAATCTCCTATATTGATTTACACAGCTCTTTTTGTTGTTAGATCTAGTCTACACATAATTAGTATTACATTGTTGGTGTGTCTCTGACTCTTCATCCTGCAGTCCAATAAGTCCTATAGTTTGAGAGTTAATATAGTCCTTGTGTGGCCTATTCAGCAGTACAAGATTCATTGTATGTGTAACAAAAAGTGATTCTTTTCCCTGATTATGTGAAATGGTTATTGTTGTCACCAAAGGTCAAACAGAAGACAACAAGGATGGTATTTTTCATTAGGAACTTAAAGTTTAGGAACCTAGGGTCCTGGAAACATAGGACTGTTTCTAAAAATGATAGAGTGTAAGACAGAGCACCCTGTGAACATAGGAATGACCCCAGTTGATGACAAAAAAACGGACAGAAGTACAGACATAATTCAGGTTTTAAGATGGGTGCTGCTACTGCTTTTGGTTGTGCAACTTGGTTAGCAAGTGACATGGTTTGAGGTAAGTAATAATTTAGCCATGATGTTTATAGAATGCTAACAGTCTGTACCAAAAGTATCGAAGTAAGTTATGCAGTCTGTAATGGGTATATAGACACTCAAATACAATCCAGAGAAATGTCATTGTTTAGCTGCTTCACCCACAATCGCTGGCCTTCCGCCTTTGGTAGTATTAATTAACTAGGGCTGCAGCACTGGTCTGCCTCGGGGTGGCGCTGGTTCTTCATAGCTCAGCGACTGTAACTGTGCCTGAGTATTTGCATCAAACTTCAGATACCGAACATGTAATGGCTGTTTTACTACATTTGGGGTAAGGTGAAAAATGTGAATTTCACTGTCCATCAAGGCAGCACTTTAACATGTCTTGTCTCAGCTGGAGTCCCGCCACGACGAGGCGGAGCGGCTGAGTCGCTGTCTGTCCCGAAGCTCTGACCTGGCCAGCAGCACGGACAGTCTGGGTGAGCTGGACGAGGAGCGTGTTCAGGGGACTCTGCGCTTCTCGCTTTTCTATGACCAGCTCCAGTCTCGTCTGGTGGTGACGGTGCTGGAGGCGCGGGGCCTGGCGGCGCGGGAGTTCAGCCGCAGTGCTGACCCTTTTGTCCGCCTGCGGCTGCTGTGGGCCGCCAGAGAAGAGGACGAGCAGCGGCTGAGCTGTGTGCTGCAGGAGTGGCAGACGCGCCTGGTGAAGGACAGTTGCAATCCCATGTTTGGAGATCAGTTCTCCTGCACTCTGGCTGAGGAGGACGTGCCCAGGGTCACCGTCCGCATGGAGGTGAGGGGTCCTGCTGCGTTAAAGGCCATGGCACAGGTTATAAGGTCAGGCTGCTGACTTCACGTGGCCTCCTGAAGAACCAGCTGGTTGTGACCTCCAAGATGCTTTAGAGGCATAAGGTCTGACAGTCAAGCGAACTTTGAAACTCACTGTACATTGCAGATGTTGTTGATTGTCAACAGTGTTGGAGTTAGAATTTGGACCTAGGTTTACGACCAGGTTGAGATTTTGAGTCAGGTTTTGGGTTCAGTTTAATGTGAAATTGTTCATTGTGTTTCATGCTTTTTTATTTTGCCTCCGAACAGCCTGCGTGTACACTTATCATCAAGACAAGTAGTTGCACCCAGAAGGAATCAACCCACAGGAATGGAACTTGGTGGGTAGGTTTGATATCATGAGACATGCGAAAGTTTCACACTTGGCAAGGACGGGCCTTATCACTGTACCTGTCTGACTATATAAGGTCGTCCTGTTGCATGTGCTTTCCATTCTGAGTCATGCTGTTGTGTTGGTAGCATCCTTTGCAAGTGAAGTATGCCTCAGAGAAGACTTCTAGCAATTCGAGCAGCTCTAAGCAATTCGAGCAGTTGGAAAAGTTCGAGAGGGGTCGCATTGTAGGGTTCCAGGAAGCGGAATGGTCTTACTGACGTATTGTGGGCCATACTGGTTGTGCAGGTACTACTATAGCACGCTTTTGGCGGCAGTGGATAGAAGAAGGAATGCATCTGCAACATGAAGGATCTAGGAGACCTACATGAACCATAGAGAGGGAGAACTGACAAATTGTCTGAAATGCGTGGAGTGACCCAACAGCCACGTCTGCGGACATTCAGTGAGCAGTGACGTGATCCATGAGTCATCCTGTTAGTGCCAGCACCACTGGCAGACAGCTGCATGACACAGGACTACATACAGGACTGTTACAATGACGGCCTTTAACACCAGATCAGCGTCGTCAAAGACTGCAATGGTGTTGTTCCAGACTGTCATGGAGTAACTCAGAATGGCAGTGGAATATCTTCTGTTATGAGTCTCACTTTTGTTGTGTGTAGAGGCACCATGGTCAGCACCAAGATGAACGGCGTGTTGTCACACATCATACGTCCAGAAGGCCTGCTGTCACTCCACCTCCACACCTGCCGCAAAATGTGCAGGAACTGTGTGAGAATATTCAAGCTACATGGGAGAGATTATCACAGGACACCATTAGGAACCTCTACAACACAATGCTGAGATGTCTGGCATGTTGCATTAGCCAACATGGCGGCCTGAGGCCATACTGAGAGACATTACTTCCGTATGTGTAACTCAATGAATATTACCCATATCAGTCTAAATTTATCATCATTTATTTTTCCTGGTAACCTTTATCTTCCTTCCCAATAGCATTGCAATCCGACACTTCCTTCTGGGTGCAACTGTATTTTTATTTTTAAGTATGTTTCAAAAATATGTTCTAGTCCAAAACCTTTGAAAACTATGACAAAACAAATGCAGAGTATTGGTAACAATTACATTTCCTTCTATGTAATTTCCTGTGAGTTTGCAGGAACACCTGGGTAGGCCTGCCTACCTGTGGCCCGCCTGGGGGAGGGTCCGAGCACACTGACAGGGAAACCTCAACGTGGCTCAAAGACACCCACACACAATTACCCAGCACAAGTGCACTAGATCTGTAGGAAAACAAACCAAAACGAAACTCAAAAAGTCAGTCCGTCTCTCTGTTTTTAAAGGGTCTGTGCTCTCTGCTCTTATCCTGCACAGTTGTGTGAGATCAGCAGGGAAGTATGTGGCCTGTTTAGGAGGGAAAGACAGTGATTCCACCTCTCATCCGCCACACAACACATTTCACACCAAACAACTCTGAGTCGCTGTGTTTAAATGTTTAAATAGTAATTAATTTTTAATTATGTAGACATTCTGAAGTCTTTGTGGAATTCATTAGGGTTATGTCCAGGTTCAGGGTTAGGGGTGCATTTATATGAATTAAAGTCAAGCTAGGTATCTACAATGGCCTGTCCAAATAAATTCTTACCCTATGTAAAGTCTTACATAATGCTGTGTGGAAAATATAGTTAAAGCCAATTTTGTGGTTTAAAAGGCCTCTAATGAATTAACCAGCTGTGTTCTTGCTGTGCCAGGTTATATTCTGTTTTTGCAGGACTGAGCAATTGAAGATTGATTCTCTTTATGTACATTATACCTTATGGGCCAAAGTGTATTATTTCTACATTGTTTTTGTTCTTCTTCTTTCAGGTCAGAGATTTTGATAAATACTCTAGACATGGCATTCTAGGGGAGGTCCGAGCACCCCTCAAAAGTCTAAACATCATATATCCTTTGGAAATACAGGAGGACTTACAACGACCAAAGAAAGTGAGTCGATTTACTGGAAAAGAGTAGCAGTTAGCAAAATAGATAAAGCAAGTATTGATGGTTAAATGTGCCACAAAGAGTAAGCCTGTTGTAACTTACACAAAAAGGCCAAATATCCCGCATTTTTTCATTTGTAGGATGTTGTTGGGGAGGTTCTTTTCTCTCTGAAGTACATGCCTACGTCTCAGAGGCTGGAAGTGGGAATCCTGAAGATCAGGACAGTTTTCCGCTCCAGTAAGACAGAGAGAGGTAAACTACGGTATTGTGGAAGAATGCAAATTCTCAAAGCAAGCATGCATTCCACAGATGCTTTCACTTCAAGTGTTTTTACTGTGCATGTTTTCAAGAATCCAATAGCTAAAAACTCTAACGCCCAGCAGGCCATAAGTTCAAAGATTTCTATTTTAATGCGAAGAAATGGATGGAATAAATTCATACCAAGAATAAATTCATACTAATAAATTCATACTAATAAATTCATACCACCTTCAGCTCCCCGTCAAAAATAAGTCACCTGTGACTGAAACATATCTAATAGCGTGTAATACCTCTGCAAGCACCAATAACAGCTATGATTTAATTTGGCATGGACTGGACGAGTTTCTGGATGTAGGCGACATCACTGTTCAGCCACTCTTGCATCAAATAATTGCACGTTTCAGGCAGATTTGGTGGATGCCTTCCCTGGCACAGTTCTGAGGAGAATTTCCTGTAGACTGGGATTTTCGCCACTGCTGGTAGATCTGTATGACCGTACGCTTCCAAACACCTCCAAATTCAGCTACTTCCTTCACACTTTGACACGCCCAAATCCACTCCTTTTACCAATCATTAGCATCAGCTGTGCAACTTATTTTCCACAACATCAAATGAGACATTCTCTATTGGCAAGAAGTAATTTAGCACTAAAATTATTTTTGTCTTTGTTTTTCAGCACTATATGCCAGAATCAGTGTCCTGTGCAATCAGTGTAAAATTCGACATCAGAGGACCTCAGAGAAGATTCGCTGGGATGTAACAGTTTTCAATGAAGTCCTGATCTTTGTGCTGCCAGACACTCCGATCAGAGAGTGCTCCATCACAGTGTCTGTCTATGAATTACGTCCTGGGAAGAAGTCCTCCAAGCGCCTGATTGGTCAAGTCCTATTAGGGAAGGGGAAGACATTTGAGGATGAACACTGGAAGCTCATGATGCGCTCTCTTCGGCAGCCAGTGGCCAAATGGCATTTACTTTACTTATGAAAACAGATAACCCCGGCTAAAGGCCTTAATCTGGGAGTTGGGAGGGTCTAGTTCAGGTCATGGAAGCTCTTTGTCCAGCACAGTTTGATAATTTCTGTGCTAAAACACATGATTCAGCTCGTCTGTCTGGTAAAGACCAACTGTGGTAGTTACCATGGAGCAAGAAAATTACCTAAATGTGCTGGACCATTGCCCTCCAAGATGGGCCTCATGGGTGTAATTATTCTGGACTTAGAACATAATGGACAGTATTCTTTGTTGCTGTGTATTAAAAGAAGATATGTAGTGATAAATACTGTTCCTCACATTGCTGACATCAACAGAATATTTCATAATGGTTAAAACCAACACAGTTGTCTGTTCCATCTCTATTTACACTTGTGGGATAGACAGAAGGTTATATTGACAATACAGTGGAATCCGGGAAGAGACATTGTAGAAGCACATTCATCAAGCACATCATTCGAACCATTTCTGGATTCAATTTAGTAAAAAAGTAAATAAAAGAAGTCAAACTTTTCACACTGGCCTTTTGGTCTGGTTTATTGGCATTACCTGCCTAAATTATGAAGATACACATCTTAAATCTCAATTTTAATGTTCTTTGCTATTTACAAGATAAAGTTTGTCCACAAGAGGGCTCTCTGCTACAAAATACAATAAGAGTAATGTATGCATACAGACACTTTGAAAAAATAAATTAAAAATGGGTAATGTCTTCATTATATAGGTTATAGATGAATAAATCACAAGTGAGCAGAGAGAGGCTTTTGTAAAGACAATTTTTTAAAAGACACTTTTGTTCATTGATTAATTAGAAAGTACACTGGGTCCAAAGGGTCCAATGAAAATGAATTCAATTAATTAATGCAAATAAAAGAGGAGGAGCCTAACAGGAGCCTGTCCTATTAGGCATTTAGTTTGGTTTGCTCTTGATTGTTCTTTGATGCCTTCAGAAGAAAGAAGGTTGTCTGGAAAGGGATATAAAGGATCTCAGAACTATTAGAAACAAGCTGTTCCACAGTCAGGAAAACAATTTACGAGCGGAGAACAATTAAAAACAACTGCCAACATGGTCAGGCCAGGACATCTTAGCATGTTCAGGCCAGGAGCAGACCGAAGGATGGATGTCTGTTTCCAACAATCCTACCATGTCATCAAGTGACCTACAGGTAGCTCTTGCTACCATTGATATCAAAGACTGCACAAGTTTCATTTATATCTAATGCGTACAAGGAAGAAACATCAGGGCCAAGACCAGACCAAAGACCAGAGAACCTAGATTAAGATCCGGACTTCTGGAACAGTGTGCTTGTATTTGGGGGTGATTGGGGAAAATGTGAGACCATCTCTCCAAAAACTGAAGCTGAAGAGGTGGATCATACAACATAACAATGACGTAAAACATTCAAGGAAGGAATGACTCAATGGCTCAAAAGGAAAATATAGAGGGTCCTGGAATGGTCCAGATCTTAATCCTATTGAAATGCTGTGGGGTGATTTGAAATGAGCTGTGCATGCAAGAAACCCCTCAAACATCACTCAGCTGAATGGAAGAGTGGGAAAAACTTTTTCCCAGTAGATATCAGAGACTGGTACATGGTTATAGGAAACATCTAACTGAGGTTATTTCAGCCAAAGGGGGAAATACCAGCTATTAGGGCATAGGGTGTCCTAACTTTTTCACCCTTTCCTCAGTAAACAATGACATATCTTTTTTTTTTTTTTTTGGTCATTTGTCATTTTGTTGTTGAATAAATAATAACAATGTCAAATTTTCTTTGTGATGCAATTACTTTACCTTTATCTATTTATACTGTTTGGAAGAACCATATTGTACATACGTCCACATGTCCATGTTTCTTAATAAAAAACTAAATATATAATAGGGTATTGTTCACATGAATGTGATATTTCTAACATGGATAACTTTAAGAACTATGGTACAGAATTAACAGTTGTTTTGGAGTGACTTCTAATGTAGACTGACAAGTAAACAGCTGTTAATGGTAACACTGAGGAGGAGAGACTGTACTTTTCCTTGTTTCTTACTATGTGGATGGACACCACAACTTTATGCTAATATGTGGCCCCATCATCCAAATTGCTCAATTAAATTTGAATATGCCTAACTTCTCTCCACATCCAATGATTTATCAAAGCTTTTGACTGACATACATTTTACTCAGAAGGTCATTGCGCCGCCAATCTGTATCCATCTGACTGCACATAGTTCTGCTATTGTTGAAAAAAGGAATGGCATATGATCTGTTCAGCAGGGCTTATAAAGGTAAACAAGCTTTAAAAATGTGTATGACACGATGATTATGTAATATAATTGCTATTCATTCGGACTTTATTATAAGTCCTGTGATATACAACATATAAAAATGTCTCTAAACATATAAAAAACCTCAAACACTGTTTTTTACTTCTTTAAACACATGGCAGGAAAAGGAGGTTGGTAAAAAGTCCAGAAATAATGTCAATGGAGCAACAGCAGTGCGGACTATACATGCAGAAATGTACTTTTCCAGGCTGTGAAGGGGATGTCGGCACTTTTCACACACTTTTTAAGACACTGTCTATGGGCATTACCGGCTAAAACTGGCTGGTTTCTTAATTGAATATTCCCTTCAACCTTATATGATACAGCTTGTATAGTGCCAGAATGTAGCTGCAGCACCATTTAAGGTGGAACAGAAAACTTTCAAAATAAGCTGCCACATGTTTAACAAGATCCTGGACAACTTTAATTCATAGGTTCATTGAGTTACACTCCGGACAGTTTCTTAAATCCTCCCTGCTGAAAAACTTGTTCAAAACACAGCAAACAACCAGAATGATGAGCAAGCTTCTGCTGGCCAACCAGCACTAACCGACACAGACCAGCATGAACAAGCGTGAACTAGCATGATCTTTATTAGCATTCCAACTTGCAACCAGTAAGTAGCAGCTGTGCTGTGTGACATATCTGTTTTTTGATGTTAAAGTCAAATCACCTAAAACTGAAAGTTTACTGAGTAACAATTCATAAAAAAAACTATTATGAGATCTAAATCAAGTAGCTAATATAGATAACGATAGCTATTAGCAAGCCTTAAACATCTGAAGTTAGCATAGCTATGACAAGCTTGCTCAGAGTTTTATTTTCCTGCCTGTGTCTGTTTCAACATGCATTCAAATTATTCCTGAGCTCACGAGAAATGGAAAAAAAACTCGTTTTATTCTAGGGCCAAATAGTAGGGGTGTAAAAGGGTGTATGAAATAGCATCAAAATTTTCACCCCAAAGCCACATACCTTCTATATAGACATCTAATTATAATTCATATGGCTGACTACATGCATTATGGCACTTTCTTTTCTTTTAAATCGTTTGTGTGAGCTCTATCACTTTTTCCATAAGAGCAATGTTTAAGGTTTTCTTCACCACTGCACTCTTAAACATACATTTGTCTTGGTAATATAAGGTTGTGCATTGCACCCTGCAGCCTGTTTATGTATTTCTGGATGGATCTGGTCACATCCTTTATTTATATGCTGAGTCACCTCAGAAAAAGCTGACCTTCTTTTTTATATATTGTGTTTATATACTAATGTACGGTGGCCGAGAAAGCCCAACGCACTGCAAGTTAAAAACGCGCTGCAAAGTCTCAAAACACAAGCATCAAAATGACACGACTTGCACAACATTAGCCAAACGCGCTGCAAGATCTGAAAACACAAGCATCAAAATGAGACCGCTTGCAAACCATTAACCG
>CM067486.1:14608244-14749562 GCA_034552555.1 Semaprochilodus insignis
TATATATATATATATATATATATATATATATATATATATATATATATATATATAGTCCATATTCTATTTTATTTTATTTCAATTTTGCCCAAAAGCTTTTAGGATCAGGCAGGCATGTTGAATATTTGGAGCTTTAAATCGTAAACAAGCAACGCATGGCACACTATTGAACACATCAGGCCTGATGCAGAGTAAAGGTAAATGACGTTCATTTTGGTCCATGCAGCACCATTACACCAGTAAAGCATCCTCTTTCTTGTGAACACTGAAGCCAGGTCACTGGTCTCCACTTCGCTCCCCATAGCTGAAGAGCAGCTGGTCCCTCTGTTCTCTGTCTCTTATGTAATAATTCAAATGCCCAGCTCCTTCTTGAGCTCAAAGTACGCATCAAACCTCGCCATGGCGTATTCCTGGTGAGCAGGGCCGGGAGAGAGAGAGAAAATGAACGAATGAAGATATAGAAGAAATATACTCAATATAGTTCTGTCATCATGTTGTCCTACCTCTCATATCCGCCTATTAATTCAGGGGAAAAACATTGCTAACTTTGTTACCTTGATCGAGCAAATATTTGTGGAAGTGTCAAGCGCTGCATAATTCTACTGTCATGTTACCCTAAACTGGCAAATATTTGGTTTTAGCTGTCAGGCTGCACAAACATTGCAGTGCCCTATGTGTACACTTAGACGTGTATCATTAATAAAAGTTGTGCTCCCTTCCTAATGCAGTCCATATGCACTGAGCAAAAACCTCTTACTGTACTGTCTAAAGGCAGCCCAATGTAGACATATTTAACATAAGCATAAACATATGGCAGAAGCTCACCAGGTAGCCAAACTCGATGGTGGATATTCTTGCTTGGATTATGGACCACAGGCCCCAGAAGAAGTGTGAGGCGAGTGCAAACCTGAGAGAAAAGAGAACTTATTTTAAATATTGTGGAGGACACATGGATGCCGAGAAACCAATGTCTGTTTTAGCAGTTCAACGTCACTCTTGAATACATTCCAAGAAATTGTTTCGCAATCTCTGACAGACTCTGTACAGTGAGCTGGAGGCCTAGAGAGGGTAGCTCATTACTGTTCTGATTTATAGTGCCTTGAGCTGGCTAGAGTCAATATACTTAGAGCAAGGAGAATGTTCAGCGAACCATGTTAAACTCTCTGCTCTGAACTGCATAACCCATGAAAGGAGCAATCCGTAGGACATTTTAATAAAAACGTGGTCAAATATTAAAACCGAGACTTGAGTGTTACTGGTAATAGGGCTTAAGAGCGACATGTAAATATGTAAAAGTGTAAGAACAAAAAATGCTGCTTACTCTTACTTAAATGTTTAGGGCGTCAGTAACTGAAGCCTTAAACTGATTGTACTTACTCAAAATTTGGGTTTACAGAAAGAATAATGCCTGACAAACTACCTGGCAACAATAAATAAAATAATAAAGCATGGTCACCTGTTAACTTCCACCAACATGTCCTCTTCGAGTTTCAGCTGGTCTTCCTTGTTCACTAGTCCCTGGTTGTATTCGGACAGGTAGCTTTTAAAGAAATTCATCTGAAGAGAATCAAATTGAAAAAAGTATCATCAGTGTAATGACAACAGTTTCACAAAGTCCATGATCTACGTCTACACTTGCAATGACTAAAGTCCACCCTCCAACATTTCATACCTGCTGAGCTTTGGTAGGGTAATTACTGGTGTTGGTCTTGAAAAATGGGTATGTGTCGCAGTTATAGTCGTACATCCATTCACAGAAGAAGTTTCCAATGTCAAATCCCCTGCAAGAAAAAGAATTTAAATGGCACACAGTATACTCTACAAAGTGGTTCATTGGTCCAACTTAAAAAAAAAACAACTTAATGTTGTTACAAGCAAATGAATTTATGCATCCTAAAAAGGACTATGGACGAACAAGACTTTAAATCAAAATGATTTTTTGAGTTGAGTAAAACTCATTCAATTGCTTGTAACAAGCTTAAGTAATTTTTAGTAACTTTTTACAGTACACAATGTCCAGTGCATTTTTCATATATTATTTTCTATTACAGGTTTCTGCTTATAAAGGACACAGAAAGCAAAATGCACATTTTATACATGGCACAATGTACTAGATCACTGCCTGTTTTCAGTTACAAATAGTACTTTTTGACTCTATAGAACAAGCCAATCACCTCAAAAAAGGCAAGCACAGACATGGCCTGACAAACCACTAATAGGCTGGCAGAGCTCCTGAGCTCAGGAGGTCTTTGAGACAAGTTTCACAGCTGCTGTGGAAACCAAACAAAAGACACATCCGGCACATCTTGAGGGCATGAGAGCCGCTTTCCCTTGATGGGCTGATACAGTAAAACTAGGCTTTGACTGTTCCCATGCCTAATCACAGACCAGGAGCGCAGCTTGGATGGAAAAAAAGTAAATCAAGCCTACACATGGTTGACTTTCTTTAGGCTGTGGCCCGAAAAGTTCTTATTTGCTGGACTCCCTTCTGTGATTAACAAAATAAAATCACTACCCTGGTGGTGGCTTTCACAGTCCAGAGAGTGTCACATTTTTGAGCTAGGGTGTCCATGTATGGAGGGTAAATCAAATCCATCTTGTGTTGGAACACGTGTGGGAATGTTAAGGGCCTTGACAAAAGTGTTTTGACTGTCCAATGGGATGGCTGCCAGAGGCACTTCCAAGAAATTGGGCACCCCAATGCATTCCAAACTTATCAGACGCACTTCTCTGGGACGAAAGAAAGAAAGAAAGGCACCTCCTCTGACTTCCATGCAGTTGCATAAAATTCAAAGCTCACAGGACTACCAAGATATATACAGCCATGTTCATAAAACCACTGTGCACTTTGAATGAAGGACACTATCTCAGTGTCTCTCTGTCTCTTAAACTAGGCTATGCAAAGTCAGGCAAATGAAGCAGTGGACTTTAAAAAGTATGCCTATGCATTTAAGAGGACAAAGCAGATTGTGCTGAGGTCGTGGCTTGATTTGCTTTTGAAGTGCTTGGCACAAACCCACCAACACTATCAGCTGTGTCCTTGCAGGTCCCTGAGGAGAGCCAGGCTGCAGGAAGCCATATGGAGAAACCGGGGTCCTTTTTTCAGAGTCAGTGTTGTAAGATCACATCCCTCAAGATTCAAATAAATGCCTTTGACGTACAGAGAACGTCACCCTATTTACTGTTACCTTATCTTCACCCATACATTGATGACAGCCTCAGCAAATGTGCATTTAGCACTAGGACAGCTACATACCTGTAGTTGTAGCTGCTGTACTCAAAGTCAATTAGCATGAGCTTCTGCTTGTCCATGTTCTCCCGGCCACTCAGAAGAAGAATGTTTCCTGTGTACAGTCATAATGAAACATTTAATAAAACCAAGATTCAGCGCATGGTTCAGCCGAGAATGAAATATATCCTTTCCATAAATGTAGTTGCTCGGTTAAGATATGTTAAGCATTGAAAGTTTGCTTCTTTGGTTTAGCACTGACGCTATGAGGCTAATACTGCTTACAAGGAATCTTACAAACCCAGCAATTAACACTTTTGACTCAGACCAAACCAAAAAGTGCAAAACTAAAAAGCAAACTTCAGACAAAAACATGTCTTGGCTAATTGACTCACTTTGGCAAAGATTGCATACATTTGATTTTTGGCTAAACCATTGCTTTGAAACCTATAATCTTAATAGCGGGTAAGTAATGCTGGAGTATGTTTTTGCTCTACCTTCTTGTACGTCATTGTGGCAGAAAACAACTGGAGACTGTGTAGATTCCAGTAGACACCTACACACACAATCAGTTATTTAGCTTTTCATGCTCAATATGATGCTGCCATTAAGTACAGTTTTAAGTGACAGGTTTTACTTTTTTATCGGTCTTAATCTCAGTCAATGACAGTTCTCCTTAAATAGAAACATGCATGGAAGGAATGTAGAGATAAAATAGAAATATCAGAAACTATTTTACCTGAGATGATGGTGGTATGGGTTAGAACATCTCTATTTCGCATGAATGAAAGGTCTATGTGTTACTGTACATTTTTTTGCTGTTTGTTTTACCTGAGGCTCTCCATCTCCTGAGGCAGGTTGTAGCTCATAAGTCGGGTGAACTTAAGCAGGTGTGCCTCTCTGGTGAAGCTCAGGCTTTGCACCTGACTCATGTATCTGTGTAATAAAAGGGCACAACAAATGACCTTGAGATACAGTAGATCACTGGGACAGAAACACATCACAGTCTGTGAGAATTACCAGCCCTGTTAACCATTTCAGATCCTGGCTTATCTGACCCTGGAATTCCGTATATTGTTCTGTGGATTGTGCTAATGTGTTGCAGGTGGGTTGGGAGTTGAAATACAAAAAAAAAAAAAGATTTGGCTAGATGTTCTCTAGTAACTAGGCATGGACATGGAAGTACTCCTTCATCAAGCCATTATATCAGTAAGAATTGCAGATAATCACTTACTAACAGTGTTCTAATCTTTGTTTCTTCCCTTTCTAGATCTTATATTAAAAACTTACTTCACTGTCATTCAGAGAACATAGAGTAACATAACATGACTTAAGGTCACTCACTTTTCCATGGTGCCAAACAGCCACTTGGGCTCCTTGTTGAAAGGCATCCTCATCTTGTGGAACTTGGCGATTTTCTCACCAATCTCAGCACATATACTGGGAATTTGCAGTTCTTCAGTGGCAAGCTTTCGGCTCTGTGGACACAGAATGGGCAGGATTAGGAAGGATAACAATGACTGTTTGAGGACCATCTTAATTAGCTAGTTAAATCTGTAGTTAGCTCTACATAATTGCCATTTGGCTAGATGTTTCTCAGCGTTTCTCAACCCTGGTCCTGGAGACACCCTGCCCAGCACATTTTAGTGCTTTCTCAACACACCTGATTCAACTTATCAGCCCATTACCAAGCCCTTTCAGAGTTGCAGGGGGTGTGTTAAATCAGGGAATCCACTAAAATGGTCATGATAGGGTGCCTCCAGGACCAGGGTTGAGGAGAAGACTGGGCTTGATTATAGGCTTGTTCTATGTGATATATCTGTCCTTTTTTATTTCTAAAAGTTGCACATATGAATTATCAAGTGGTATATCATCAGGATCTAGCATCTGCAAACAGAAATTTGGGCTGGGTGTAATTACATTAATAATTCCAATTTCAATAGGCCAATAGGCATATTTTTTCAGATGCTAGCTTTATATAAATTAGAGAGGGATTTATGCTTAAGATGTCCAAACAAACTCATGCAATTCCTAAAGAAATATTAATTGTACATAAATACGGATATGGGAAATCCAGTACTACCCACTTTTAGACATTCATGCATGACACCCAAACACCAGCACAGCAATATCTGTCTGAATTTCTGCTAGTTCCTAGTATTGTTATCTGTGCATATATTGCATGAATATCACATAATTCTGTAAAATCTATATCTAAATACAACCCTAAACTCAAAATCTAAAACTACTACCAAACATAGCTCAAACTGTAATGTCGCTAATAATCATTGGAGTTTCACCAGATTGCAATGGAAACATCTGTAGATAATCTATATAGTTGTATGCAAAGGCTTGAACGCCCTTTGCCTTATTATAAAGTTTGTTGATTTTCTAAGTACAAATAAGTTACTATATTCTCTACAGAAAACAAACCTAATTATGATAAATTGCTGCAAATTGTAATGCACAATTTAACATATAAGAAAAAAAACATTAATGTGCCATACATTTTACACAGGCCACTTTTGTGTTTTTTTTTTTTTCATTCCAACATGTAATATTCAACAAATAAACAGTGAATGTGAAATAAATGCAGTCTCTGTAAAGGATGTTTACTTATTTTTACTCGACCGTTTTCACCCAGTCTTTTGCATACCACTATATAAAGCACTGTGATCAACTATCTTATGAATGTTAACTAAAATACACAATAACAATTACAATTTCAGTAAAATTATGTAACTCTAATAATTTGACTCTATTCTTAGCCTTTGAAAAAAGGTGGACTTTTTCTGGTTCTAAATTCCTTTTCAAATTAATTAAACCACACATGAATAAGCTGGCACACACACACACATTCACACACGCATATGCAAACCAAAATGAAAGGTCAACAATGAACTTTTGGTTCCCATGCAAATATGAGAAAAATACTCTCACCACAAGTCAGTCAGGCATGCTGGCTTTCAAACACACACACTCACATGTTTTCCTATCATCATGAGGACATTTCGTCAGCACAAAGGCCTAACAGAAACCCACTCATCCTCATAAACACAGACACAGGTAATTCCTGCTGGCTGATCAGTGATCATGCCTTTACACAGTAAGACTCACTGGCACAAACTGTTCCAGTCTCCCCTGGGGGAAGATACCATAGAGCTTAGGGCCCAGCTGCCTCTCAGCCAGGATGGCAAACATCACGCTCTCGAGGATCATAGCTTCAGCTCCCTGCAGACACAGAAACACACACATGATTTAACTTATTAGTCTCTCATCAAAAAAAGCTACAGCACCTCTGCAGTCTTCTCACTCAGCCTTCCAAATTGCACCATAAAGAACGGCTTCAGTAATTGGTGAAATGGAAAGTCACATGACTGGGGCTCACATTGGACTGTTCCTGGAGATCTGTATGAATAGGACAGTGGGTGTTTGTTAGCTGGGATCGTTAACACTGGTCATCCTTAGGAAGGAGGGTTAGTAGGACAGACGGATGAACTCATCCACCCTCTGAGACACAAGCTAAGGTTGACATGCCCAGGCTTATTTATAACAAGCTTATGGTTACATCTCAATGGGTCCACTGTTCAGTTCATGTTCATGTAGCAACTGTATCTGCTTGGAATAACAAAAAAATAAATGAATGAATAAGAACAGATGAATGAATAAAGACGTAATATAATGCAATACAGAAACAGTGCAACATATTTAATTTTGGAATATACTGGCCACATGCTTCCAATATATTCCATTTTCCTACAGGTAATTCCCCTACAGTCTTCTGAGATTAATTAATTCTTTAATGATTTTAATGCAATGGCAGCCAGGGCTGATAGTCACATGTGAATTTAACAGCAGCACTGGAGCTTGTCGAGCTCAGCGAGAAAACGACAGCTCTAAGGAACAAGTGAACGATTGTGAGGAGAGGAGCTGAGCTTGCCAAAGGGGTCCAGTCTTTAATTGTGCCTGCTTAACTAAGGATGACATCAGGCTTTTTCAAAAAGGCCTCAGATTTGTATTCAAGTGCTAGATATGCTGAAATCCCTCATAGTTTAGAAGTGTAATTATATGTTATTATATGTTTATATATGTTAATATATGTTAATTATATGTAAGTGTTGTATGTTATAGACAAATATACAAATGCAACATATCATCAGCGAACATAACAAAATCATTCGGGGAAGATTACTTACAATGTTTAGGAAAATCAATCTCATGTCACCAGTGACACTGTATGTACATACAGCCATAATCAATACGATGGCCTTGTCCTATGTGTCTGAGGAAAGTGTTTGCAGTCACTGTGGTGAGAAGCCACAGCCTGTGTTATGTAATGTATTATATTAGTGCTGATGTGGGAGTTCTGACATGAGAATCTTCTCAGCTCCTAATCACAATTATAGTAATCATCCTAGCATACATACCATAGCATGCACTTATTGGTGCATGTTGCTCACAAAGACAGTGTCACAAATACTCAATTCTTAGTTCAACTGCTTTGGATGGAGGGCACTATAGAGGAAATGAGCTACAATTTGGGCAACGCTGGTCAAACCCTGTTTATCCTGTTTATGTTTTGTTGATTTTCTAAGTGAAAATAAGTAAACAAATGTGGAAATTGTGCAAAAGTTATGACATATTTTAAGGGGTTATGACATATTTTAATATGCTGAACGCAGGAAAAAAATAAAAAAAGATGTGCTCTAAATTTAAACAGTAACTGTGCATTCAAATTTTCACTTTTTTACTTGGAAAATCAACAAACATGACATTTCATTGAGGGTGTTCAAACTTTTGTATATGACTATACACTAAAGGCTGACCAATTCATTTCATTGGAGAAGTAAAGAACTTAACATTAATATTGAAATATACGCAGTGAGCCAAAGGAGCCGCTTCATAGTTTTACTTGTAGGCTGTATATCGTAGGGGTCTAACAGGTCAAACAAAAGTATCTTTACTTCTTTCTGCCCGGTGTCTTAACTGGATTCATGTGATATTTTGCACTATGGTCTCCACTTGCGCAATCTTGCAGTCAACAAGAGAAGGCCAGTAAATGTGTGGATCAACATCCTGTTCTCTCCAGCAAAGCAAAACAGGAACACGGGAATCAGAAGGCAGTTAAGCGGGGAAGGAAGCAGCACTTCCCTTAAACATACAGACATTTTAGAAACAACCTTTTATTTTGAAATTTGGGGAGAAATAAAGAGCAAAATCTGTAGGCCTACATTCATGATAAACTGTGGGGTCTCAATCAGCAGTGTGCCTGCTTCCTCTACTGTCTGCCATTTCATAGTCCTGTCCTTCTGAGCACTTTGGGAGATGAACATATGTCTCAGAGGAAAGAGGCAGATCTTTCACCACAATGTCTCTGATGATGCAGGCTTTTCAGAAAACCTGGAATGCTGCTCACCTCTGTAACCAGCAGTTTAAGGACTGACACATTGTTTACATGATCTCATTTTGATAACTAATTGAAGTAGTTAAATGTAAGGAGTTACATGCACTTGCATTATTCAAGGGCCTGTTGGAGACCCAAACTTCAGTTCCTCACTTTTATAATGAAAACAACACCTCTTATACAGGGAACACACTTTAATATACAATTACTGTTTATAAGCGGAATGAAAAGGGGAATTCCCTTTAACTAGATCATTTTTAAACGTCTTCAAAGTATTTAGTCTGTGAAATGGAAACAGATTTGTTTGGATTGGTTTGAGGTACAGATTTAAATTTCTATAAAGTGGTGGTGATGGAAACCAAGAGTTGCGATGTCCACAATTTACTATTCAAAACCAACAGTGAACCTCCACGTGTGCCTTCTGAGTTTTTATATGTAATGCTGATGATGGTAAAAGTCAGAGAAATCTGAAGAAATGTTTTCTTCTTACCTTACAATGCCCTGCATGTACCCCACCATTAACTGATTCAAATGTGGACTACAATTCATTTAAAACTAAAACGTTATCACAAAACTATCCTAAAACAATGCATCAGCCATCAGGCAATGTATGTATAACCATCTCATGCAATAACTTTCTGAGAGGGTGCATTCAGACACATCAAACTCTCCTGACGTCTGGTTCCTATGATCAACATTGTAAACAATTTTAACTCATTAAATTTCTCTACAGAGCACAGCCCTTCGCACCAACACTCTGACTGTTTACATCTCCACCTTTTAATTATGTAGAATTTTTGAAAAAGTCCCCTAAATGTACTCTATGCAAAAAGGTACATTTTTTTGTGATATATTAAACTTCAATTAAAACAGAAGTATAAAAAATGTTCAGATTTTTGCATGCAACTGTAACTACATAAATTACATATTAGTTTCATCAGTTATTGTTTAACAGAATATGAAACCTGGTGGTTAAGATCTTGTTAATGCATAATAATGTCTTTTAAATCTCTATATGATCTAATATGTACACTACAGTCTGAATTGCAGGGCAGTTAACACATGACAATGTTCATATTTTAAACATTGTACAATTTGCCAGACTTTGTCTAAGTGTGCCATCTTATCTAAGTGTTGACTGTACACAGACTGCATTCCTTATATTAGCCAAGGAACGCAAGGGTAATACTTGACAACGGTTTCTGATCATAACCTTGAACATGCATGCTTAAGAATAGGCAAATGTCATTTATATTCCACACCTGCTCCTCTGGTTCTGACCAGTCCTCACCTGCTCCAACTCCGTCCTTGCACCTACTTTTCATTACCCCACAGCACCTGTTCTCCATTCAAGGCCTCATTAACACATTCAAACATCAGTATTTCATGAAGACTTGCTAGTTTATACAAGCATTCACAGGTGATTAGTCACTATGTGTACATGAGCAACTTTTTTCAAATCATAAAACTTTTACTTCTACAAGTTTAGTTGTGAGCAAAAAATCTACTTTATTTTAGTCACATAGTTTCTCATTCCTTTTTAGTGTTGAATTTCACTATGTGTTACTAGATTTACACATTTCTATGTATTTATAACCTCGGCCTACGCACTCTGGTCTAATGACATTGTAATTACCTTTGATAAATTCGGCCTGTGCTTTTGAACTGTTGCCCTATGGCCTCTAGAGAGGTCTGAATAATCTAACTTAGTGCTTCTATTCTACAGCTTATGACTTACATACATCTTGCACCTGCTTCTTTACTGGTGTCTCATTTTGCAATGGTTTATAGATTGTGATATTTGACTTAGCATGGTCCAGGATTTTTGGTCCAGGATATTATTACATAATATTACAAACCTGAGCACTGATCAAAGCATAGCCTGTCAAAGCACATGGTCATAGCTGTATGTACTCATCAGAGATAATCCTTCCTATAAGCTCTGAAATATTCAATAATTATACAGTAATTACAACAATTATAACTCCAATAGCATAGCCAGTTCTATTAACTTAAGTGGAACTGGGATAACTGGGTCTTCAGGGGTTCTTTAGAAAGGGTAATTTGTTTTAGCACCAAAAAGGGGTTCTTCTACTGTTATGGTGTTCATTTTCACAAAAGTTCTATATAGAACTATATATGGCACATTCTCCATCAATCCGAAGAACAATTTCTCTATGCAAAGAAACTTTTAAGCATAACTCATAGTTCCAAACAGAACCACTGCCTTCACTACAGAGCCCTTCTTTTTAAGTCCTGTTTTGTCTATTATTCTCTTCATTCTTAGAAATCACTTGGCCCATGACCCATTTCTTGCACCATTCTGATAACCTGAAATGTGACGTGTTTAAGTACCAAGATGCTATCGCTAATGTTTTCCTAGCCTAGCCTCTGATTTTGTTTTAGCCTGGCCATTTTCCAAGTTGGTAAAAAGTCATTCAGTCCTAACTGCTGTATTAGGCTAAGAAACAGAGCCCATTCAACAAAGCTGCACTAACAGCAGAAAGACTGTGATTATATAGACAGGACACTTGGTTTACATATGTTAAAGTACATTAAAGATACAAAGACAGAGTTCAGATAATCATATGTATGATGTACTGATATCATGAGGTCCAGATGTTTCATAAAATGTTTGATTAATTTTTTGAGACCTTAAACTCACTCTGCACTACTTAAAAAAATCCCAGTTAAATGTATTTTAAATGGATCACTAACCCAAAAGTTTGAGAATCAAGTCAGGTTATTATTATCTTGAAATGAATTCTTATCTTCACAACAATGAGAAACCCCAGATTCCTCTACGCACTCATTGGTTGCCTGACTAAAGCATATGATTCCGCCAGGATTCCGCCAGCATACGCTACAGGACAAACGAAAAGCATGAATGATTGAAATGTTTGCCTGCCTTTACCTAACATACAGGATATGTTATGTTTTTTCTGCCTTTACAATGCTATGCCATGCTGTTTCCATATTGTCCTATCCATGCTGTAGCACAGGTACAAATGGTACAAAACCTCGTACTGTGAGTTTGCGTTCTAGACAGATATGTTGCCTTGCACAAATAACAATTACAGACTGGCCGCATAAGATTACATCTACAAGGTAAGTGTAGGTGGGCTAGTTCAGACATCAACAAGAAGTTTGTACATGTGGCTTACATGTCTGACGGTAAACTGATAACAGAGGTATGCTCTTCTCCCCTTGTTTAAAGATACAGTGACAGTGACTCTTCGAGTTGTAATCCTGTGTGACCAGTTTCTGATTAAAACATGGCTCCCAAGTCCACTGTGTGACTCATCGTCATGACTCATGGCAGGACAGATAATCACATGAGGTCGGGAATATTTATGGCAGTACTAAAAATCTTATATTGCTTTTAATAAATAAAATCTAGTAGGGGCCATTCATTCTAAGCCCTATTAATACCCACAACTTTAATTACTTGTTTCTGGTGGAAGTATTAAAGTACAGGTTAATCCTTCAGTTAATATTCAGTAACTACTATGAATTATATGACAAGGGCTATGAAACTAACTTGTAAACTTGTAAACATAAGTAGTTATGACAGCGAGGAACTCAAATTGTGAACCTTTCAATATTAGGTGTTGATATTGTGTAAGACTGTAATTTGGCTAACATTCCCATTTAATAGCAGGATAGAGATTAAGCTTATGTTACTGGTTCTGCCCAGTCTTACATCCTTATCTTGTACGTAGATGGATCAAATATTAGAAGAAATATTTTAATAAAACAGATCACCAAAATGGGAAGAAATAAAATGTTCCTAACTTTTAATGTAAGTTAAGGTGAGAATGTTTTATGGTCGCCCACTGGCCAAAATTCACACAATACAAACAGCAGCTGCCATTTTTAAATAGTGTTTAAAGCAACATTATATATATATGCCTTGAAATGCAAAATAGTGTATTCAGGAAACATAAACTCGCAATACCAGTTAGAAAACATAAGGAAAACATGATGTGAAAGTACAGTGCCAATCATATTCCTCTCACGGGTCAAGATACAGAATGCGGCACGAAAATAAAGGGTGGGGAACACGACGTGTTGTAAAACATCCATATTTCATTGCCATGGATCACTGGCTATGAGGTTTGGTTCCCTGGGCAACACCTGCTGCCTCCCTCGCTGGCTTAATCAGTCTGTCTCTATCTCCTGTTCTCTGTCTCTCGGTCTCTGACTAAGCAGTAGTCATGTGACTTCAGGGCTAAGCAGCTGTGGGGTTTTTCCACTGCTCCATGCCCCATGCAGATCAGCCGACTCAATCAGCAGCAAGTAGCCAGCAACACTGAGGGCAGGGTGAAGATCTACCACGTTGTAGCGACTGCATAACTACATGTGGAGCTCATACGGTGCAAGTAGAGCGTGCAAGAAAAGTAGCTCTTGTTGAACACATGCAGACTAGAATGCATGCAAAGTAGGCAAGCTGTCTGACGTCCAATGGCAGACAGCAGGGTTAAGCTTCTAATAGGATCCCTCACTACGTGCATTTGATGCTAGTAATGCGATTCGGCTGCGTCAGGAGACGAGAAGAGCTTTTACGCGTTCAGGTCACTAATTCCTGCTCATCGCTCCTCAAAGATCGCTCCTGGTTTTCTAAATGAAAATAAGTGGACAGGTGGCATCTTTTGCCATTTTAGTGCACAATTTCTATATATGTACTAAGTTTAACATATTGAAATGAAAATAAAATATAAAACGTGCAATCTCTGGCACAGGCCACATTTTATGTTTTATTTTGTCCTCACTATGTTAAACTGACCAAATAAAGTAACTGTACATGCAGATGTGCACTGTGTTTTCAGCAGAAGATGTGTGTATTGTGTTTACTTATTTTTACTTAAAAGAAATCAACAAAACATGTCAATTGACTAGGAAGCACTAGACTTTTGCGTACGACTGTACATGAAAAATACTAGGCATTCGCATATCAGGGCACCGCTAAAGTTAAAGTATCATTTAAAGTGCTTCTGCTTTGATTAGAGGAGTTTCTTAATTCTCCATATAGCTTTTCATTCTGTTGATTTACAGCTCCTCCCTGCAGTGGTAACTAGCCAGTCCAGAGCGTGTTTATGGAAGAACATGACCTTTAAAGTTTAAGAAATCACAGTGAGGGAAATTCAAAACACAAAACATCAGACGACCCCAAATGATCTGTCTATCGGCCATGTGCCAGAAATATAAACAGCACTAACAGAGGAAAGGGACTGTGAATATGGACGTTGCAAGTGAAGCACTAGAATCATACCATGGTCATGCATTGCTGATATTTGGCTTTGAGCAGCACATAACAAAATGTATAAATCATCCATTAGGTAATAGAAAGGCTAAGCAGTGAGGCATGGAAGTCACTCAAATGTGTCTTATTTTCCTATTCAGTTACCTCCTGGAAACGTGTCTCATGAGGGGGGATGAAGAGAATAGTGTGTTCCTAAAAGATGTTTAGGGGTAACTCTCAATATGACACAAAACCCAAAGTGCCCAAAAAGGAAAGAACCTTTTCCATTTGTTACTTACTTGAAAGTGATTTTCTTTGTTTGACTGTCTGGATTCCCCTTTATTACAGGACATCTAGCAATGAGAGAAAAAGCAAAATACTAACCATGAGCACAATGTGTTTGTTTTCTGTTTCCCCCTTTTTAAAGAACCATTTGATCATCTTCATAAGGAGGCAGCAACAGATGACGAAAATCTCCCCTCCATTTAAAAAAAAAAGACATCAATACATTCTATTAGTACCGTGTTGGAAGTATAGGGGAGTGTAACTTTGAACAAAACCCAATAATGCTTTATCATCAAGCAGAAGTAGAGAGTACAGAAGCTTAGGACAGGCTCAGTAGCTAGAAATTTATGACCAGCTGTCCGGGACGCACAAGTCTCCCAGATGGTGACATAACTTTTTTTCCCCTTATCTTATGTCTAAGATACTTCTCTAAGAGTTGAGCATTTATTAATCAGGTTTATAACTGCAATTATCAAAATCATATCTCAGCTGACCGAATCCTAGGCCGTGCTCAGAACAGGAATCCATTAGCTATCATTTTAGTAGGAATACATTTTTCAATCTAAGTGGTTCAGTAACCACAGTGCACAACGTAAACTCTTTCAGAACAAAAGCAATTATTGACACATCAGTAAAAGGTCTATATTGTACTACAGGTCACTTTGGTCTACATTCAATTTGTGGTTATATATTCTTAAGTACACTGTAAGATTTTTGGCCGTGACTTTTTTCATTTTTCGAATTTTCTAGAATTAGACCATGACTTCAGATTAGGCTTTCATTCAAGGTTCCTCTGATTTAACCAGTGACCTCTGAGGACTGGAACGTGGAATAAGTACCAAGTCATCAGAGAAGATATCAGAGAGGATATCGCGCACGTACGGCAGTCACTTCTTTTTATAGTATGCTGTTAAACACCTTATGATCATTGATACGATTGACAAAAGGGAAAGCTGCTTGGCCACTAAAATGTGCTGACCCTGTATTTAAAGCGAACTTCAGCTTGTCTAAACTCTTTAGAGAACGTGTGTACAGAAAGCAGACAGAGGCAGAGGATGTTTCAGACAGAGAGCAATGCGCACAATAAGGGTCAATGTCATAAGGTTTAAGCTTTTGACATGATGTGCGAGAACTTGGTTGAAGACAATGCTGTGGCTTCAGGGGATCTAATACTGTACCGTGACTGGTATGGTGGGATCACCTGGAAACAAGAGTGCTCAAGGCACGCTCCTTTGGCAAGCCTACGGCAAAGAAGACACGCATGTACAGCCATGGAGGTACATCACCCAACAAATACGGCAGTCCTCATTCAGACACCAGCATGCAGACGGACAATCAAGTCACACATTCTCTCAATCTTACACATACACATAACACATACACACACACACACACACACACACACACACACACACATACACACATACCCACACCCTTTTTCAATGAGAAATACAGAAAAACAAATCCACCCTGTGGCTTCAACTTTCAGCCATAAATTCTAGGGCGGACCTTAATGGCCAGTAAGATTCATCAACAACTGGAGGGGGCCACAGAGCCCTGACACATGGCAAAAGGTTTTCAGTTAAACATAATGTTGATGCCACAGATTTATTATTTGGCACAAATAATCAGCTGTATCAGCTTACCCTTTAATGATTAACTGACATGAAGAAGGCTGGACTGTGCATGGAGTGGGGAAGGAACAACGTGGAGGTGGTCCTACAGCTATCAAAGGGGTTAATCTGACCTGATCCTCTATCTGTATTACAGATACATTGACCTGTGTGTCATCAGCCACTTTATCGATGGACTGTGGTGACAGGCAAGTGGGCGTTTCTACTATTTCCATTTGTTCTAGCTACGGTGGGGGGATCAGGGTCGTGTTGACACGTGTTAAGGCAGTCTAAGGCATGGTCCACCATTACCTCATCGCACAGCTTCAGCTACAGCAGCTACAGTAAAACTCAAAGCAGACAGCAATGCTCGTTGTAGGCTGGTGTGGATGGCGAAGCCCACCTGCAGAATGGCTCCATAGAGGCGCAGCAGCACGTTCCTCGGCTCGTCCCCAACACTCTGCTGCTCCTCCGGGAGAGCGCAGAGAAAGAGCTTGTTACTGAGACCCCCCCTGCGGTTTTAAAGCGTGGAGGGAAAAAGGCAGAAATAAGCCATTAAATTCGCATTTTATGGATACAACACTTAATAACGCTCATAAACGAGCCCCTCCCCATCGCCCAGGCACCGCTCACACTACTGCGTACGAGACGAGACCCTCCCACAGCTGTGCCCTGCTTTTCAGGCAAGTTTAAGAAACTAGCGCAGCACATTCATGGTCTTACAAAATGGAGCTAAGAGCACATCATGGATGCTGACCCAGGAATGAACCCCGAGTGGTTTAATAGGCAGACTCTTAGACTAGCACGTTGAGCAGACAGTGAACAGCAGCCTACCTGATGATAGTGATCTGAAAATCCTCTTCTTCTACAGTCTTCCAGGCTCCATGCAGAAACTCTCTGCACCACAGATACGCCTTGTGCTTCGTCTCCTGGTCGGGTTCATCCGGACGAATGTCTTTGCACTCGGGCTCGGTGTCCGGCTGTACTTGGAGCGCGTTTTCTGTCACCAGGAGACCCAGCGACATTGAAGGGGATGAGGAGACCCCATTGATGAATTTGGTCTTCATGTTTGCCTAATGAGGACAAGGAACCAGTATTATAGGACTCGAGTCGAGTCGAGGTGCCTGTGTGGGCTTGTAGCGGCTGACAGTGGAAACGGGGAGGAGAGGGCAGATACTGAAACCCAGCAGCTGTGTGTGCTGACTGAACTAGTGCGCCTCGCTTCTGATCGCCTCGTCTGCGTGCGGATGGATACCCCGTGTATGGCGTTTGTTGTCGAGGGCGATTGGTTAAAGCTAAGAGGTTAGCAGCTGCATCGTCAAGCCACACCCACCCGCCAAGCAACACCCCTCCTCTCCTCTGATTGGCGGACGCAGACACAGCCCCGTAGCGCTGGTGTGTCTCCTGCACCGCAGCTACAATAACAACAACAAAACTGTGTCGGAATTGTTCACATAGTTTTAGGATGACTCCGGGGGCAAGGCTAGTTTCACACACAGGAAGCCAAGCCTAAAGCGAAGTGTACGAAACTGGATAACAAATAGAAGACATGCTGCCGGACACTTGTGAAAAATACTTTGTTCGTGGGAAATAAATTCTTGTCAAATTAGACAGAGATGGGAATGACCTGGGGGTTCCCTGAGAGCAAAAACCCTCGCATGGCTGACCACGAGCAATGAATGTTACAGTCTGGTCACCAGCAAAATCAGCACATGTTGTGTTTTGGATTATTTTATCATTATTTATTATAATAGATGTTTTATACCGTCATAGCTAAGGATTTGGTTAGATATAGTGTCTGTAAATAGTGGTTTCCAGTACAAATGTATGAAATCTTGTAACACCATTTTCTTAAAATTGTTTTTTTCTCACTCTGAGCCAGAAATCTCCACTTCAGTAGAATTTACACCAAATTTATCAGCTGCATCCATATGTAAATTCTGAAGGATTTTACAGAGGGGATTGATATATAATATATATAATTCATACATATGGCGAAAATGGATTTTTATGGCTGTTGACAGAATATTTAGAATATAGAGGTCCAAAATTCCCTCTGCAAAGACTTTGATTCAGATATGTCAGCAAAATGAAACAAGACTTTTAAACCTCTCTTATTCCACTGTTCAGATTTCTGTTCTTGAAATGTATGCAAATTAGCAGGTATTTAAGTAGATAATGCCTCATTTGAATATTTAAACATAACTTTTCAGAAAACTTGTAATACAAAAAAATAATTGTCTTTATGCAAGTAATCAAATAGGGAAGTTTCATGGTGGTCTTTAGAAGTTCAAATCTTTACCCTATTCACCGTTAGTGTCTTTAAAAAGATGGTTCTTCAAGGGTTCTTTAATAAAGACAATGTTTCTATATAGCACCAAAAAGGGTTCTGCAAACTTGTGACAATAGAAGAGTCCTTCTTGTTGCTATAGAACTTGATTTTAAAGAACCATTTCACCATGCAAAGAACCGTTTAAGAATCCAAATGTTTCTTTGAGTGTTCATGGTTCTACATAGAAATATTGTTTTTATTAAGAACCCTTATAGAGCTGTCTTGTTTAGGAGCACAGAGGCATTCTAGAGGTACTATTTCATCTTAGAACACCCTGCATGTACCACTCTGCCATGATTTGATTTTAAATGTTTTTTTGAGCTTTTAAAGGCATTAAATGCTTCAGATGTCTGGTTCCTATCATCACCACTATGAACAGTCCTGACTCAATATGGTTCTCTAGAATCGTTATGCAGAATTTCAGACAAATTGGTGGAATTCCCCTTTATGGGGGAAAAAGAAATGTCTTCAGAAATGTTTCTGTGGCACATATCACACCAAAACATCTAGGTTTAGACCTGGACCACATGTAAGTCTGTCAGAAAAGCTTGGTTTGTGGTCTATAATCAACCCAGAGGTCTCAGTGCTTCTAACATTAAATACTCTTTATATCGTTTTTATTAAGATCTGTGTATTTTAATCATGACCGACTCAATTACTTAACTAGACGTGGCTATGCTGTTGGAGTGTGTACAATGTGCAACTGCTGAGAAACAGCCTACTCCAGTGACTATGACTGTTTTACTGTGTTATGTGAGTCATTAACCCTACCACGTGAGCAGAGAGGACTAGTTCTAGTGGGTACCATTTGGGTCGTGAGTTTAGAGAAGAAAAACGTACCCAGGTTTAGTGTTGTTGTTTTCTCTAGGCGTTCACCAGAACATGTGGATGTTTAAGCCATTGCTTCTGCAAAGTACACTTCTTAGTCTGTCTAAGAATTGGGTCAGATTGCCGATGGACAAAGATTTTAACATGCCTCTCATTTCTCAGTTTTTGTTCATGAGCACATTTTTCTATGGGATTTCCAAGGTCAAACATGTCTGGTGTTCACACACAATTTAAGGTGTCTTATTTTTTTTAATGGACCAGCACCAGGCCACAACAATGAGCACCATAGCCTTGGAAGGCCAAAATATCAGAAACATGAAACAAAGAATTTGAAACACAAAATAAAAAATTCAAGTGGAGACAATTTATGTTTAGATTTTGCAGCCCAGCTGTACAGTTTTTTTTCCCACTATTCCCTTTAGACATTATGAGTGAAACACATAATCCTTCTGCAAACTGCTATCTGAATTCAAAAACTGATGCCTGACCACTGAGGTGGACTCATGCATTGTGTTTGTTAATGTAGATGAACAGATCCCAGCCCTTTTTGCCCCTCAGTAGACTGAGATGTTAGAGAAATAGTTCTGCCAAAATCCTTACAACACCAGTCAAGAATGAAAGCTTGCAGGGCAGGTTAGCAATATGCAAACAATATCATGCCAACTGCTGGCTTTCAGTACCCTGCTAGCTTTTATCTGACATTTGCATTTTTGATGAAACTATTCCTATAATGACAAAAAACAGCAAAGCTGGACAAAACGCTGTCAAATATCTGCACGTTAAACAGACTTGAATAGACTTCATACATATCTGTACACTTTCTACAATATTTATATTCATAAGGAATAAACAATAAAGAAGTGCCATCACTAAAATGTAGAGAAAGATATCTTGTGTCGATTTTAATTGTACATTTGCCATTTTTTCCAACCCAGTTAAATTACATAATTCAAATGAACACATGACTGGTGGGAACATGGTTATTTACACAGCTTATGCATTGAGTCTGAGTGACTGGTCCTCTCTTCTTCTAGAGGAGATGTCGATGTCTATGGAATCTTTGCCCACAATAAGGCGCAGGCGCTTCGCTGGTGGAAGTGGGATGAAATCATCCTCATTATCAAAGTAATCCTCGTCCTCAGAACTCAGTGAGTCCTCCTCTATGTTCTCCCCCACCTGAGCTCCCACTTCGTGTTCAAGCACCTCCCCAGCCTCCCTCTTGACGATCCCTGTGAACATGACGTCATCAGGATAGGCCCGTCGCAGACCCGTGCCATCCTCCTCACGCTTTAGCTGGATCTTCAGCTTGGTAGAGCTGCTGTGAGGGCCATGACCAAAGCCATTGTTCAATTTGGCCACATATGAGCCAGTACGCTCTTTTTCACGTTCCTTGCTGAACTTGATGCTGATCTTCGAGGAGCTAGACTTGGGGTGCACGGGCATCGTGTCCCTGGCGTCTGCCTTATTGCTGCTGCTGCTGTCCCGCCGCCGCCGCAGGGTCAACTTAGGGATGCCCGTATTATTCTCCAGGATCAGCTGGGCGTCGTAGCGCGTAATGCGACGCTTCTTTTTACCCTTGCCACGCCTTAGTGGCTTACTGTTCTTGGTCGAGCCATTGTAGTGCTGGTGGTGCCCCGGGAGGCCAAGCGGCACCTTTCCACAGTCTGCCACATCAGCAGCCCGGGCTGCATGCTGTAGATCTGGCACACCCTCCTGGAGAAAGTCATCTCCAAAGGAGCCCCCTGTCTCCTCCTGTTTTATCGTCCTCCTCCTCCTGGGGCAGGTCCCTTTCCTTGGACAGCTAGCTTCGAGGCTAGGCGTGTTCATCTGGTGCCCAACTGTCACTGGAACAGGGTCACCGGGCTCTGTCTTGAGGGCCACGTCACCAGTTAGCTTAGCTGGGCTGTTTGACTTTAGCCGTCGCCTGCCGCCAGCAGCAACCTCCTGAGCACCGAGAGAGGTCCTGGTGGACCTACGAGTTCTGTAAGGGCAAGGCACATTGTCCTTGCATCCTGAAGCACCCTTTGATGAGTTCTGACTGTTTTCATGAACTGCTGCACGAGTCATACTGCCCCTACAACTGGAGAGCTGAGTGGGACCTCGCTTGTCTGCCTCTCTTCTGGAGGACTGCTTGAGAGTCAAGCTCCCGGCACTCGCTCGACTGGGGGCTTTCAGTTCTGCTGCTCGACACCATCTCCTTCCCTTAGACAAAGGCTGTGTGGGCTTTGATTTAAGTCTCTTTGGTAAACTGGAGTTGTTTGTTTGACTTTGTTTAGATGAGGTAGAGGTAGGAGTGCTTGACAGAGTTTGCCTTGTTACAGCTCTGGCTTTGCCATGCTTTTTGAGACCGGGCTGCAACGTCCTCTTCCGTAATGCTGGGTGAACATGAGGAGGAAAACAGATTAATCCAACTAATTCAACTAGTTATCACGAGGTTGTCTTTCTCCAAAGCAAAAACACATTTAGGCCATCAAAGGCCAGTCTCCACATGCTCTTACATGTTTGTCCACTTGGTGGTTCCTGAGACTCTGCTTCCGTGGAGGCAACGGACTGACTGTCCGAGTTCCTGCTGCCCTCCCCCAGCTTCTTCAGTCTGTTAAGCCGCTTGTCAGTCTCCCTCAGGCCATACTTGCTATTGATCACTGGGACCTCCACAGGCAGCCCTGCTTTTGACTTAAAAGCACCAGTGCCACGCCTGAAAATATGTTTTACAAACAGCAAGTTAAAAGTAGCAGATCATGAAGTTGCCATGAAACAAAAATAAGATATCAGGAAAGATGTGGTACCTTTCACAAGTATAGCATTCACAGAATTCATTGTTTTCTCCAAAGAAGCCATCTCCATAGTAACAAGAGATCTCTTCCCCTGGTTCGATGTCCCGTAGGACCTTCACACAAGCAGTGTCTCGACCTGTTGATACAAACTGTAACAAATGCTCCCATCAGCTAATTTGGTCTTTGCACATGCAGCTATTTAATCTTCATAGGAATCAATGACCCTTCGCCATTTGGGACCTATCTGTACTAACCTTGCAATTCGGCCGACAATCTGTAACAGAAAAAAAAAACAGAAACATGACTTAATTTGGCAGACAGCTGGGAAACTGTTCTGGTCTTTATAATGATTTATAGTTTCGTCTTTTGGATCTGCAGATGGGAGTGGAGGGATTGGTGATATGTGGATGATGAAGAACCATAAAACACAATGCAGATGACAACATCTACACAGTGTCATTGTAATTTTGCATAACGTAGGACTTTAACAGTAGGAACATGCAAGTCTGTAGCATGAGTACAATTTTGGAGGGAAAAGTGTTTTCCTTGTTCTGCAATTTACTATGTTACGATTCTATTAGGTAATGTCCTTGCATTTACCTGCTATTCTAGCCCCTCTCCTTTATCTCCAATCTGTCTTGCTGCTGGCTTTCCTGCTTTTGCCTTCTTCCACAGCCCTTTTTTTCCTCGCTTCCCTGTCTAGTAAAGCAAACCCTATACTGTCGCTGAGAATTATGGACCATAGAATAAGCATTCTAACCTCCATGACTGTCTAGCAAAGAGAACAAATGTGTTTCAAAAGTAAATACTTTAGTTCTTAATCTTTTTTTAAGATAGTTGGACAAAAACACTATACACGTACCATGATTGATAAAGGCAGCAGGTCCCAGCCAAAGCTGAGCACAGTTCTTACGCGTGGAGTACATGACACTGAAGTCATTTTCTCCATGTCTTAACAACATCTTTTCTTCACTCGCAGACAGCTCAGCAATGCAGCCAACAAGGTGTTCGATTTTATCATTCCTTTTCCTAAACAAAGTACAGAAACCAAAACATGAAATGCTTACTATAATCTTACAAGAAAATCAAAACTTTAATGATTAGACAACATTCCATTCAGCTCACCAAACTTTTGTTGCTACAATTTTGGCTCCATTTTGCTCGGATGAATAGCGATTGCATGGAAGAATCTCAAACCCACTGTCTGCAGAAAACATACGCAAATAAACAAATACCTGCAAAGAAAAAGATGAAAATGTATAATCAAGTGCACCTAATAAAGGACAGCTTAATGCATACACCAAAGGTTTCCCAACCTTCGTTTTTGAGTACCCCCGACATTTTTGGGTTTTTCTGTTTTAACTCACATAGTAAAATGCAGGGCAGGGGGTACTTCATGAACAGGGTTGGGTCTTCCAGTGTACACCACTGGAGACTAGGAATGTTTGGTTTAATAATGAAATTTACATGTGCTTTGAAGAGCTTCTCCTGGGCCTTGGTCTTGTTGAGAAAATGATGTCTGCTCCAGTCTCCCGAGGTCAAAGCCTGGAAGGCTTTTTCCAGGTTGTCGCTTTTCTTGAAGCGTTCTATCACTTCTCTAAGCTCAGCTTGTCGACCTTTGATTGGCCGAAACCTAAAAAGGTGAAACACCCCAAAATGACGACATGTACTGGTCAAATCAAATTTCAAGTCTACCCAGCATTCATCACCAAATTGTGACTCGTTTTGATGTGCCAAAGGTCATTTTAAAAAACACACACCTGGTGTTCATTTTGTGGGTCTGGAAGCCCAGGTAAGGGTCCAGAATCAGGCTGGTGGACAGGTCATCATATTCACACAGCTCCTTGGCTGTCATCCCCGAGGAGGGCACATGACGCCTCTCTGGCTCTGCGGCTGCCCCGCTGAAACCTGAAGGACAATGAAGCACAACTTAAAAACCCTGAAAGGAGGTGGAATAACTGCTGAAAAAGAAAGTCAGAATCAAACCTAAAGCTGAGGAAGTGTAAGGAGGACTTGTTACAATTATGTAAAACAAAAAACAAAGCTTTAGTGATAATGCTTACATTCATTACAGCTCAAAACAACTTTTTCTATTCTTTCTTTTCAGCACAGTTGTATTGGAGCACTCACGTCTGCTGCATCTCCTGCCACTAGGGGAGCCCTTGCTCTGGCGCAGATGGGTCCTGTGCGTGTTCTGCAGCCTGGTCTTTCCAACGGGCTGATCACTGGAGAACCTACTGCCATGTCTCCTGCCATTCAGCACCATGTTCTTGGTTTCTCCCATCTACTTCATACCAGCTGGATCCCTGGTAAAGGCGCATTTAGCTTCTATGTGCTTATGAGAAACCATGCAATGTGGAGGGCAGCGGTGCAACTTGTTCTTGTCTCCCACTTGCATGGGTGATTTGAACAGACCGTAAACCCACTTGTTGATCCAGAAGCTACTTCCACCTGTTTAAAGAACACGGGAGTAATTAAGCAATTCAAACAGCTATTACAGAATAATATCGGCATAATACGGTAAATGTAAACAAGCTGTGCCTGGACGACTGCAATGATCGGAATACGTGCTGATTTACAGTAAAGAGTTGAGGAGCTAAGTCGACACAGGAAAAACAACTTTGAGGAACACTGCCTTTCATAAGTACGAGGATCAGGGTCTTCGACCCCATGCCTGGCCAGCGACCATAAAACAAGAGCAGACCGATGTACCTAGTCAACAGAAAACCAGACAGGGCACAAACAGTACAGCCCGTATGGTTGATCATGCTGGTTGAGTTGCAGTGTATTATTGAGCGCAGACTGCCACCCAACGGTTGACGATGGAAATTAAACAGATTTAAATCCACATTTTCAAAACACTTGGTTTTGGTAATTACCGCATACTTGTTGATAATGTCTGAATATATCTGTTGCTATTAGAACTGATACAACATGACCAAATACTCCTCTGCTTGAACTAGCTAGCTGCAGCTGCAGCAGCGAGCAAAACATTATGGGATCAGTAACGTTAGCCGTCTAACTCTATTGTCCATTTAAACACGGCATAACACTGTAGACCCAAAACGTGCCCATCTAACGCGAAACTAAATTCAGTACTTGATGGATATTAAGTGAAAGGGAACCCGAACTTACATGATGGCAGCAGGCTTAGCTAATGTTTAAGCTAAAATCTAGCAAGGAGGTGGCTAGGTGGTTAGCTATGGCAGTGTTAGCCGGTTAGCCCCAAAGCTTAGCCGGAGAGTGAAGCGCTAGCTGCTAGCCACGGCATCAAAATAAGAAAACACTTGGCAGCTGACACTGAGAACTTGGCTAGCTCAGTTAGCATATAGCTTGCTCGCTCAGAAGACAATGAAATTACCCAGCATAACAAAATAATGCCCACTGACAGAAAAGAAAACTATGCAGGCTAGAACTTCTTGTCCGGGTTAAATAGACAGACAAGTCGATATGAAGTTCATCGACTTTCATCACACGGGCCCGATAAAGACTCAATGGTAAGCTAACAGGGCTAACTCAGCTAGCTGGTTGTAACTGTTAGCTCGTAAGCTAACCGCCCTGTCGGCTAACAAACGCACCCGGAAAGTGTCAAATAGGCAGTGTTCTCGCAAACGAGACTAAACTTGTGCTTTTATACTCACTTTGTTCTTTTCCCTGTGTTTAGACTTATCCGTCACAAGCGCATGGAGCGAGCGAAACGGCTCACTAAATATGCCATATAGCAAAACAAAAAATTGCCAGATAATTTACATTAAAATTCAAGATGGCGACCGGGTCTGTGGCTAGAGTGGAAAGATAGGACACAGAACCTCCTCCGAAAGAACTAGACCCTAGAAATATTCGCCGTTTGCTGGTGCCTTCTGGTCTGAAATTCACTCTTGTGCAGATCCAAAAAGAGTCCCGGTGATCGCCGCCACAGAAGCACAGACAAGCTGTTTTATCAAACACTACAATGTCCTGCGAAACTCGGATGTGTACAAAGAGGACCTGATATTTCCCTTTAAATGCCCACTCGTGTGACTGCGCAGCTCACCGGCGTGCATAGCAACAACATCCTCTCCCAGCACACGAGCCACACCAGACAGAAACTCCCTCAGATCTACAGTCACTGCGATATGAACAGAAAGTTGGCGCTTTCTGAATGTGCCTGTGGGTATCGTGAAGCGTCAGGTCGTGTGAAGGAGTGTGTTGTATGGTAATACGGGACAGACGTGTAACTGAGCCGAACAAGCCGTTATTTTCTTCAGTGTCCTCAAACGGTCATTTATTTAGATACCGTTTAGAAACACGTGTGTGCACCAACTGAAACAGGTAAACGAGAGTTTAGTGATGTCCCTCATTATATTCCCAGAGTGCTGGAACATCAAACTGTGCCGAGGAGTTATTAGACATTTTATTAAAATATTATTGTAATTACAAATACAATAAACAACTAACCCGAATTACTAACAAGCTTTGGTATTGTTCCCTACACTGCTCTGAAAACCCCTGTGCTAGAAAGAAATGTAACAGCAAGGTGGTCAGCAAGGATACACTTTATAAAGGAAATCATTTCTGAACAGAATTATTCTCACCGTGGTGGGCACTCTACACAGCAGACAGCTCAGCAGAAGCTGTGATTACATTAAAGGTGCCATATGCATTTATTCAACACTTTAAATTCTTATTTATTGTCTACATAGAAGGTATGTGACCCTGTTACACCCTATGATTTGGCTCTAAAATGAAGTGAGATGTTTTCCCTTTTATGGTGAGCTCATGAATAATTAAATTAAATAATCTGCTCTGATTTGCTTGTTTACTGTGAGACACCACGATGATCACACAGAAGCACCATGTCCAAACAGAAACAGACAGGAAAATAAAACTAGCCTCTGTGTAATCAAGCTAGATCCTCATACTATTTAGTTAGTCCAGGTAAAGTTAGTTAATCAAACCTTGTTAGTAGCTAACATTACCTGTATTAACTACTTGCTTTCGTCAACACCAAGTTGTTGCTCACTAAACTTTCAGTTCAAGATGACCTGCTTCAACCAGCAAAAAGTGGATAAAACCACACAGCATGACTGCTACTAACCAGTTGTGAGTTGTGATGCTAATAATACAGAAAAGTGTGCAGAGAAATGGTCAGAATTCTTAGTGGGTTTCCCTGTAGCCTTCTGCAGATACCTTCTGTAATTACATAACATCTGGAGAAATTGAGTCACTTTTAAGAAGGTCTATCTCTAATTTATCATATTTAATATGAATTTAACGGCATGTGTTTTTTGACTTTGTTTGTTGTTATAAGTATAAAGGATACTCTAAAAAGTCATTAAATTACCTATATGTTTTTGTATTTTCTGTTTTCTCCTTAAGGTTAATTTCTCAAATTCGTGGGGGTTTATGTACTAAACATGGCCACATGTACATGACCATTTTCCAACCCCCCTTTAGCCCTTAGAATGATACAGCCTGCTTTTGTTAGTGTGCATTTAAGACTGATCTAAGATAACTGAGGTCTGTTCTGATTGGCTGTCCTGTATTGAGCCTCATTCAGTAAAGCACTCAGAGCCACATATTCCTTAACTTCAATTTAAGTGGGCGGGGCTAAATTGCTATAGATTGAATGGGTGTATATATAGTATGTAAATTAGTTGGTTCCTGGCTGATATTGCAGTATAGTTTTCATATACAGACTGGGCAGTGAATGGTAATGTTGAAACATGTTAATATGTTTACATATTAACTACTTAGTAGTAGTGTTCAGTTTGGTGTTGGTGAAATTTGGAAAAGACCATAATGTTCTGCAGTTTCATTGTTCTTCTAGTGCCAGGTGAATTAGTGTGGTCCCTGACTAACACATATACTATAGAACTTTTATACAAGCTGTTTATTCCACTATGTGTGCGTATGCTGAACTGCTGAAAAGTATTATACCTTTTAATCATGGTTCACAGCAGTTTACTATGACAACACCTTAAATACTTACATTTTATGTGGTAGTCATATATCCTTAAGTTGTAACCATTTAAACCTCATACTTAATTAAAAATAGTACAAAGACAACATATCACATGTTGAAACCGACCAACAGGAATGAAACTTGGTGGGTAGCTTTGACAGCATAAGCCATGCGTACGATTCAGCTTTCGAGTTCAGCCGCATATGCGACATAAGCCAGGACAGGCCTTATCGCTGTACCTGACTGATCAAACAGGATCTGCAGGAACTGTGTGAGAATATTCAAGCTGCATGGGATGGATTATCACAGGACACCATTAGGAACCTCTACAACTCCATCCTGAGACGTCTGGCATGTTGTGTTAGCAAATCTGGTGGCCTGGCGCCATACTGAGACACTACTTCTGTATGTGTAACCCAATAAATATTGCCCATATCGGTCTGAGTGTATATGCCCACGGTGAAGTTGTGTAATGCTGAAGAAACACCTGATGGAACATCTCACAACTAATTAGATTCATTGGCAACAGAACAGGACTATTATAGGGTATACAAAGAGATTCAGAGAGTCTTTCTAAAGCAAAGAATGGGAGGGGTTCACCACTCTGAAAAAAAAGCATGGGCAAATACTGCAACAGTTCAAGAATAATATTTCTCAGCATAAAATAAAGAGCTTGAGGATTTCATCAGCTATAGTACATTATATCAATAAAATATTTTAAAAATCCAGAGAAATCTCTGTATGCAAGGGACAAAACCAAAAACCAGTATTAGATGGTTGTGAACTTTGGGTCCTCAGGAGACATGATTCTGGGGCACTGCAGCAATAAATGCAAGTTAAATTCAAGTCTACCATTCAAAGTAGTAACCTTATACTACCATGGGCCCAATCTCACTTACAATGTAGTGAGGTGAAGTAGAAAAGTGTCCTGTTGTCTGAGAAATTAAAAAATTAAATTATTTTAAATTATTAAATTATTGTCCTCCGAGCTGAAGAGCTAAAGGATCATCCGGCTTGTTTTAAGCACACAGTTCAAAAGCCAGCATCTGTGATGGTATGGGGGGATTAGTGCACATCTGTGAAGGCACCATTAATGGTGAATGATATACAAATGGGTTTTGAAGCAACATGCTGCCGACCAGTCTTTTTCAGGGAAGGCCTTACAACAGCATGGCTCCACAGTAAAAGAGTCCAGGTGCTAAACTGGCCTGGACATTATTGCATTCTGTTTCAATTTGAACACCATCTTAAGTTTTTTGGAAGCAGGGTTGCACTTTATTATATTATTTTTACTACATTCTTTCTAAGCTCTTTATTTATTAATGTATTCATATTGTATAGTCTGCAGTCTAATCTCCAATTTAATTTATTTACTGGAAACCAGTCAGACATTTTAAAGAGCGTGCTATGGGGAAAGCGACTTGCCTTTTTAAAATAAAAGATGTTGATGTAAATGTTCCACTCCACATTTACATGTTCCCACTCAACTGGAGTCGCTGAAGCTATTTGCTGGAGTAATTCAGCCGGAACTATTTCTGAGAGCAGCCAATCAGAAGTGAGTTTATTTACATATATCAGTTATAAAGGCACAGGAATAAAACCAGTCTGTTTAAAGAATAAAGAGATGTACTTTCATTACCATCATGATTGTATTTCGCAATATTCACAAAACACAGAGAATAAATAAGACACAAGACAAATCCAGGATATGGGCCCTTTAAATTAGAAGCCACCCAGACAGGCACACTGAGTTCTGCTCCTGTCATTCTTTGGCAGGGAAAACCTGGAACGGCATATTGGGTTGTTCTGGACATAAAGTCCTACAACCGTAATAGTTTACTTCTCGACGAACAACAGGGCCACAAAAGCTGGCAACGCCAGAGAAACTGTTATCCTACAGAGCAGAGCTACAGATGAACCTACTGCTGCTTCCTTTATCGCTGAAAGCCGCAGCATGCTGATGATGTCACGTAGCTACAAAGAATAACAAGAGCTCCTCTCATAGGGACGCTGATAAAACGTTAGCCACAAGTTTAGCATAACTATCAATGCCAGTTTCTAACAGATAAAGACTTCGTTATGGTTGAATTGAACTCAGGACTACAGTTTAAGTGCAGCTGCACCGTTTAACGACCTCGCAGAAGAGGATCATACTTCGTTAAAGTGTGTCTCCGTTGTTTAGTTAGCGTTGTAAACGAATGCTAATGCTACACCGCTAGCGCTGGATTGTTTTCATCTTCTTCGCTAGCTAGCTAGTGACGGCTGCTAGCCAGAACTCAGCTTACGTGCAGTAGGCGTTTTTATTCGCCCGGTCAGTGTCAAGATAACACTTACCAAGTAAGCCGTTATTACCCCGGAGTGCATAGTGTAATGTTTCGGAGAGATGCTGCGATGCTAAGGTAAGGACCTTTAACCGGATAGCAACAGTTGACATGTTTAAATGCTAGCTAGCTAGCCAGCTGTCACACAGACCGAGTACTTCAGATAGCTTTCTCTGTTTAAAGAATAACTAGCGTTATGTTGTGAAATGAAATACACAGGTAAGTAAAATTTATCAACTTGTCATTAAATGTTACGGAAACATGTCTTCATGTGCATTTACAGTCTTTTTTGGTAACTTGAGTCTGAAATGTACATTGTGCTCTGTTTTATCTCAGGCGTAGTCAGATGGGAAGGTCTCAGTAAAGGAGTTCAACAGAGAAATGAGCTCTGCAGAGCTGTAGAAGCTCACTGTTAATGACCATGCCTCCAAGGAAGAGACCTCTCGTTCCTGTCAGTGCAAGAAGGCGGCTGAAGGCCGATGAAGATTACTTCCCCTTCAACCTGCTGCCGGTGGAATGTCAGCTCCATGTGCTTTCATTCCTCAGTGAGGTGGATAAGTGTAGCTCTGCGCTTGTGTGTTCTAGTTGGAGCCGCCTGGTGCGTTCCGGAAAGCTCTGGAGAGTGGCAGACTATTCACGTCGTGGGGTGTTCCATCTTGGACAGGAAGGACTGCTTGTGTCCAACAGGGAATTTGAGCGCTGGAAGGCATGGGTTCACCATTATACTCACCATCTCATATCTCGTGGGGCCAGTCTGCTTACCCTCAAAGCAAGCTTTGATTTGGGGGACCAGTGCAATAAGTGGGGAGAGCTCCTGTCACACCTGCTGGAGAATGTCCACTGCAGGGATCTCAGTCATTTAGACTTGAACTGGACATTCACCTTGCTGGAGCCGTTGGACCTTCGAGTCCATTCCAGCTCTAGCTCTCACCAGGACAACATCACCAAAATGGACCAGGTCAATAACTTCCAGATCCTTTTAGCCAGACTAGCTCAGAGCTGTCCAAGAATCACCAAGATGCGCCTGCACTTTGACTGGTCAGAGACGTCAGTAGCTTTGATAACTCAGTTTCAGCACCTCCGCATCTTAGAACTTAAGTACTTTTGGGTCTTTAAAGGCGTAAGCCCGAGCACCTTACAGACACTGACTAAATCTCTACCTAACCTCAAGTCCCTTACCCTCCATGTTCTTGTGCCGCTTCGTAATTTGGGCATTTCCTACACTCTTGAATCCCTGTCCTTGGAGTTCCTTGATGTCTCCCCTAGCCGAGGTCTGGTCTTCTCTTGCCTGAAACTGCCTGCGCTACGAGAGTTGCGGGCCAAAAAGATTGTTCGGGGGATTACCCTAGACCGCCGAACCAGGCTTCGAATCCAGAGCAGGTGGCCTTGCTTGTATCAGGTTTTGCGGGAGGGGACGCCCAAACTACAGGCCCTCAACAATGAACGACTCCTTCCCAACTGGAAGGAGCAGAGCTATGGGGAGCTTACTTCCATTCTCCAACAATCTTGCTACTGTCTCCAGCATCTAGACAGTTGGCTCTGGTGAAAAGACAATAGTTTATATTCAAAATGTTGCACAGTTAATGATATTATTAAGAAATCAGGAAGGTAAAATTCCTTACACAAATGATAAAAATCTAGTACCACTTAGGACCAAAAATGTGTTTGGACTGACAGCAAAGTCAACCACTTGGAAAAGTGATCTAAAAAGTACCAGGGCTTTAGATGGGGCTTATTTTATAATGTAGACCAAATGCTCTTAGGAAGTACAAAAGGCATCCGGTTTTCAGCTTGCCTTTCTGACTTAAATTCCTTGATGCTATATGAGGAAAAAGATGACCCTACATAACTAGGGGTGGGGATATTTGTGGGCTAGGTGTTAGAGCTGAAGGCCAGCATACTCCTGTCACAATTAACAAGGAGATCCCAACTGGAAAGCCTCAAAGAATGGGTATTTCCCTGTTGGGTGAGGTGATGGCCCAGGGTGACTCCAGAAATATGTCCTGACTTACCACAAGGGGGAAGCAGTGAGTGGTGCAGATGCAGAGCAGTGGTGTGCATCAATCAGGTTTAAACATTTCAATCATTTGATTTCTTTTGCACTTACAGAAGTTCTTTTGTGGGGCATTGTTGTTGTTGTTGTTGTATGATTTTTATTCTAACCATTTTCCCATTGTAAATTTTTCTGTAGGCTAACCATTGTGGTTAACTGTGAAACAATAGGATGATGCTTTAACATTACACTCAGTACGCTTTCTTTTTTTAAGCATTGCTTCAATCATATACACAGTCCTAACTTGAATTTAAGATCAGGAATGATACTTTGAATTGAGTATTAAATTGTATGTTTGTGTTTTTTTAGTCTAAATTATTTCAGTTCAATTGGTAATGTTTAATAGTAGTAAGGTCTGTGTATATACACAGGGAGTACCCAGTGTCTTATGACTAAATTGAAATTTAATAGAGCTTCACTGATTGAGATTTTATGATCAAGAAAGCAGCTTAAAACTTTCTCATTCCTTTAAGATAACGTTTGTTTTAGGCATGTGTCCAGTCAGATGACAACATCAGGCCTTGGGTTATGCCTGCCCACTTTTTTTTAACATTTATATAGATATGTGGTGGTTCTTTTAAGGAGCTTTCATGAGAGCCCTATTGTATCTTTGACTGAATTAAACTTGAAGATTAATTAGTAACCCCAGAATTGCTTTGTTTTGGTTTTATAAGGAGTTGGGCCAAATATAGACTACAGATCCAAAGATTGATGGACAAAGTAATATAGTGTGATTTTGTGGCTTAAAAAAACATGGCTTTATGTGTGGATTTTTTTTCTATAGTCTCTTTCATGTGTTGAACATTCCCAGATAAAAGGAACCAGTCTTGAATGTGTAGTACTTCATACTTATCCATAGAGGTCACCTCATCCACAGTTTTGCATCACGGACAGAATTCATCTCTTATGCTGTTGATTTACTTTTTGGCCCTTGCACTGATTTTTTTAATAGCTAGGGGAAACAGTATGATGCAGTGAATCTTAAATATTTCCTGGATTTGTTCCTGACTGCCAGAATAAATGCAGTTTGACTGGACGTCATTATTGTCTTACTGTGTGCCTGTCTAATGCAAATAGACATTTAGGACAGTACCTCCAAATTGTTATGCAGTGATACATGAACAGATATAAGCTGTTGTGTTCAGATTTTTTTCAGAGTTTAAAAAACATAAAAAAAATTAAATCTGAACATACACTCACATTGTGCAAAAGTCTAAGACACCTAAACAAATTGTTTAAAACCTTTAATCTAAGCAAACATGAAATATAAATGCAAACAAACAAGTAATTTCCATCACCAGCACAGCTTATTTATAACACCTTATTTAAATTAATAAAATGTTGATTAAACAAACCAAGTATTGGATGATAACTGCAAATAACACTTGGCTTCCTTTAGGAGATGTTTGAAATGTATAAAAATCACATTGCATATGTGAATTTGATTTTGAAAATCGTCCTATGTAGCTCCTCATGAATCTGCATACTTTACTGTTAAGGGGGATTACTCTGAGCATCTAATATTATTTTCTATGTTTATTAAACACTTTTTGGTCACTGTGTAATTCCTAACGCATTAAATAATTTTCATATCATACATGTGCTTCCAAAATATGGAAAGGAAAAATGGTGCTTGAAAGTGGTTAATACACTGAAACAGTGTTTAGTTGGCATTTTCTGTACTCAGTCTCAAGCAAAGACATGTATTACAATGCATATCCAACGCCAGCAATTATGATAGCTATCACTTTTAAAGCTTGGTTAAACAATGTAATGAGCATAAAACATAATCCTTGATAGTTATAGATAAAAACAATAACATTGGGCCTCTTTCACCCACCGTTCTTAGGAAGACGTTTCTTACGCAGAAGAAGATTTTGACATTCACCAATGTTTTCTTATTTGGGACTGGGTTTTAGGTGAGAACAGAATCTACACACACGCAGGAACACAAAGTTGCAAACAGTTCTGTGGTTTAAGAACATGTCATGAATCTGATGTAAACCTTTTCTTAGAGCCTTTCTCATGAACTAATAAAAAAAACAACTCAGGAAAATATTGGTGAATGAGGCCCAATTATCCTTTACTGTTTTTTCCATGTCTTTCTGTGTTTATCCATTGGGAAAGTAAACAGTCTAGATTCTTAATTGTTGAATATGATCCTGATGCTGTTGTAGACCTGTTTCCCATTAAGCTTTTCCTGTAAGGTCAGAAATCGCTTTGAAGACAGACATCTTACTGAGATTTAGAACACCTAGCAGACAATAGTGATTTTGTAATGGGGCCTTTTAGCGAATAGTCTTTTATCATCTGTATACTGAATGAGACATTTATTGTGTAATTCTGCATTTATTACCTTGCGGTAATCCAAGCAGCGATTTACAAGACAGACCAGGAAACTTTTTCCCCCAAGTGAGCAAAGTACGGTGCCAAGTTAAACTTTGTTCTTGAACCATAAAGGTATAAATATCTTCAGGTAATTGTTCCAGCATAAGTTTCCGATGTTATCACAGGCCTTGTTTTTCCTTAACCCCAAAATATTTCATGGTCGTCTGTGACAGCTTGCCTGGGTGTCCCTGACATTGGAAATTAAATATTCATGGGGAATTAAATATTCGTCATTGCCCAGTTCATTTAACCACTTACCATTATTACACACAGCTGCAAGGGTTTTATTTGTCGTTGTCACAGCCTTGCCTTCTTTTCTGTTTTCTCTTCTCTCTTGATGTCAAGAATGTGCAGTACAGGGAGGGGAAAAGGAGCTAAAATCTCCTCCCCTACCACTCTCCTCACTGAAACACATGCTACCAATTTTACTTGCATGTGTAGTTGACCAGCAGTAGTGGAGCCCCAGGATTGCGAGCGTTCTCTAAACCTGCGTTTGAGAAGAGCACTGGGTTTGTGGCTGCCTGCATGGAGTCAAACTGCTGGATCACTCCTCTCTCAGACTTGAACTTTATCTAGCAGGGCACAGGATGGAGTCCAGAGGGGCTACGTGTGGAGACTGGTTCTCTGGTTTCACTTGGTAGTACTTGTGCACTGCGAAGGTGGCTCTTTTCTCCTCACCAGCATCTTTTAGAAGGTTGATCATGTTTGGAGGGTAAAGCTTCCTCTTGTGTAATTCCCCTTGCCCTGGACTGGTGGGCTAAGGTGAGAGCAATGGAGTAGACAGATTAGATACGAACCGATGTGTTTATGTGATCATCCGTGCTAGTTAATGTGTAATCCTATGGAAGGTGGTGCTTTCATGCCTTCAGACGTGCACATTTCCTGGATTTACAAGAAGGTTCAGGGTCTAATAAAGGGCTGCAGGTTCCTTACTTAGCTTGCAGTCATTCTTCAGGGCTTCTCATAGAGGACAGCCATGGCTAAGGGAGTATACATCTCGAAGGGTCTGGCTATTGCCACTGTGGTGGTCACAGTTTCTGCTGTCAGTGGCATTGTCTTGATGATCATCATGTACCAGGTACAGATAACGGACCGACCCCCACAGCGTCCACCAACAATTGCTCCTACTAAACCGATACCAACGGGACCTCCACCAACTCTGAGACTTCCTGACATTTTGGTTCCAGAGAGCTACCAAATCGTCCTTCAGCCATATCTCTATGTGAAATTGCCCAACACCACGGATCAAAATTCTACTTTCACAGGAAACTCAATAGTGAGGTTCAAGTGTATGAATGACACCAAGAGTATCTTCCTTCACGCCTCACAGCTCAGTATATCCAAAGTCACTGTGACTCGTTCTTTCACGGGAGAGAACATAGGAGTCAAGGACTACAAACTGCATGGCAACGAATCCAACTTTTTTGAGATCCAGCTAAAGGATGTGTTGTTTGGAAATGGAAGCTACTATGATCTTTTCACCGAATTTGAAGGGGAACTGCTGGATGATTTGGCTGGTCTTTACATGAGCCGGTACACTAGAGATGTAAACGATGAAGAAGAGGACAGGTAAGAGCAAGTTCTTCCACATCTTTGAGTTCCAGAAGATGAGAGTTCTTATTTTTCCCATTAGAAACAAGTTGGTGTTAAACCTCAGTTTGTGGAAGAAACAGAAAAGTCTTTATTTGTGACGAGTGCACAAGAGAAGTGCTGAGTGATGTTGCTGGATGTCATATTGCTGTGAAGCTAGCAGAATTTCAGCATCCGCACTTTAATAGATGAAGACTCCCTGTGAATATGGAATGAACTACTGCAGTTGCATGTATGTCTCCTTTAAGGCAATCTTGTGGGAATAAAGCTCAGAAACTCACACATTTCCTTCAAATATCGGATTACCAAAACCCATCTCTCGTCTGGAGCGATATTTGTGTTCTCAACTGAAAAGTGTTTATTGTAAAAAGAGCCCCCCGACCCAGCCCCTCTCGTCTTTTCACCTTTCCCCAGGGACCTTCTCTCGGCTATGTTGTTTGCAGGACATCTAAACAGCGGAGCATTTATTCTGGATAGCATGTGATTGAATGATGACTAATATGCAGTTATTCCCTGGAATGTCTGGATTTCCTGTCTATGTTTTTTGTGCATCTGCGTGTTTACTGTTTTATGTAAATACCTCTCCCAACAGATTCCTCGTTGCAAGCCAGATGCAACCCACAGACGCGAGGAAAGTATTTCCTTGCTTTGACGAGCCAGCTATGAAAGCGGTGTTCAATGTCACCATTATTCACAGGAGTGGCACCAAAGCTAGATCAAATTCCAAGACGGGTAAAACATTTGTTCATGGGCCTTTACTCAGTCACACATACACACAACTGTCTCTGTATAGATGATCAGAATAATAGAACTCTGTTCTCGGTGGACAGTGTTTGAAGCGTTTGTGTTTTCTATTCAACAGAAAATGAGGTAACTATCGATATAGACGGAGAGCCATGGGTAGTTACTAAGTTTGGCTCAACCCCAGTCATGTCGACATACCTCTTGGCTTTCACAGTAAATGAGTTTGAAACTGCTGAAGATGATGACAAGTCAATACAGGTGTGTTCTTTTTATTATTATCATTATTATTATTATTATTATTATTATTATTATTACATTGTAAAAGTGGATTTAAAGTTTCTAATTATTATTATTATTATTGTTGTTGTTGTTGCTGTTTTCTTGGATTCATTTAAATTTCTGCCAGAGAATTTAACTTAAAAAAATATGGATCCTTCTTTCCACTGGTTCAAAGCCAAAGCTGAAAACCCATTTCAGACTTTATAGACTAACCTTAAACTAAAGTCTGTTTGCGTTGGGGAATCTGTACCTTGATTTTGTTTATTTGATAAACAATAGAACATTCTGTTTAACCACTAACAAAACAATCATACCACTATAGAAGCTTTACCAAATGTTTCAGTAGTGACAAGTTTAGCACATTTTTGAACTCATACATGCTAGCCTCTCATCAAAAAAGTATTCTATATATAAATTATGATCTTTTTGTATATAACACAAGACAATCTTTATCTAAGATCTGAATATTTAATTGTTTTTTAACTAGTTTGTTTTTACTATGGGATCTCAGTTCAAACTAATTCAGTAGAATACTCCGTATATGTATGTACAGGCAGTCTTGCCATCATTACAATGTTGCTTAGAGGCCTTGTTGGCTCATCATCATTCTGCATTTGCTAACTTAAGCTTTCAGAGCAAGCATTCTTCTGTGTTTGTTTCCCACTGTTTGTGTTCTGTGGTCATTCCACAAATGCCTGCACGTGAAGTCAGTTTTACAAACAGAACGTTCTGTCATGTATATACTGGCATTAATAAACAGATTTGTACAGATTTGTTAGGTTTCAAATATTCCTTTTCTTCCTTAAGATATGGGCCCGACCTGATGCTGTGAAGGCTGGACATACGAAGTATGCATATGAAATCAGCACAAAGCTTATGAAGTACTATGAGCATATGTTTGGGACTTATCCATTACGCAAACTAGGTGGGTCAAAAAGAAGGTTCATGTGATATCCCATTGTGTGTTCATTGTGAGATCTCAAGTATGTGTTTGAGTGATCTTTTTTTTTTAGGAAATAAATCCTAAAAGATACCATGTATGTTTATTTCCACAGATCAGGTCGCACTTCCGGACTTTAGCGCAGGTGCTATGGAAAACTGGGGTCTAATAATGTATCGTGAGACTGCTCTGCTGTATGATGAAGATGTGTCATCTACCTCCAACAAAGAATGGATTGCCACAGTGATTGCTCATGAATTGGCTCATCAGGTACCACTAGTCATGCTTTACTCATATCTACTTTACCCTAGATTCATTTGAAATAAATCTCAGAAGGACTCTGAGATCATAAGATTAAATAATAAACCCATTTGATTCATGAGATCCTGTAAGTGTACCACGCGTTTATGACTTTATCACATTGCAAACACAGTGCTTAGTTTTGTACTTGGCCTCCAGTGGAATGATCCTTTCATTATCCTCTGTGTTTTCAGTGGTTTGGCAACCTGGTCACAATGAAATGGTGGAATAACCTGTGGCTCAATGAGGGAGTTGCAACGTACATGTCATACTTTGGTGTGGACAATGTTGAGCCCAGCTGGGATATAGTAAGTCAAAAACAAGTAGAAGTTCAAATGGCATCAGGGGGCTCTCTAATATAGCAGGGTTTCTCACTTATAACTTTATGCTTTGTTCGATTTAAACCTGGATGCTCTGTTTCATGATATACACCATGTACTGATTATGATTGTATTGTATTGTAAGGAGTGTGCATAATTTCTCCACTGCACCAAGGATACCTAGATATGTGCTGCTTTCGTTAAATACTCCAGTATGCAGCCAGATTCCTGCACAGTTTGGTGAATTTCCTGCTTAAACATACCTGATTCAGCACATCAGTTAATGACCAGGTTTAGTTGTTGTGTAAGAGCAGAGTCCTTAGTTCCCCAACTCTGGTCTAGACAGCCTGTATGAGAAGTTCTTAGCACCACTTACTTACCAATAAATAAAATTGTCCAAGATCTTGTTAAAGATGTGGGAGTTGAAGTTGGCTTCCTATTCGCCAGCATGTTTTGAGTTTTCCGTTCCACCTTAAATGGTGCTGGCACCTATACGGTCCTGTAGCATTTAAGGTGGAAGGAACGGAAGCTGGGGGGAAGCTGGTCAATATGGTATGGTAAACTGGTATATCAGTTCTCTGTACCAAACTCATTCAACTATATTAATGTAAACACTGCTTCCCATTCTATGGCACTTAATATATTTTGATTTTTGGAAATGAGATTTATTGGAATCAACATTGATTCTTATCGATCGTAATTAGAGTTGTTTTCACATTTCACACAAATTGTGGTTTTGTCTTCTAGCTTGAGGCTCTAAACCTACCCAGTATCATGTTTGTTAAATGAGTTTGTTAGGTTTGAGAAGCTGAAACTTAGTCAGGAACCTTGTCTGTGCTGACACAACCCCCTGAGTTTACTCCGGTTCAAGTGTACTTTTCCCATTCTGCAGCTTGGGCACTGTTCAGTTTCAGCCAACATTGGGTAAAATTATGATGTGTTTTGTTTACAGTAATAAATTACCTTACAATCCATTTGAGTAAGGTGCTACATATATAGACAATATATCGACAACACTATAAGCTTAATCAAATCATTAAACTATCATTTACTCCAGCTGTAGAGAGCCTGTACATGATAGCTAATGGTGTTGCACAGTTTTGTATTGTTGGTGCACAGTGGCCACAGCCTGAAGTCTAAGAACTTGTGTGTAAGAACGTGTGGTTTTATCCTGTTATTTCCAGAAAGATCTATTTGTTCTGAAAGAAGTCCAGCCGGCATTAGAGGTGGATTCTTTAAACTCGTCACACCCTCTCAGCTCCACAGAGGCTGAAATCCAGACTCCTGCTGATATCAACAACCTCTTTAACAGCATCACCTACAGCAAGGTCGGCTTGATGTTGCCTTATATTTATGTTAATTACAGTGTTTATATTTATGTAAAAATAATGTTGAATAATAATGAAATCATTCCTTGATGAGAACGATTCTCCTGTTCTCAATAATAGGGTGCAGCTGTGCTAAGAATGCTGTCTGCTTACATCGGAGAGGCCAATTTTTTTACCGGTCTGAAGGTGAGTAGCATGATAACACGCATGCTTTACATTTAATATTTTTAATAATAAATATTGTGATTCTTCCAAAGCAAAACAGAGATCCTTGTGGAAAAGACGCATGTACTCTCATGTACACATAACACTGATCACATGTACATAATTGATCACTCTGTCATTTAAATCATGAGCTCCATCTTTTACTTGTTCTACTTTAGGCGCTAAAGAAGCATACTTTACCCACAATCTGGAAGCTTCTGTCTTGACTAATTAACTTCAGGATTGTAGCTAATTTGTTCACCCAGTTGGTCCTAGCAATAGTAAGAGTGCCCCACTCTGAAAAACTTTATATCTTTAAATCTGGAAACTTGCCCGGTTATCCCAAGAGATTTGTGGAAGGAGTAAATTGTTACTCATCTGTCAAACTGAAGACAGAAGAGTAGTTGGGTAAGATCTCAGGTAATGTTTGAGCTCATTACCAAACTAAAAAATAGCATTTCCAGAAAAAGGACTCAAACATTTTGTTTCCAATGAAGCTAGCACCAGCATAGCTATGAGCAGCCAACATGGCACCATCCCCCCTCCCCCAAATACCAAGGAGCATTTCGTACACTATGTATATCTTAACTTATAACTGATACCTATTACATTTTCTTATTTACTTGAATTTGCTTAATTTTTTCCCTCAATTGAATAACTTTACACTGTTGCATGGATCCACTTAACTGAACAGCCTGAACTACATTTTACACTACATTTTTGAACATAGCTGCTGGATTTGCTTCCATTCATCAACAAGAGGCCTAGTGAGGCCAGGCACGGATGTTGAGGAATAAGGCCTGCGTCAGAGTCAGTTTTCCTGCTTGTCCTAAAGGTGTAAGATAGGGCTGAGGTCTGAGCTTTGTGGGGACCAGTCAAGTTTTTCCACACCAAATCAACTGTCATGCTGAGACTTGCTGTGGTAAATCAAGTCTGTTAGGGTTAGGCCAATTAGGTCCATAAATGTCTGAACTCTGTTTTTGGCATAAACAGGGAATGGCTCTCATCAAACTGCTGCCACAATGTTGAAAGCACACAATTCTCTAGAATGTCATTATATGGCGTCCCTCGCTGGAACTAAGGTGCCTGAATCATGAAAAACAGTTCTAGACCACTATTGCTCGTCCACCAAACTTCACAGTTGGCACTATGCATTCAGGCAGGTAGTGTTGTTTGTACATGTACACTTGCACATGTACCAGGTACCACATTGTAATTGTATTGCTTTGTATTATCACTGTGATACACCTTGCAGTATATTAAAACCTACTGGTGAGCTTCTGATGACATGATTCAAGAGATAAAGCATTATGCATTATAAAGCGACCTGCATTATGTTTTATTCAGTTTTATTTTGAAATATCATAATATGAATGCATTCATTTGTTTTACATTTTACGTTTGGTACTGAATGTGCTTGCATTTAAAATATCTAGTAATGTTTTATAATTCTGTCTTTTTAGAAATATCTGAATGACTACAAGTATGGGAATGCTGAGTATGAAGACCTTTGGAAGTGCATAGATGAGGTAAATGTGTACATGGCTGTTTAAATACAAAATACAAAAGGAGATTTAAGGTGTTATAGGGCGATGAAGTGCATGATGTGCTGGTTTATGCCATTGAAGTTTGCATGCTATCACAACTAATCATACACTAATACACTTAATCAGGCCTCCCTAGAAAAGGTAGAAACCATGATGAAGGCATGGACCGAGCAAGTGGGTTACCCAGTCATCACCATAAACACCAAGTCTGGAGAGATCTCTCAGAAGCAGTTCCTTTTAAACCAAATAGGGGGTCACGGGTGAGTTCTAAGCCATAAAGGACACTCTTTCTTGTACCTAGACCTGACATGAAACACTTAAAAGTACAGCCCTGAAACTTTATAGGATGCTCAAATGAGCGACCGGATGAAATTCAATGCTGGTTTCACTGCGGGACATGGGGAGTTCAAACCGGACGCTCTGTGGGCTAGTTTAATTTCCTCCTTTGCTGTTGTTTATAGGCATGTCTTTGTTGTGGACTTTGGTTTTAAGCCCAGTTCACTGATCTATCAAGTGACAGATGTCTCATGAGTGTCCTATTCTTCTGTGTTCCTCTTAGGCTTATATGGGAAGTTCCAATTAGATACATAAAATCGGACTCCAGGTTAATGACAGACATGTTGACAGAAGAAGGGCCAGGTAAGATACAGTTCATAAACTCCTGAGTAACATGAAATAATGGAAATCAATTTGTTTTATCTTTTGCAAGTGTATATAAGCCATTTCTCTATAGTCAAAAAGCCCGCTTATGAACTTACACCTGGTGATTGGATCCTGGTCAACGTTAACTGCACTGGTTATTATCGAGTGAACTACGATGAGAACAACTGGAATAATCTTATTAATCAGCTGGAGACGGATCATACCGTGAGTGTTTGCTAAACACTTTTGTAAACTTGGTTACGTTGATTCTTTCCTGCAACATATAGATATTAGCTTAAAGTTTAAAAAGCTGGTCAGTAAAAACTTTGCTGTCTTTGTTTCGTAGGTTATCCCTCTCATAAATCGTGGCCAACTAATTGATGATGCGTTTAACCTTGCGAGGTATGTTCATGCCATACATTCCTTTTCTCTAAACGTTTGACAAAGATGCTACGTTATTTTTAGTGACCACATATACTATATGCTTCTATGCTTCTATTTTATGCTTCCTAAAGGGCCAAGTACGTCAACGTCACTCTGCCATTACAAACTACCAAGTATCTGATCAATGAGACGGACTACTTCCCATGGGAGTCGGCTCTGAACAACCTGCAGTACTTCATCCTTATGTTTGACCGCTCAGAGGTCTACGGCTATATGCAGGTGGATGAGATTAACTCCAGGAACTGGTGAAATGTTTGATGTGTGATGAACAGAAGTGCTTATCTTCTTTTATTCTAATTTTCTGTGTGCAGAAATACCTGAGGAAGCAAATCACTCCACTGTACGAGTTCTTTCAAGACTACACAGAGAATGCAACTGTTCCAGAGACACTCGTTGATCAGTAAGATCCTATTTGGTTTGTCTGTGGTCCATTATCGGGTTATTAATGGGGATTGTATTGAGTCTTATTCTTGATCTCTTTCTAGGTATAACCAGATAAATGCAATCTCAGTGGCTTGCAGCAATGATGTTCCCGAATGCACAACAATGGCCAGTAAGCTTTTCAAAGAGTGGAGAAATGGCACTAACCGGTGAGAGCATGTTAACTTGTGTTGGAACGAAATTGTTCTGTATTTGCATAATAGCTAATTAGTGGTACTAAACAGCCCACATCCACGACATTTGTGTGCTTTTGTGTCCTAATTAATTTTTGCGTGACCAGGCTGTTAAAAAGCATGCTGGTCTGAAACATTTAGCGTAAATAGGCAGTGCAAACTGATGCAGACTGAACTGATGTATTAAGCCTTATTTGATCTGGGTTAGTTTTACCTGGGGAAGGGCTATAATTTGGGTGATTACCAAACAAGATCTGCAAATTTAACATCTGCAAAGTAGTTTGGTGAGTAATAATTCTAGAGTGAGTTACCTTCTACAAAGCGCCCTCAGTAATAGTAGTCCTACTTATCGCAGTAATGTAATAAAAAAAACAACACTTCCATCTTTTTCTTTTTTTGCAACCCAAAGACAAGGCTAACATTTAAGTAGTATCTAGCCTACTGTTAGTCTATGGCATTTAGCAGCACAATATGTTGTTACTGTTTGGAAGTGTAGCGTAATATAATTTGTCAAACTTTAAGTTCTTTCAGTAATAGTAGCCCTGTTTGCATCAACCTTACAGTCATTAGGTAGAGGGCTGGAGTCTAATGAAGCAAGTTCAACCTAACCTAAATTGTTTTCCAACAGTGGCCAGCAACTTTCTCTGTTAATCCAGGTTTAGATACACAGGCTGTAATTAATCCTTGTTAATTTGCACATGATAGTGTGATGATAATAACAAACAGAAAATCATGTAAAACACGAAGAGGAGCCGGCAAAGAAGGACAAACATATGCAGAAAGTAAAGCATTATCAATCAGCGCTGTCACCACTGCCCCCAGGATTAGTTACAACAAGTTTTACAATTCATCAGCTAGCAAGATGGGCGCCCCCCAAAAAATCCACCAGAGTTGGCCACGGTCATGGTAATGTTACAACTAATCCTTATAACAGACATTGGCACTTCTGTTTCTTGGCAATTAGGAGACAAAGCTAACCGCAAAAAGGAAGCTAGACTTGGCACAGCTCCTTTCTCCTCAAATTCAAATCAGAAGTGCTGTGATCTAAAACAGTTCTAGTAGTGCACTAATTAGAAAAAGAAGAAGGATGAAAGATCTTCCGGTCCCTCTTGCAGGGAAGTATGATTTGGATGATATTTGTTAGGTTGAATGAGCCTACTTTACTGGCCTATTGCTGTTCCACTTTCTTGTTTTTTTGTTGTTTGCTTGGATTTGTTTAATTCTAACCTCAATGTTGAAAAGGGAATCCGGGTTATTTGAGGTGTTTCGGGGAAATTATTCCATTCAAATTGGGCAGTTGAATTCCTTACATATTCCATTATACATCTTTAGGTAAAACTAATCCCACTCAATTAAAGATTTATATGGACTGTATAAAATCTCCAAAATGGTACAGGAGAGGAAAAGACTTTCTTAACTTTTAATGTAACTTAATGGAAAAAGATCCAGGGTGCCCGCACTAATTGATGGGTTAGGCTCCAGCACCCCCTCCCCTCCTCTCTCATGAAATCTTCACAAAATGTAATGGGCAGCTGTTAAGTTCAAATGATGTAGAGAACTAAAAGTCACAAAAAACTGAGATATCCCTTTTTATTTTTTACACAGTAGTGATATGATAAAATGATAGGCCCTGTAACATGAATATGCTAACATTGTTCTTTACACTTATTCCTACCATTTTACTTTTTTTTCCAAACAAGGATTCCACCAAACTTGAAGTCCGCCATCTACTGCAGTGCGATTGCGTCCGGAGATGAGGATGACTGGGATTTTGCATGGGAACAGTACAAAGCAGCTACAGTTGCCACAGAGAAAGACAAACTGAGATATGCACTTTCCTGCACCAAGAAAATATGGCTCTTGAACAGGTAGAAGCATTAGCAATTTCTCCTGTCCATCTGTGTAAACAGGTTCAGTTTCAGTTTGCTCATGATTTCACATTCATCCCCACCCAGATACCTTGAGTACACTCTAGACCCTCAAAAGATAAGGAAGATGGACACATTTTCTACCATAAACCACATTGCCAGAAACGTAGCTGGACAAGCTCTTGCCTGGGATTTCATCCGTGCCCACTGGACCCAACTAAGCCAAGAGTGAGTCAAGGGGTTGTTTTGTTGATGAACTGCACTGCTGAATGACACATGTAAACGTAATCATTTCAACAAATTAAAACAATTACGTTTCCAGGGTTTCGACTGTTTTTTAAGAGGTCATGAGTTATATAAAGGGTACCAAAGATCATTTGCAATTCAGGGTTCAAAGGTTGAGTTCGGCAGTTAATTATGGGCCCTTAATGACTGTATGTAATTTGTCCCTTGGTTGTTAAGCAATATAATTTTACATCCCCAGTACACTTGACTAACTCTCATTTCCTTGCAACAGCTATGTAGGCGGGCTCATGTCTGCTGGCAGTTTGATTGACCAAGTGACGGAAAGGTTCTCCACAGACTTTGAGCTCCAACAGGTGATCCCATAAAAATCTCTTGATGTGCAGCCAGATCAGGAGCCCTATTTAGTCTGTCTCACTTTCTCAGGCTCCATTTAGTAGCTTATGTAAAACATTTTATATGCTGAAAACTGTTTAAACATTTAACTCTTTTAACTGGATGCTCCTCCCTCTCATAATGACATATTAGTTTCATAGCAGTCACTAAATAATCAATACCAAGTACATGTCACAACCAGTGACCAAACTGTAGCTACATGGACAGTTGGTTCAAACAGTGAGGGCCAGGCAGGGGAAGCTTGGTTATGTAGCTGTATTCTTTGACTTTTTAGGAGTAGTATGAAAAGCTTTAAAATCCCCTTTTGTTAATATACAACAGTGGAAAACACTTAAAAGCTGCCTACACAGAGGCTTCATAACACATGCCTAAGCACTGAATAATGTATATATAAAACATAATGTACACTATATCGTATTCACTCACCCATCCAAATCATTGAATTCAGGTGTTCAAATCACTTCCATGGCCACAGGTGTATAAAACCAAACACCTAGGCATGCAGACTGCTTCTACAAACACTGAAGCTCCAGTCGTGATATTTCCTCACTACTAAATATTCCACAGTCAACTGTCTGATCTCAACCCAATAAAACACCTTTGGGGTGAATCAGAGCGGTGACTGTGAGCCAGGCCTTCCCATTCAACATCAGTGTCTGACCTCACAAATGCGCTTCTGGAAGAATGGTCAAAAAGTCCCATAAAAACATTCCTAAACCTCGTGGAAAGCCTTCCCAGATGAGTTGAAGCTGTTATAGTTGCAAAGTGTGGGCCAACATCATATTAAGCCCTATGGATTAAGAATAGGATGTCACTCAAGTTCATATGCGTGTGAAGGCAGACGAGCAAATACTTCTGGCGATATAGTGTATATATAAAGTATTTATAAACAGCGTCTTACAATAATTGCGACAGACAAGATGTTTTACAATGGAAAATAACATTGACATAAGGAACACAAATTTAATAGAAATTGTCAATCAAAAGACTTCGAAAATGCTTAGAAAACTATAGAACTGGCCTTCTACGGCTTTGCATTATTTGGGAAAGATGTGTTATAACAGAGTTATGAAGGTAACAAACATCTATTACTTACATCTATTAGTTTAAGGCCTCATAAAACATATTGTGTGTTGCGACTAATGGCCTAAGCTGTTCATAAGTGCTCTAGCATTGCTATATAAATATGTTATTCAATGTTTATGCATGTGTCATAAAGTCATTGTTTTATAGCCTTCTAATAAAGTGAGCCCTACATAGGTTCTCCATATAATTTTACAGACGTAAAAAAATACTTCTGCATGAATCTGTCATTGAGATGTAAACAAAGTCATTCGTTGGGGTTTGATGTGAAATGGTTTAGTGTAGAGAAATGTACTGATTCTTTACAATGGTGGTAATTGCGATGTCTACAGCTCAAATACAGCCATTTTATTTACAATCCAAAACCACCAGCGAACCTACAGGTCTAAATGTGGAGTTTTCTTTGAGGGCTGGATGGCTTTGTGAAGTTTTATGCTAAAATCTTATCTTAAAGCTATTGTCAAACAGGCGTTTGGGCATCGGGTTATTTGTAACCATTTCATGCAATTACATTCTGTGAGGGAGCTTTAAGATTTCGGGTCTGTGAACAATTGAGAGTCTGTAATTTAGACTAGAACAGAGCATTTTTTATCGAATCACTCTTAATGACTTTGTTTGCACCGTAATCACTTCATTATGCCTAATTTTTTGACAACATCAGTGGAATTCTCCTTTATCAACATAATCCTAAGGGGGACAGGGTGGTCCTGTAAACAAGCAAAAAATTAACCTGCAGAGAGGTTGGTTGGAGGACAGCAAGGTTTTAGTTGGTTGCCATTAGGTCTCTTGTACTGTAATGATTTTGTTTACGGCCCAGGACATATGAGCTCATCCATCCATCTCTTAATTGTCCCTGTCCAGCTGAAGCAGTTCCAAAGAGACTACGATGAAGACGGCATAGGGCCGGCCGCACGAGTTTTGGAACAGGCTATCGAGAGGACTGAGGCCAATATTCAGTGGGTGAAGAAGAACAAACAGACTGTGTTGAACTGGTTCCTACAAGAGTCGCGGGATCACTGAGTGTTTGCAGATCTGCATAACCCCGAGCATGCACATCAGAACCAGCGTGATGAAGAACAGATGTAGAGCCGTGGCATAGTGATGGGGACAACATCCTGCGTTTCGCAATGTTTTTTTTTTTTTTTTTTCCCTCAACCACCAAAGACTCGGTTTCATAAGGAGATCTCATTATGTTGAATGCAAAAGAAAGAATATGTGCCTTTTTGAAAATGACTGCAATATAATGGAAAATCCTACTGCTTAAAAATCCTATAATCATTTCAACAAATACAGATTTTACACTTTGCCAGGACGTAAAAAACATGTTTGATGCATATTCATGGTGCATCTACGAATTGAGGTTTAATTCATCCCAGAATTCAGTGTTTATTACTAAAACTTGTTTACACCTATGAAATGCCACTTACTCAGGCATGTTAAGCACTTTGTCTTTATGAAATGCCGTGTATTTAACAACTTGTAATAGTTGTGTTTTGCAAATATAGAGATTTATATAATTGATATAAAGAATATATTTCATATATAAAATCTATTTTTTCTGAAGTAAAGAGAAATAAATTTCTGAATCATTTTTTGTTTTTTAGAGTCCCTTTTTCTAATAAAGCCTTATTAATTATTAAACTGCAGCATTATCTGGTATAAGACTGGCTTTAAATAGAGTACTAGCGCAATAAGACGCTTTGTAAACAGAGGTTATTATGTTATTATTATGTTGAAATAAGACTTAACACAAGAGTAGGTACAGTAACAGAGATAAGAAAACATGGATTGTTCACTTAAGGCCTTGACTCATAATCAGCTAGTAACCCTATAAAGCTAAACTATTTCATAAAATGATAACATTTTACACAGTCCGATTACAAAACCCAACACACAGACACAAAAAGCAGTTATGAATAAAAATGACTTTTATTACTGTACATATCAAAAGTTCATGTGAATCCATCTTCATACTTAAAGTGTGCATAAGTAAAGTGTATTATTCAGGGAAATACTCTTCCACCCTTCTTCAAGTCTTTTTTCTGTGTGCTCGTCAGTCATCCTGAAAAAGAACACAACATTATGTGAGATCACAGATGCTGAAGTGGAACCTTATATTCACTTTGCATTTAGAAATTTAACACCTTTAAGGCGATTTTGGTGGCTCCAACAGGAAATAGGATGCCATCATCTTACCCACTCTTCGTCCTCAGCTCCTTCACCCTGTGCGGCTGCTTTCACTTCACTCTGCGTATCTGCTTTGTTAGCCATTATTTTGTCTGTCCACGACGCTCCAGTCTTCTCATCTCCTGCAAAATTGCACTTTGTCACTGTGCCGGCATCCAACTTGGCCAAGGAGACTTCAAAAATACAAAAACAAAGAATTCAAGTGACATGTAAGCTGCTCCTGGCAGTTCCTACCTTTTAATAGCTAGAGGTATAAAAACGCATCGGTGCATTGTGATGCATTGATGTGAAGGTGGCAGTTCAGCTGCACCCATTTTGGAACAACTGTAATATTCACATATATTCCCTTATTTATTTGCTGTATTTCCTTAGCAAGAATAAAATTATCGGGCTATTTTCAAAAACAAAAAAGCTTGACGTACTGTCTATATTTCACTACTATGTAAATAATCCAATTTCAACCTTATAGGATTTCCAATGTTATACATTTATTTAAGATTATGGAATGTTCTATCACACTGACATCTGAAGCTCATAAATCCATATCTTATTATATATAATACATATTAATATAGTACATTTTTGTAACATATAACGATCCTTACTTTGCATCATTAAGAACAGTGATAATAGAATAGACCAACTTACATTACACACACATGTGCTGGTATTATGTGTAATAAGACTGGCAAGAATGTAATTGTAGGAACTGTGTATACAGCAGTCATGTGCTCTTCCTGAGAGGGTACTGACTTCAGTTTCCCATATGCAGGCATTCTTGCCCTCATTGTTATGTGTAAAACGTGTGAAACAGCTATTAGAATAACAAACTGGCATCATCATAAGAAGCTTTTTCAAGAAAAATAAACATTGTATTCATGTAAACTATACTAAAAGGAAGAAAATATATTTGTTACTGTGCAGAAGTTTTTTTAATATTATAAGTACTTATCTGGGCAGTAGGGAAGTGTTTTGTTTGTAAAAGCCTATACATAAAAAACACTGATGTTTTTCTAACAGCCTCTAGCTTACAGTTATGATATAGACAGTCATTAGTATTCCATTATTTGATTTGCCCTTTGCACTATGAGTTGGGTTTTGTAATGTTGTAATCACCGGTATAAGAAAATATAAACATAAAAATTCAGTGTCAGAGACACACTATTTAAATAGAAAACAGAAAATAACGCCAAAGAGACCTCGTGGTATTCATTTCTCCAGTTGCCTTTTTGGTGTTATAGGTGTGCTTTTTTAAAAGGAGATTTAATACTGAGTGAAACCTGTATTACCATTGTTATAGTTAAACCCAGCTCTGGCCCTGGAGTAGGCCCTACACTGCACATTTGAGTGACCTGCTGATATATAAAGCACTACTCAGATGGGGTTAGTTTTACATGAGTAGGTGGACCTTTTATCAGCGCTTTGCAGTGATTTTACTCCCGTCTGAATGTGCCATGTAAGTTTTACCGACAACACACTCCTATATCAGTAAAGATTCCAGTGCCTGTTATGTTCCATAAAACGAGCCGTAAAAATAAGATCAGGTTCATGACAGGAAAATGCGATCTTATAGTGTTGAAAAGGAGTTTAAGCATGAAGGCACTCCAGAAAGCATTTACTTGTGTTGTCTGTGACTAAACTGTAAAAAAATACTGTCCTTAGCACATCTCTGAACACTTCACTTCCTTTAAGAAGGCTAGGTAGATGGTCAGGGTACTGAATAAAGGCTAAATTAAACGGTTTGGCACATTTTCTACTCGTTTCTGGAGTAAACATTACAGACATCTTGTATTAAGTTGGCATTACCACATCTCTTCATGGAAAACCAATCCCATCCGAATACCTAACATACCTACTTCAACTCAGGAATGGCTTGTTAATTAGCTGATGAGTTAAATTAGGTTTGTTTGAGCATACAAACACTATCATGTACAAGAACCACTGAGCTTAGTAATCACAATATCACATGAGCAGTTTGACATCAACCCCACATTACCTGTGTACAGCTATGCAGATGTGAGTTCTGACTTACAGATAAAAGGACTGTCTCCTTTGGTCTTCAGGCGGATGTCTTGCCCCAGCTCCAGCTCTATCTTATCCATCTCAGCCTCCAAGATCCAGAAGGCGAAAGCCTGGCTGGGGCAGAGCTTCTCCGTCATCCTAATGAGCTCTTTCTTGTTTACTATGTCCTTCAGCTGGTCTTCAGTAAGACGATCTGACTCGCCTTTGGCTTCTGTTTCTGTTTGGTTAGCATATGCACAAATGCAAGCCTGTTTTCTCATTTGGTAACCAAATTTCAGTAGCCTTATAATTGTTTTGTTAATTCCTTGTAATCCATTTAAGCAATTCAAGTACTTACTGTAAGATGACATAAGATAACCTGTATTGACCTTCTTGGTTTCACTGAAATTAGGCTCTATCTCATTTCCTTTGGCATCATACTTCCTGCAGTGGATTCGGTTTGGCTTGATGTACAAAACAGTATAGCGCTCCTGCAATACACGCATATGAGAGAAAAGTGCATTCATGTGCACTACAATAAACAATAACATAAAAGAGCACTAAACACAGCTTTGATAAAAACTATTAAGAAACATTTTTGAAGCTTGATATAAAAAAATCCTTATATGAGGGTTACTGTAACAGACAAACTGAGCTAAATACACTGCCTGGTCACACACTCTTATATTTTGTTGGACTGCCTTTAGCTGTGTTCATATCACGTGTACAGTAGGCACTATGCATGATGGGTACATCACTTCATGTGCTTCCTTTCTTATCCTGACGCTCCCATTGCTCTGGAATAGAGAAAATCTGGACTCATCAGATTGCATTATCCAATATCCAATCTTTAGGCTCAGTAACAAACTGAACTGAACTGAACTTTTTTTTCCAATTACCCTCCCTAACAAGTGGTTTTCATACGGTAACACAGCTGTTTAGTCTCAGTCCTGTGACTTCTCATCTAATTGTGTGTGTGGAAACGCTCTTACTTTCACCATTAAGACACAGCCATGAGTTCTACTGCCAGTTTTTCATGATTCAACTTTACCAAGCATCATCTCCGATCACGGTCATTTCACACTTGTTTCTGACCACATTTCTTCCGTGACGCTGACAGTTTTCATTCCAGGTTTTAATAATGCGCTGGACGGTGCTTAACCCAACATCTTTTCCACACTACTCACTGCAACAGCTACGGTTAAAAGAACTGTTGGCAGCTGAAACATTTTATTCACTGCAGTAATTATCTAATCAAATTCATCTTAATTATTTGCTTATTTAAATCCAAACTGTGTCATTTTTGGCCAGGCAGTGTATGTGTACTGAGAGCAGGTTATAGAGTTTAATCTAGATAAATATGTATAACTGAACATAGAATCTGAAAAGCACTTTAAAGGGTGGATTATTGTGGAAAAACATATTTTCTTTCAAATTAAAGTGCTTGGTGTTGTATGTAAAATTCAGTCCGTCTGTCCATACAATCCATATACAGAAACTAAGATGGAGCCTATTTTGAATGTATTATTTTGATGATGTTAGGAAATCCAGTGTATATACATATTTCTGCCTAACCAGCCAGCCATAGCTGAGTCGACTGAAGTTATAGGGAGTGTTTCAGTCTGGACTACTTTCTGAGTGATGCAGGCCCCAGTGTAACGGATGAGGCCACCAATCAGCGCAGAGGCAATGGTCATTCACAAACACCAGTCTTAAACTCAGAATAACACAAACAGTCTGTTTAATTCTAAATTCTAAAATTAGGCTGGAAAATAATTACATGATAATGATTTACGACTCTTTTGGTACATACACTTACACAAACATCAAAAGTGAAATAAAATACAACACAATGCAGGACACTGGCCCTTTAAGCACTGTTATTATTGTCAGGGTTATGTAGAAATGAGCTTGTTCAGTGGTAAACACAGGGCTCAGCTCCTCTTTACCTTTTTACTGTTGATGTCTCTGACTGCATGGCGGGATACATCCACAAAAGTCCCCTCCAGAATCACCCCAGCGCCTCTGAAAAGCAGGAGTCACATTTACACGGACTAATATAGAGCAGAAAACAGCCATTGTGTGTGAAATGGTGCAGATAAGGTTTTGTATGTGCTCGCCTATAACGCCCACCTCTCTCTCTTTCTCTTTGTAATGAAGTGCAGGAAAAACAGCGCTTAAAATAACTACCTCTGATAGTGAGACGGGTCCCAGGCAGAGGAGAGCTTTTCGGTATGGACTGGTTTATTCTGTAACGCTGTGTTATCGTAGATCCGACTCATTTTGGGCAGAGGAGTTGATTGATTTCCTGGGGTTAGGAAAACTTTTGGCCACTTCCTGATTTCGTGTCATCGGGAAGTGCGATCATGATCTCCGACTTGTACTTCAAGCGCGCGGTCAACTCGTAGGGTGGGATGATTTGGAAGTCTGTGAAACCGGGCAGCTCTGCTGTTCGGTACATTAGATTAGAGCACGAATGATCGGTAATACACCACGGAATTACACATTTCACTACATGCGTAATTACTCGTCTCACTTCACCAGTCAGCGAGTAAAAACTACAAAGAACGAGTTTGGATTACACTCTGAAATGATATTCATTAATAAAACACCCTCCTCAGTCCCAGCACTTAAGTTTCCTTATGAAACATGTACTTTATTTATTTATTTATTCATTTATTTATTTACACCAAACACATACATCAATACACACATACATCCATCAAAACATACATACAGGAGAGTTTTTCCAAACAAACAACTGTATTATCGCCAACATAAGACACAAATCAAGCAAATGAAGCAATGAACTTGCATATATTTATATGTAAAACCTCACATATTACATATATTTTATATTGTAGCCCAGTATCACAGGCATGAATATCACTTCTGGAGTTCAGAAATATGTTTTTCTCTGAATCACAGGAAATGCTTTCATCAGCTTATGTCCAGTACATTAGATGTGAAATCCATGGAAATCACTAAAAAACATTATCCCCAAATTCATAGATGATCTGCTGTCTCTCCTGAATACACATTAAACATAATAAACACACACCCTGAATGAGCATGTTTTGCCCAAATGCCCAGATTACTGTACATTAAACTTTTACTTAATTTTTTTGTGAATATAGAAAGAATATCTACTGTTTCCATTTTACCTTTCACAAGAGGAACCTTCCAGAATGACATACATTTTATACATGAGCTTGTACTTCACCAAGTCAATATAAAAATATTATTCTATTAAAAGATCAACAAACAGAAACACATACGAGTGAGCGTGGTCATGTACATGTTTCTTTAGAGCTACAACACCTGAGAAAAAATGGCCAGCACTCCATCTATTTCAGCTCCTTTAAAGTGGAAATCCACAGATTTTTCACATTTCATTATACTGTAGCCGTCACTGCTTGCTGTTTTCACACAAGTTGTGGTTCTTTTGCTGTTGTTTGTCACAGCTATGCAGTACATAGACAGAGTCATCTCTAAACCCCAGTTTGTGACGACTGCATTATACGTACTACATGAATGAATGGACTTGTAATGATGGTGTGCATGTCTACAAGACATACTGTTTTGTATGGTAGTATGTGATTTTTGGGTTTTGGATATGGCATTTCTCTCTCAGCATCTTGTCTGACTCTCAGTTTTTCCTGCTCTCACGGATAACCTCCATCCCAGGGTGGACTAGTCCCTCCTTCACAATAAGAGCCCTTATCTAAATATCCCTTTGCAATAACTGTTGAAGAACTAATAACCTAAACTAACATTTCAATACATTTCCTGAACAGTGTAAACACAATAAGTCAGAGTGGTTTGATGTGAAATGCACTATTCCTGATAAACTGTCTTAGCATTCATGAACCAGATGTCCAAACTTTTTAATGCTTCTAAATGCTACCTCACACAAAGTAATTACACAAAATGGGTTTCAATATGTTGCCTGACATGTAATTCATTGTTTTGTGAGTTTTCAGATAATGTTTTGGCCTAAAACATAAGAGAGAGATATTTGGTGGTTTTAGATGGTTTTGGATGGTAGAATTTGTGTTGTAGACATTGTGACTCCTGGTTCCCCTCACTATACAGATATCCAAGTCAGTACATTTCTCTAAAATACACCATTTCACATCAAGTCACTTCGACTGACAATACCTTTGGGATGAGTTGAAGTGCCGTTTGTTATCTAGAATGAATCATCCAACACTGGTTCATTACCTCATTAATGCTCTTGTAACTGAATGCAGTCCGTGTTCCAACATGTAGTGTAAAGCCTTTCTAGAAGAGTAGAGACTGTTTCTACAGTAAAGGGGGACAAACTTCCTATTAATGTCCATGATTTCAGAAGAAACTTTTGTACATATATTGTATAACACCAAAGAGTTTGGACATCCTGTTAGATAACAAAGATGGATCTGCATTATATGACTCACGTCTACATGTGGTCTAGACTGCAGCAGGACAGTGAGGAGGAAAAGACAATGAGAGCAAAGGTAACACCAATAGGTACTTTAAGGGTCATAAGGAAGTGGCCGACACCTAAAAGACAGTAACACCTTATTTGCTCATTTCAGATTTTCAGGTCAGTCCATGCGGGCACAAAGTTTAGTCAGCTCACTCACATGTTGACTGAAATTTGTAGCACTTTGTGAGGTGTGCGTGAGAACACTGGCATCATTGAGCCATCTGAAGAGCAGAGTGATTTCGATGTGTCTCTTCAGCAGGGAGCAGAGCATCTGTTCAGAATTAAAGACTATAAAGAGCAGACCACAAAGAGACACAGCAGGGAAACTTCAGTCTGCTGTGCAGGGCTGAGGGCTGAAGTTAGGCTGAACATTCATCTTTCAATAGAAAATCAAGAACAAATACCAGACCAGAGCTCCAGTGGTTTGAACATTAAAAAGGGACTGTCACAGACGGGCCCAGATACCATCCAAAAGCTCAGTTCCGGCGAGAATCTGTTACACAGCCTGAGGATCATAAGCTTAAGCCCTGCTTTAAGGTACATAAGACCTAAATGTTCACCGATACTGCAATACTCAACTCCCCCGATTGTTTAAAAATTCTGCTTAATTAAAAGGTAAACATGCAAATTCAGAGTGGTTTGATGTGAAACACTCAGTTCTAGAGATGTCCCAAATCTTATGTCTTTAAAAGATTTACAGCCTTACAGAACCTGTATATAAGCTGCTTGATGCCTGATGGATTGTTTTACAACACATTGCCAAAAAATATATAATATATATATTTATATTTATTTGCCAAATATTTGTAATTGGCGGGGAAAAAAGGTTTTATATGAACAAAACTATAACATATAACTGAAGTACACTTAAACAAATGTTCTCTGTTACTACATACATGAAATACCGCATCTGATGGCATCAGATATGTATCTTTTCACTTTTTGAAGGCATAAGCCAACAAACAAAAAAAAAGTGTGGTATTCAACTAGCCTACTAGGAAACAGATATGTAAAACCGCAGTGAGAAGTATGTAAAGTTCTTATGTAGAATGGATTAAATAATGGAGATATAATACACGGCGACATTAGCAATAACAATTTGGACTGCCTTTTACCTTCTGAGCAGACTTAGTCATTGGAATGCCGGAAACTGGACCCTTCTTCAGGGAGATCAGACCCAGGCAGTGCGTGCTGAAGGCTGCATTTATCTTTCTCCAAAGGAAAACTCTTCCAGATGTAGAAGAAGTAATGGGGTTTATTCTCTTTACATCATGCTATGTGTAACACTGGCTTCTGTGATGTTAATGACACAGGTTTACTGAAGACCTGGACAAGGAAGTTACAAAATGACATTTTTGTCCGTTCTGTTTTGTTTCTTTTTTCCTTCCCAGCAGATGACATATTTACGTGTGCTCACCCCATCAATGAGCTCAAACACTGGTGTTTCTTCTTGACCCATTGTTAGAAGCATAGCATCAAGATCGTTTTTCTTGCCAATGTTTTCTTTGTGTGACCGATCCACCTCTCTGCTATCCCTTCTTGCTGGTTCGGATCATCATTATAAGACAATTTGACACATCAAAGGTCAGCAAAGGAAAAGTAAAGTTGGCTGATAATAAACACACAGACTAACTGGCTGTCTCTACTTAAGAGGCAGGTACATGAAACAATTCCTTGGATTGACTGTATCTTTTCCTGTACGCTGTTTAACCACTGTTTTCATTTTTTCTGTGGTAACTCAGGTAAAGTATCTACACAGCCAGGTGCAGGAAGATATTCAGCTTCCTAGCTAAATGTCAGCTACATGCCTTTCTTCTGTTTTTGCCAGTTAACCAAAGAAAATGGCCTGACCTCAAAAATTTTGTGCCACGTTTAAGACTGCAGGTTCTTGGTCTTGGGCAATATGTAATACTCCTAAATGAACTAAAATTATCACCAGAGTGTGATAACAATAACAGTTTTGATTGTGTGTTAAAGATGTCTATGTATTGTGCTGCCGAGATATCTACTGAAATTAGCATGCTAACCAGCTAGCCCAGCCTGCCCTGTCTTCTAATACCACTTTGTACCTCAAGAGGTGATAGTGAGTCACTGTAGCATCGAGAATCAGTCCAACATGAGAAGCTAAAAAGGTAGCATGGCTTGAATGTGTATTCTAATCTCTTGCCAATCATGTTGAAGGTTCTGCTTTCATTTAGATCTAAGGACAGGCAGTCATCAAAAGGAAGAGTAAACACAATGATGGCTGAAGCTGTTGGCAAGCAATCATTATAACAACCACCGCCACGTTTTCAACCAAAGATCCTTGGCAGCAAACGAAAGAAGTGACATCAATAAAAACAAAACACGAGTTCACATTGGTGCTGCTTTTCACTGCTGGAGATGTTCTTGGAAAGCAAAGGGATGAATTTGATGGTAAACTCAACATTTTTTCTAGACTGGTAGGAACTGAAGAGGGAGGAGGACTGTGCATTTTCTGGTGATATGTTGGCCCCTATTCTTACTGCTCCTTTAAACTAGAAAATTTGACCCTAGACACCATCACTGGAGGATATGAATAGGTATGTGTGCAACAAATGCAGTGATAATTAGAGTTTTCATTTTGGCAAGAGGGTCTCTTTCATACCACATTGAGTAAATTTACAAAAATCTGCACAGTTTGAGAATAAGAATGTTAGGGGAAAAAAAGATGCCTTGGCTTTTTTACACTTGGGTATTGTCCCAGTCTGGTTGGTCGTTCTTTTCTACAGCTTGAGGCTTGCTTGCCTCAGTGCCTTTGACTGCAGATCCATGAACTTGTGGTATGCCCTCCTGGACCTGAATGAAGGATAATTTCAGAGTGTTAGTCTATAATGGGAGAGACAGGGAAAATTATTTTAATTCTGGTTAAATTTGGAGCAGAATGTTCCATTCCTGAAGACTGTAGTTTAGCCTGGTATGTGGACAACTCCATTTGGTGGCTGAGGCAATGCTATGTAAATCAAGTGAGAGGATAATCACTGCACTCACAGCTGTGGCACACATTCAGTAACTGCCAACAAAGTGGCCATGGACAATATGCTGATATAAAATAGATTAAGCTTACTTTTCCCTTAGTGTCTATGAGCTTCCTTTCCATAGCCTGTGTACTGTGTGGACTTTCTTCTGAGCATGCACCTATAAAAGGTTTAACGGTTGGCCAGAGCACCTTTATTACACACATTTCTCTTTAACTCACATAAAAAAAACAGAGAATCACATAATACAGCGGATCCCAGACTAAACCTTGACCACTATGGGTCATGAGAGCCATTACATTAGTTTCCTGATTTATCAAACAAAGCCATAAAAGACTCACTGTGTGCCTGGCGATGCTGCAGCTGTATGCTTAACCACACGTTGCGCCTCTGACTCCATTCCCCAGGAGCCTCCACTTCATAGAGACGCTCTCTTTGTTCCTGGTGGGTCTCTAGGTACTTCTTACATACTGCACACAAAAATGTTTAAGACTAGGCGTGTCAGAAAAGTTACTTGATACAGTTCTTACAGAGCGTAAAAAGATAACAATACAGCATACAATTTTACCTCTGAGGCGCAGTGATTAAACGCATGGCCACATTACTGTAAATGTATCTGGGGTTAGGCCTTTTTAAAACAATAGTTTTTGCAACCAGCTGTGCAAATGTCAGATCGCCCTTCACTTATTTCATTTACAGTCAAAGTTACAGCACAAGTTTTAAAGATTTTAATTCATTTTAAAGAAACTATTCTGAGATAAAATATATATAGATATAAAATAATCAACATGCATATGGAAGGAGAAAGGAAGTGGAACTAGAGTTCAAGAAAATGGAGATGCTCATGGAGAGTAAAGGGATTAAGTTTGATGCTGAACTCACAACATTTACCCTGGTAAAGAGCGAAGTGGGCGGAGGAGGGCCTGTGCATTTTCTGGTGATATGTTCCCCCTATTGTTTGGAGTATGAATTATACAGGTTGCGTCATCTTACAAAGTGCTCCTTTAAACCAGACAATTTTACCCTAAACACTATCGCTGTAGGACGTGAATAGGTGTGTTTACAAAAGGGGACCTATTATGCTTTTCTGGTTGGTCCTTTTTCCTTTTTGATGAAACTGGCTTTTGGTGCACGTTATGTAGCTTTCTGTGCATGTAAATAAAAAGTAAAAGTGCATGCCAGAGGGAGAAACTCACTCCTACAGAAAGCATTTTTCTCAGCTGCCTGGGAATTCCAGCCCTTTTCTGTCACAAGGCGACGTCATCTCATAACACACTCCTCGCTGGCTGCCTGTAGAGATGGGACTTGTAGCAGGATATGGTTACCACTTTTAATAGCTCTGCCTCTTGACCAATCCAAACAGAGTGGATGACCTGACCAATCAGAGCACACTGGGCTCAACGGGAGGCGGGGCTTAAAGACATAGGAGCTCTTACAGAGCATTTCAGACAGAGGGTGAATACAGACTTACAGTACGAGAAAGTTAATGTGTTTTGGAAAATCGAAGCATGTAAATCTGCTTTAGCAGAACCCAAAAATACAATTATGAGTAAAATATGCACCTTTAAAAGACAGAGAGAAAACTGGGACTCAACCTTAACACTGAAATTGTCACCATTAAACAAGCAGTACTGCCTTTTTAATTATTAACTTCTCCTGGGTGGTGTATTATAATTATATAATAGTATAAAGACTGATATCCTTATCAAAGGTGTTACTGTAGTACAGAGTTCACATTTTCCTACTGAAAACACAAGCAGCACATCTGATATGGAGTATGTTTCCAGGTGCCAACGAGACTTGTGTGAGGTGGCATGGGAAACATTCCAAATGCATCCACTTCTGCAGGAGAGCCAAGAAACATAATCTTCTGGTAAATGGTACCTTTAGGCTATTAGGGAAGGTTTGCCTAAAGAATTTAATGACTGTGACAAAAGAGGTCATACATCTGGACCCTCTTTAATAAAACTGCTAATTCCAGAGTGAAGGTGTGAACCAAGTGAATCACATTAACTATGAGAATGCAGATCAAACCGCATACTGTTTCAACTGTTTAACTCTGTCTTCTTGGAAATGTGCGCATGTGAACAATATACTAACTTTGGGAAGCAAAGGGTCAATTTAAATTGCTTTATGAATATGCAACTAGATGGAGGGATTAAGAGGCAAGAGCCATGTACCCACATGTCCCCACTCAGTGGTAGGGTGGGCTTCAGGAAATATTTCAGTAAATACACTGTTCAAAAAGAATTAAGGAACACTTTTTAATCAGAGTATAGCATCAGCTCAGTTCAACTTCTGGGATATTCATCTGGTCAGTTAAGTAGTATGGGGGGGGGGTTGTTAATCAGTTTCAGCTGCTTTGGTGTTAATGAAATTAACAACAGGTGCACTAGAGGAGCAACGATGAGATGACCCCCAGAACAGGAATGGTTTAAAAGGTGGAGGTCATTGACATTTTGTCCTCCCTCTTCTTTTCCGACTGATTTTTCACTAGTTTTGCAGTTGGCTTGGGTCAGCATCACTACTAGTGCCATGGTGCAGTACCTGGACCCTACAGAGGTTGCACAGGTAGTCCAACTCCTGCAGGATGGCACATCAATACGTGCAATTGCCAGAAGGTTTGCTGTGTCTCCCAGCACAGTCTTAAGAGTATGGTGGAGATTCCAGGAGACAGGGAGTTACTCTAGGAGAGCTGGACAAGGCCGTAGAAGGTCCTTAACCCCTAGTATCTACAGGATGAGCATTCCCAGAGCCCTACAAAATGAACTCCAGCAGGCCACTGCTGTGAATGTGTCTGACCAAACACTCAGAAACAGGCTTCATGAGGGTGGCCTGATGGCCCAACATCCTGTAGTGGGCCCTGTGCTCACTGCCCAGCACCGTAGAGCTTGATTGGCATTTGTCACAGAACGCTGAAATTGGCAGATCCTCCACTGGCATCCTGTGCTTTTCACAGATGAGAGCAGGTTTTACCTGAGCACATGTGACAGACGTGACAGGGTCTGGAGATGCTGTGGAGAACATTATGCCACCTGCAACATCATTCAGCATGACTGGTTTGGTGGTGGGTCAGTGACGGTCTGGGGAGGCATATCCCTGGAAGGACGCACAGACCCCTACAGACCCCACGCTGGTGCAGTGGGTCCTGGGTTCCTCCTGGTGCATGACAATGCCCAGCCTCATGTGGCGAGAGTATGCAGGCAGTTCTTGGAGGATGAAGGAATTGATACCATTGACTGGCCCCCTCGCTCGCCTGACCTAAATCCAATAGAACACCTCTGGGACATTATGTTTCGGTCCATCCGACACCACCACGTCTCATTAGGAGCATTCCCCGTCGTTGTCAGGCATGCATACAAGCACGTGGAGGCCATACAAACTACTGAGTACCTTTTTGAGTTGCTGCAATGGAATTTTGGTTAAATGGACTAGCTTGCTGCATCATTTTTTTCGCTTTGATTTTCAGGGTGTCTTTGAATTCAACCCTCTGTCGGGTGATCATTTTCATTTCCATCAACGATGTGGCATCCTTTCGTTCCTAACACATTACCCAGTCCATATGAGGAAAGATATTCTGTATGATTTTTTTTCCCCCATTGAGATCTGATGTGTTTTCAAAGTGTTCCTTAAATTTTTTGAGCAGTGTACATTTTAGTGAGCCCCCCCAAAAAAAAAAACATAGATTGATGAAACAATGAATGAATAAATTACATGGCTGATGAGTCGAGCACAGGAGAACCAGATAGAAAAATATCCTGAGTGCTAGTGAAACATAGAGGCTAGTAAATACAGTCATGATATTCAGCTTCGCCCCAGTTTCATTAGACATCTGGCAACTTTCTGCATTTGCAGTCAAACAGCCTATCCTCACATATCCAGCCCAAGAAAGGTTCAAAAGTTCCCCCACCTTCAGAATGCATCATCAGAAAATGATCAAAAATGAGAGAATAATATTGCATTAGAGACTACTGAGACCCCACTGCAGTAGGTGAACAGGCATATTTACAGAAGACATAGCAATGGTTTAATTTTACATTTGGGCCCCTTTAAATAATTTGACTAAACGTCAAAACGTTTTGTCCTGATTAACCTTTTGTAGAAGTCCTCTATCGGTGACCATAACTGGGCATCTGGGTGCACCGTTCTGCTTTGTTACTGTTTATAGCTCAACCCACTTCCTTATAAAATGACTGTTTTGTAAAAGGTGCAACTTTGCACAAAAAATAAAATAAAGTTTAAAATAAAATTTGTGTAGTTTGAGCTGAATGAGATCAAATCTGTGTAGTACATAATTAGAAAATTTCTAGATTTAAGATATTTTAACAAGTAAAATATTCTAAATAACAAACAAATTTTGAGCTCAGAATGGATAAACCATATAAAACCACAAAATATGCTTATTGCTACAGTCCTATTTATAAGCCTTCGAGTACTTCAGGGTTACCAGTGGTTTGCATCTTGTGGTGAACCGAGGTTTTGTAATTTCATTCTTCTCTTTATGGTTGTGTTTGACACATCTATTGGTACATCCTCAACAGTGCTCTTGATGTGTTCCACAGTTGTTTCTTCAGGGCTGAAAGGTTTTTTTTTAGCAGTCTACCACCAGTACATTCTTGCTCCTTAAACAACGCACCAAAAAGTTGACATTGGCGCACATAATGTTTTGGCTGTGACTGATTTATTCTGATTTTTCAGTCTCATGGCGGCTGCACGTTTCATTACAAAAAGCATAATAAGTTCTGGTTTCCTGGAATTGGAGTACAGAGTGTAAAATACTGGATAAAAATGCATTTATGATGGATTTATTTAAACATGAAGTTTAAATATGAGACTTTCTGCAAATTGTAGTCCGCAATTTGTGTATGTACATGCTTAGCTCAACATTTTTTTAGTATGCAGTAATAAATTCAGAGAATACATAGTACCTGCATTAAAATGTGCAGAAGCGTGTTTGCTACAGAGGATGTGCTCACTTATTGTCAAAACAACAGAACTTGAATATTGTTATAAGGTTCTGTTTTCACAATATCGCCCAACACTACAGCTAGTATCGTTCAAGAGAACCAGTAATTCTAGAAATGACTAACAAAATTTAAAAAGGACAACTATTTGTCAGTTGTTGTTATTTGATTAGTTTAGCCCTGTAAGTCCATACCTTCTGTATATTACACATTTTTAGTTCATTGTTTTGTGATGTCAGGAAAACCAATATATTTGATTATGTCCATTTATTCAGTCTAAAGAAATTTAGCTCCACTTATATAAGAACTGTTTTAGCCTTGACTGCCTTTTATATGAGGCACAATACAGTTCAGGCAGTCACAACAGAGATGATTTACATACATCAGTAATAAAGGCAGATTAATAAAGGCAGGCAGTTCAAACTATGACTATGTCTTTGATTCATAAACCGTACAAATGCCATAAGTTGACACCCAAAAGATATAAGATATGCTCCCTTTAAAATAAATGAAGCTGGCAAGTATACCTAAAACCTGAAAACTCCTGGTTCTTGTCTGATCCACTGTTTCAAACGCTAAAAGCTAAATAAAAGAAAAGCTAAATAACATGATTCATATTGTGTTTTGAAGAAAGTAATACTTTAGCTATATTGCCCAACCCTACAGCTAAGTCTGTTCAGTGTCTGTAATTCCAGCTATGACTGTTACTGTACAACTGATTACTGGTGATTCCCTATTCCTTATCATTTAGTTAGACAGTATCTTGAACACAGCAATAAAAGCTTGAATAAACACCTTTATCACACACACACACACACACCTTTATCACACGTCTCTTTACAATCCTGAAGATAACAATAATGTCAGTTTGCTATCACGCTAGGTTAGTTTATAAAGAGTACAATGGAAAATGAACACTTTACAAATAATCATTTCATCAACCTGCTGTGTTATGCCACATTTATAAATGAATGAAAAAGTTAGCATATATTATGCAAATAAGATTTTGTAGACTAGTCAGCACTAGCTTTCATTTATTGTTAGCCCCAAAACCATTCTGGTTTGAAGTGTTCCTTTAGATTCTATCTATGAACATTAATGTCTCATATCTGGACAGACTGACCTCCGTACATACTGGTAGATATGGGGTAGCTGATTCCCAGCACTCTTTCCTTGGACATGGACTCACAGAAATCCTGGAGCATCTGTAAGGCCAGCCCATTCCTTCTCCAGTGGGTACGCACAAACAAAGTGTCCAGTACAGGAAGAAGGTAACTTTGACCAGTGCAGCCATCACACAGGCTACCTTAAAGAGACAATAGTATACATAGTATGGATGTTGGTTGTTCATGTACTGGATGAGGAGACTGAGCTGAAATGCTTTAATTCAGTAATTGAAAATGATGACTTCTTTGCCATCATAGAAGCCTAATCAAACATATCACTAAAAGTAAAATATTATGGGAGCAGAAGAGGAAAATCTGCTAGGTACCATTTTTTCAACCATGCAGTCTTTACACATTTGAGGGCAATTTTTCCTGGACTTAGGCTTAAAGCAGATTTGAAAACCACACCTGTCTTTTTAATGGTGTAAAAGGCAACGGCTTCTCCGTCTTGCCAAAGGATTTTTCCACATTCCCACGCAGAATAAGTGGAGAAGTACATGTTTTCTCCTAGAGGCCGCTCCAAGACTCCAAATATGATCTGACTGAGCAGGAAGAGAATCACTCTCTCCATCACTGACTCCACCTGTGGTGATAAAAGTAATTACCTTTCCGATATGTCTGTGACTAATTTTGTGACCATGTGTTTTGTGAATCATACACAGAAACTGAACATTCTTCTACTGACTCAAAGGGTTCATATTGTAGGTTTTTATTCTTTCTTTATTCTTTCCCCTTTTCCGCCCGATTCTTGCCAATTCTGGGATTTAATGAACCAAAAAAATCATAATTTGATCTGCAGTTGTCCAACCTCTCCTTATCCTTTAGAATAATTCAGGCTGGTTTAGGTATTGTTCCTTTAAGACTCATATTTTCACTGTCCAAAACTGGGCTACATTTTGTTTCTCTCTTCTCTCTTTTCTACATGGTTAGAGCGCAGCAGCTGCCCTTCACATTGTGTGAACATTGCATGATGAATATACCAATATAAATTGTTTGAAATTAAATCTCTTTTCATTAACTTACATTAAAAACAAAGTAAGTTTTGGAGTTCTCCTGTAAAGCTGCCTTTTTGGTGATGCTTCTTTTTTCTGGACAGTGACGAGATGTAAATCTGTTCTGACTGGCTGCCCTGTCATTAGGAGGGCAGTTTGGGCTGAAACACTTCAGTGTGAATTGCAGAGCTAACCTGAATGGGTGGATATATGTTAGTATGTCGGTTTTTGGGACACCACAAAAACGGGGAGTTGAAAACAAGCTTTTCCAGTGTAGTTTCCATGTATAGACCATATGGGCTAGAGACTGAACTGTATGCTTCAAAGATGGGGTGAAAGATGTTTACTAGGGCTGAAAGCTGAATCGTTTTATATTAAAAATGGCTATTTAAGAGACTGCATTTTTCAAATCACAAGAGCAGCCCCCCCCCCAAATTATTGCCTATATTACCAAAAACGTTTAACTAAATTTTAAGGAGGAAAATTTTACCCAATAGCACAGAGCTTGGGAACTGCCTGTAGATAAGTTAGAGGCAACCAAACCCCGTGTGTTGTGACATCACAACCACAACTTGCTGTCTGGCACACTACGTTGAGGGGTCAAGCCAGAAAAGATGGATAATCTGGTCTTATTGGCAAAAAAGGAAACAACCGCATTTTAAATCACAGTTGCAATATTTTATACTTTATAACATGCGATGGATTGGCAGCCTATCCAGGGTGTTTCCTGCCTTCTGCCCATGGAACGTTGGGATAGGATCCAGCACCCCCCACGACCCAGAACGATTAAGCGGTTTAGAAGATAAGTGAGATGAGAATTGCAACATTAGATACGTTTACATACTACATTAAACTTTTCTACTTAGAAGGAGAAAATCTGTTCTAGCAGTTCTACACAGGTGTAAACTCACAAACAATAGTCCATCTCTGGATTTGCTGGACGTCTTCAAAACATCACTGATGGGCCACCATTTGCCATGCAAGTACACCGCCACCACTGAAAGAGGAGGTTACACTGGCTCAAAAGGAAAGAACACAATGACAAAGTAGGGAGGTGACTGAACGGGTGGCTGAAAACTGCTAACCTTGGGTTTCATCTGCCGGCATATGAAGGGCCAGAAGGGAATGAGGTGGATCTTCCTCACCAAACAGCATCAGCCGGCCTGTGTTTTCATGAGTTACATTCACCTGAAGGCAAACAATGATCACTGTGATTATGGTTTATTAAGAGAGGGGTAAATTCTAGCTTCAGTTCTCAGTAACACAAGATGACGTGCATAATAGATGAGCAGGCTAATGAGCAGCACCTTTGCTCCACTGGGAAGCCTGAAGGACTTTGTGTCCGAGTGGAGACTCGCAGGGCCTTTATCAGAGTCTGGGTTCAGCTGACGGTAATCCAGACAGGGCAGGTCCACAGGGTAGAAACTCCCTGAGAACACGAGCTTTTCAAACTCTCAGTGGGAAAAAAAGCTCCACACATTAAACGTAATGCTGATGACAGTAACGTCCCACTAGTTACCCCTTTACAAATACCCGCTCTAATGCCTGCTGTCATATTCACTATTCACTACTCCTGAGAAGTTTCAAACGCCTTTAACCTGGACAGTCACAGTGTTGAAAGCTATCCTGTCTACTAGAGCTGGTTTATTTATGTGCTGACGCTTTTTAGAATAATGATACACCCTAATTACTTTGTTTGTTTGGTCTGTTTTTACTTACTGGACACGTTCCAAGAAATTATACATATATACACATACATATACCTGTTCCTACCTTGTTGGCTGTCAGACAAGTTTCCGGTAGTATCCATTTTGAAAGCGCGGTGACCTTTGGGCTTCTAGATAAGGAAACAGCGCCACCTGCTGCCGGATGGAGGGAAAGGAAAGACGGTCATTCACCACAACTATTATTATATCATTATTAATATTATGTAGGCAGTTTCATGCATATGTATATATATATACCAGTCAGGCGTAACATTATGAGAACCTCAATGTATCTACACTCTCTTTAACCATTTTATCAGTTCTACTTACCACACACCTTATAGTTCTACAATTACAGACTGTAGTCCATCTGATTCTTTGTATACTTTGTCAGCCTTTTTTTTTTTTTACCAAACCTCAGTGTCACTGCTAGACTGAGAATAGTCCACCAACCAAAATCATCCAGTCAACAGCGCCGTGTGGGCAATGTCCTGTGACCACTGATGAAGGACTAGAGGATGACCAACACAAACTCTGCAGCAGCAGATGAGCTATCGTCTCTGACTTTACATCTACAAGGTGGACCAGCAAGGTAGGAGTGTCTAATAGAGTGGACAGTAAGTGGACATAGTGTTTAAACACTCCAACAGCACTGCTGTGTCTGATGTACGAGTATACAGAGAAACTGATGGACTACAGTCTGTAATTATATAACTTCAAGGTGCACCTATGTGGTAAGTGGAGCTGATAAAGTGGATAAAAAGTGTAGAAACATTGAGGTGGTCATAATGTTATACCTGATCAGTGTATGTATATATATAATCTGGCAATTAAAAAGAAAAGAAAATCTTCCTGTCTTTATTTAACATTTTAGACATATTATTAAAGGATCCCACTAATTAGGGGTGTGATGATACACTCAGGCCACCATTCAGTTTAATCTAATCCACAACACTGGCTCAGGTATTCTTATGATATCTTGAACAATATTTGAATGAAAAAGGAAAATTATGACTATAATTATGTTGATGTGAACTGGGAGCCCACTCCCACAACTCAACCACCAGTGTTTTACCTGCAGCAACTTTAATACATGCTGTGGGAGCTGGAATTACTGCTGTGGGACCACTGACACTAGAGCTGAGGGGCAAGAGGAATGCTGGAGCAAGGTGTGGGTTGCTGTTGACTGTTTTGGTGTTGGTGTTTTACCCAATGCAGGTGCATTAGGTGATATAATTAATAAAATGCCAATTCTCCACCATGCATTGCTGCACCTCCGCAATGCATATTGTCATACACATATGTCTTAATGGTAGAGTAAGACGGTCGGTTTCATACTAAGAGGTAAAGAGAGGTTGGAAAATTGTCATGTACAAATGAATGATGACTGTCTTTGGTACATTAACCCATATAAACTTCATAGGTGGAGCTCAGAGAAACAATAAAGCACTAGAAAAATGTAAGATATGATCCCAGAAAAATAATACTCCAGAGCATACCTCAGACCTTAAAATGTCCATCAGTGCAGCACAGTGAGACCTACTCTGCTCAGTTCTGGAGCTCATTCTGGTGAGCACAGCCCCACATTCATATGCAGATTTTGTTTCTAAACAGCAGAATTAGGCCAAGAGTTGCAAGCCAGATGTTGTGTCTGCTCTTTCTCCATCTAGACTGACCAGGCCTATGAGATCACGAACACATTGTGCTTTCCTCCCTGCTAACACCTGCGGCTCGCTGAAGCAGCGCTCACACATGGTTGGATATAAAGACACCAGCAGTGGTTCAAATTGGATTCTTCTTGTCAAGCGTTCAGCCCTCATAGACCACGTCAGGAATGCCATGATGTCAGCAATAAAGCTGCAAAGGACCATTAGAGAGACTCAGTAGCCGAATGTTGGTAGACATCGTCTCATGCTATGTTTCTTCTGAAATTGGGGGGTATTAATAGGAAATGTGTCCTCTATTTACTTCAGTAACAGCAAATACCCCTCAAGCAAGCTTTACACTAAATGTTAGAACATTGGTGTGAAGACTTGATTGCATTCAGTCACAAGAGCATTAGCGAGGTTTGGTACCACCTTTGAAACAAAAATACATAGAAATATACTCTAATACTATATTCTATATATTGATGTATGCTTTGCTTGCAAAGGATACCAACACAACAGCAAGAGTCAGAATGGAAAGCATGCGCAACAGGATGACCTTACACAGCGATAAAGCATATCCTTGCTTACATTACATGCAAAGTTGAGCATGAAACTTGAATCATATGCATGTCTCACAATGTCAGTTCCACCCACCAAGTTTCATTCCTGTCGGTTTCTTTGCTTCTGGGCGCAACTATTTTTTGATGATGAGTATAGATATACAAGCAGCAATTCCTTGCTAAATGTATTTTTAAACACAATTTATTGGTTACTATGTACACAAATTATAGTCTGTATATTTTCAATATACTGTATAGTTATTATACAAATATCTGTTATTTAAATGAATTATTAATCAGTGTCACTTTGTTTAGCCAAGAGGAATATTAGCTTGGTTAAATCTTTTCAATTAATCAGTAAATCAGAACACAATCTGACCAATAATTGAATGTATTGTCAGTAAATATATTGGTTAATATGTTTTCTTAAGGACTGATTTTGAATGATTAATTATGAATAACAAATATTAGTTTAGCTCGTCCCAAAGATACTGGATGGAGCTGCATCGCTCCAATGCAGTTCCCCTGCTGCACAGCCCAATGATAAAGAGCTTTATACTCTTCTGGTCGACACTTGGCATTGGGTGTAATAACCTTAGGCTCAAGGGCAGCTATCCAGTTCTATTGTTAATGGTATTCTACAGACGTTATACGGTATAAGCTGTGCATGCGTAACTGAACAGCAGCAAAGGGTGCAATTTAATAGGTGCATCTGCATTTGGCATCAGCAATGGGTGCATGCTGAAAGTAACTGATTAGACAGGATGTTTGGATACATTTGGACATAATGTGGACCAACCTCTGTGGTCACTTCACCTACACACTATGAGGCAGAACCCTGACAAAGCAAGACAGGCTGAGATTGACCCAATAAGGTCCTGGTAGGTTGTGACAGGTATCTGGAACCATGCTGACTGCAGTGCATCACACAGCTCCATAGATCCATAGAGCGAACAGGATGATTGAGATGGTCCCATAGATGCTCGCTTGAGTTCAAGTCTGGCGAATTAGGGGGCCAGAGCAGTGCTTGCAAGTGCTGATCATGCTCTTCCAACCAATGTGGGACATTTCTGGCCATGTCTTATTGTTTTTGATGGAAGATCACATCTGCCTCAGGGAAGACAATCAGCATGTATAGGTGTACATGATTTGCAAGGATGGATTCATACCCAAATTGGTTTAGAGTGCCTTCCTCATTGATAAGTGGGCCCAGAGAATGCCATGAAAATGTGACCTCCTTCATGAGCTACACGCAGCTGCCATTGAAAGTGGTCATAATAATGTGACTTGACTGTGTAAAATGTTTATATCAGGGATAGGGAGGTGTTTTTTCTCAGATGTAACTGTAGGCCACCCACTGCAGTAAATGGTGATGGAAAACAGAGCAGTGGCAGTGTCCATACCATCCACTAGATGGCAACAGGATGATATTGAGTGTTTACCTGAAGAAAAGGATGAAAACCTCATAAAATATACGTAAAACAAAAAGTTCTAAATGCAGACTAAAGGGACTAAACGGTACATTGTGAGACTTTGAAGGATTAACACTAAAGAATTCTCAGTTTGAGAAACTTGTTGTGGTTGTGGGCATCTGCTGTTCTAAAGCTACTGGTTTATCATGTGGCAGTAATTGATGAAGACATGTCCTGGGCTGGGTGTCCCATTTTGCTTCATGCCATTGTTCATTTTTGCCTTGTTATGCCTAAAAAAATGGACCACCCAGGCCCAAGCCACCACTGAGAGAACAACACAGCACCCTGGGAACTCTTATAGTTTTGTTTTTGTTTTCACCGCAAGACTGACTGGAATAAAAACACTCACTGTAATAGATGGCGGCACACTGTAGGCCTACAATTAGGATCTACTACACTATTATGGCTTTTTTGGTGTTAATATCCAATGACGCCTCACTTACTGTGAAAACAGGGCAATAGAAAATCAACACTTACTCTTAACTCGTCCTCCTTTCACGTTTCCCTGGCTCCAATTCGTTTCCCCCTTGCACACAAACCACCAACTTCCCACTGAGGAATTGTCGACATTTCTGGCATTCCTCTCACAGGGAAAGGCCAGCTTGGCTTGTTGAATTTGTTTTTGTTGAGCTGTGGGTTTATGATCTTAAGGGATCAACTGTCACCCAGCTGTTTAGCCGCTGAGGCTATTTGGCATCTGAGCTGTTGTTGTGAGAGGCAAGCTCGGCCTGTGGACCCACAGCAAGAAAACACCTGCGGGACGCCTAGTCGAGAGGCAGCACAACAAGTATGTTCTGGTTCACGTATTTCAACCTTCTTCGAATGAAATCACTGCATTCTGTAGGTATTTTTGTGGCTGCTTGCCGACTCTTGGCATGCAACACACCTAATGCTGAGGATTCCACGAGCGTCTTCAATCCTATCACATGACCAGACTTATCAAGAGGATTATAAACTAGGCCCAGGCTGCTCTGAACTCCCCCCCTATAACTTTCTTCACCAATAACGATAACAGTAACACCACTTCTCTTATAGACAGTCATCTTGCAAGAGTTAATGATAGCAAGAACTTTGTGGGAGGACAGTTGCTAAACTGTAAATGTAGAACCTGCATTTATACTGCACGTCTTTACATCATACTTCCAAGTGGCCTCTCTGTAAGGCTATACAGCAGATGTAGCATCCTGATAAAATCTCTTTATGATAAATGCATGGTGGGTAATCTCAAGCTCAAGAGGTTCAGCTAATTGATAATACCCAGTAAGCTTTTTAGTGGCAACACAGCAATCCAATTGAAGAATCAAGGTTCAGCAATGCAGACATGCACTAACATAACTGTGTAGATCAAGTGATCTATATTAAGGTGACTTTGCCAAAAAGTGATTTCCTTCGTGAGCTGCCAAGTATTACAGGCATTGCATTTTGGAATTAGGGAAATTTACAGTACAATTTTTAAATGTTAAATATTTATTCTTTTGGATGTTTTCAGTAAAATACCTGACCACTTTCTGTTGTTATTTGCACTTTACCTGCTGCCCCAGCTTTTTGGGAATTGGTTTTGTGCATAAAGCGCTTACATTACATAGATGTAAACAATGACAGCATAAGCCATTGTGTTTGAATGGTGTTTATTTGTGCACCATATATGTCCTGTATGTATGTGCTTTTGGTGTATATTCTTGCTGCAAACAATAAATGTGAAACCTGAATCGAAACACACCCTTCCGGGCTTCCTGTCCCAAACATGTTTAGAGAACAACAATGGAGCCATGAGGACTGTCTCAGCTATTCTTTAGAGAAGAATAGGAAGGCGATATGATTCTGAATACTCAAGTACAATAAAAACAGTTTTGGTCCCTTGTCTTTGGAAGACACAAATGGAGCAGAACAATGATGGATGTGGTCAAATCACGGTGCCACATGGCAAAACAACATACCACCACCATCACCCCCCACCTGGAATATGTCAGTCCTGCTCATGTGCCTCTTAGCTTGAAGCTGCCTCCGTTTTCAGCCTTATGATTTCCAGGAATCTCTTTCTCTTCACCCAATCATAATTGTCACCCTCCCCTTCCAGTCGCCCCCACTACCCCCTCCCCTGACTCCCCCGCTGCTTCAGCTAAGTGAAAAACAAACAGGCTCTCGTTAGCATGTACAAGGCGCCCGTGGTAAACAGTCTTGTTTCCACTCGAGTGCTTGGGGCGAAATGTGACTGAATGGAAAGCACTCAAGGTAGGCAGGCCATGCCCGTGCCCTTCATCAACAACTGCCATATGAGGACATCCATAAATACACGCAGACAGGGCTGACACTTGGTGGCCACTGGGAGAATGTGCTTTGTTTTTTTTTTCTTTTTTCTTTTTATGAAAATACATACCAATTACTAGTGCTACTCCTATATACGTATATATCCACATGTACCAGTGCAACAAACACTAACACACCAAAACATCAGTCTCACTGTAGTGCTGAGAATGATCCACCACCCAAATAATATCTGCACCATGGTAGTCCTGTGGGGGTCCTTGCCACTGAAAAAACAAGGTGAAAGGGGATTAACAAAGTACACAGAGAAACAGATAGACTACAGTCTGTAACTGTAGAACTATAAAGTGCACCTATATGGTATGTGGAGCTGATAAAATGGATAGTGTAAAAACAAGGAGGTGGTATTAATGTTATGTCTGATTGGTGTATAGTACTATAATAATATTATACAAGAGTGAAAGGTGCTTTAGATGAATATAGAAGTATTATACAGAAATCTGGTACTTATATTTTTGTAAGGGTAAACGTTGTTTTGCCACGCACAAGGTAACGCAGGGTCCTCCTCTCATCTATAATTGTTGTTTTGAGCTAAAATGTCCTTGAGACCATTGAGTCTTGTGACTGTGATGATAATTGAAAGGAATTTTACTGAGTCACAGCAAGGCAGACAATCAACAGGGGTGATTTTCACAGTACACCATGTTCCCTCTAAAAGCCACAATCTGTCTGCAACCCAGACAGGCTGTTTTATCAGAAGGAATTGCTTGTGGGTTTTATCTTATTTGTCCATCTCACTCCCTACTGCAGGTGACAGAGCCTCAGTACATCATATCTTCGCACCTGCTCCATGAATATAACTGCTGGGTGGGAACATTATTTCTGAGCTATCTGCAAACTGTTCTCACTAGGGATTATTGTGTTCCACTAAAAATTATATATGCTGTTTTGCAGAATAGCACAGGGTCTATTCTGTGTCTGTTTTGAGGACTAAAACATCTGGTTTGGAAAGCAAGCCTAAACCACAGTCAATCGGTACATTGTTGGGATTAATACAACGTTTAAATAACATTACATTTCGTTTTCCTAAATAGTTTGTCTGTACCAAACATGTACTAAACATATGTTAAAGATTTGTGTACAATATCTGCAAAAGAAAGCGTGTTTAGGAGCTCAATATTAATATTGCCTGGCTCTACAGTTTACTGCGGTTAGGCAATTCCGCCATTTGGTCAAAAGGCGGCGCCAAATACAAACTCGAAGTGGCCCCAGATTCTGGCGAAAACGCGCACACACCCACCAAACGGACACGTTTTAAGGGGGATTCCGCTGATTCTCCAAAAGATCTTAATTCAGTTGTTGAGCTGTAAACCAAAACGTTTGATGTGCATTGTGCAAATAGTGCATTGTGCTCGTTTTTTTTTTTTTTTTTTACTAGGTTCGTGATGGTAACCACAGGTTGCGACGTCTACAACACCAATGTAGTCATTTTATTTATTATCCAAAATAATCAGATAAGCAACACAGTTCATACGCCCTGTATGGCTTTATAAATATGTATAAAGTTTTAGACCAAATGTTAATGTCAAAACTATCGTAAAACAAAGTCTCAGCCATTTAGGCTTTCTGTAAGACTTAAACTCCTCAGACGTCTGGTTCCTATCTCCACCACTAGGAACGATTCTGACGCGGTAATGTTTTCTAGAATGACTCATTTCACCGCGGACCACATTGAATCGTTTTGTTTATTTATTCAGAAATGTATACAAATAAGTGGAAATTCATTTTAAATAATGTATACAGTGATTTGAAATAACCTAGCATTTCTTAAATCAAATCAGTTTGTAATAGACCAGATCTTTTCAGGTTTAACTGTGGGGGAAAATACTCGAACCAGATCCCTCACCTCAACTGTAAAATAACCCTATTTATCTCAAAGGAGACAACAAAGGTTTCCAGAGGTGTGTGTGTATGTTGATATCGTGTGCTCATATATGCCATATAACACGTTTTAAGTCATGAGACTGTTTTAGCTAGTCTGTTGCAGTGAGATGTGATGAGTAGGTCTAGTGGTAAAGAAGGCGGGAAAACCGTTAAATGAATTGACCCACGTTTGGGCTAGCCTACTGAGCACAATAAACCAGTGTATTTCGTCTGAACTCAGTAATATAATCTACATTTGTAATGTGTACACAGAATCATGCAATTAATCATCTAACAGACAGCACTTAAAACATAAAAACAATACATTTAAACCTTAGTAAGCTAAGACAATCCCACACCATAACAGAGCGGAAAATGAAGTTTGAAAACAACTACACCGACATAAATCTGAAATGTACGCATTCCTATATAGCCTGCATCAGAGAGCGCAACACGCAGGCTATTCGGTGTTTCTCTGACATGGTCGTGTTGAGATGAATGAATCACGGAGCGGAGGAGAGCTGGCACACAACCAACTTGCGATCTACACAACATAGTCTGCTCGAGTAGCTGATGTTAAGCAGATGAAGATCTGCAAAACCGCGTGAAACCGCGCGATACTCAAACCCGATTCTGAGTCCTGCCCGAGTGTCTGTACGAAACTCTACATCGGGTTTTACTTTCAGCTCACAGGGCTGTGTGTGTGTGTGTGTGTGTGTGTGTGTGTCGGTCATGGGCAAAATATGTGCATGTTACACACACCGAGAACGTGGGCTTTAAACCTCAATGATTTTCAGCGTAAATTCGGCAGGGCTGAGTAACTGCGAATGGGGTTTATGGTTTATTTGAGCTATTTCTAGCCAGATAAATGTTCAGACCTGCGTCTGAATGAGGTCTTAAAACCCATCTCCGCGACATTTGATAAGCCCATGTAGGGTAAACAAATTTCAGATTCCTCCCCCTTTCTTTAGGTGAGCGGAGTGATGGGCACAGGGCACATGGGCTTACTGGACTAGCTCAGCATATATATACATACACGGATGTAGGTGTGATGTTTGTCACAGACAAAATTGGCTAAACGATCAGTATTTCGGAAAACATGTAATGGTGCCAGAATCCCATGTAAATGCCACCATGATCTAAAACCACAATTCCAGTTGTAACACGCCAAAATCTCTAAACCCCTCGTCTTCATGGACTCTGTTCTCCATCCAGTGCTGTTGATGGAGGATTCCCACGCTGGTTGCTGGATCCTGGTGTACTCCACTCCATTTATTCCCGCTTGCTTGTGTGTGTGTGTGTGTGTGTGTGTGTGTGTGTGTGAGGGGGGGGGAGAGGAGCCGAGTGTTGTTTACAGCGGCGGATCTCCTGAGCTGAGCCCGTCAGAGGAGTCCGTCTGGCCGTTGCAGTACAGCCAAGCGCCGCTGCCCTCACTGCGGAGCCAAACCTGATGCTGGTATTGCTTTTTGTCGGTGATAAAAAAAAATAAGAATCATCTGTGTGTGCTTTTTTCTTTTTGTGCTCGACGTGGAATAAAAGGGTTCCTTCCAAAAAACAACCCAAGAGCTCATCTGCTATCTCGGTCCTCGCGTCTCGAAAGGCGAGAAAAACCAGCACAAGGATTTATTTGGAGTGAAAATCAGCCCGTGAGAGCGGAGTGAAGGCAGCAGACTGACTGAGAGAGCGAGCGCGCGCGAGAGAGAGAGAGACAGAGAGAGGGAGGGAGAGACAGAGAGAGGGAGAGAGAGGGGGTGCTGCAGCTGGTGTGAAACCATTTTTGTCCTGGCGGATATTTTGGATGCAGCCCTGTTGAGAGGCTCGCTGAGCGGGCTCGTTCATTCATAGCCTGTCCGGGTCTCCATCCTCTCTGGAGCGTCCGCGCGGTCTGCTCACTCACGCGCCGCGGGGCTGGGATCCGCCACGGTCGGGCCTACAAACCCCCTCACTCACCCACACGCTGGTGCTCAGTGGGGCATTTTGGCGGACGGAGAGCGGGCGAGGCTAACCAACATAGCTTCAGAGGGGCTTTCTTTCCAGAAATGGAGGCTGAAGACGCGGACTGTCGTTCGTGTGAAATTCGTGGCTCAACTGTTTTCCTAAGTCACACGGCGTCGCGTCGCTGGCAAGAATAACGTGGTGTTTTAATGTTTTAATTCAGCTGAACTCGATCTCTGAAGGAAGGAGGGACCCACCGACGGTACCAGAAGTTTTGATTGCTGGCTGCTTCCTCCCACCTTACTTCAACGCACGAAGGAAAACAACGACGCGAATTTGTTTTTCACTCATTCACTCACTCTGTAACGTTACATGTAAAGGAGCTGTGGAACCAGAGCTGCTTTTCTTTGTTTTTTGGCGCACTGTACTGTTTTATATTTGTGGGACAAGGCCTTTCTATTTTTGGAAGATTTATTAATGTGACAGGAATGAGATCTGGAACGGCGAGGGGTATTTCGACCTTATTCTGGGGTCTTGTGCTCTGGCTCTCGGCGAGCTGCCAGTGGTCCGCCAGCGGAGAGAGTAAGTTAACCTTCATATTTGCCAGCATGCAACTGTTATTTTGATCAGCAGGAAATAAAAGTAGGTGATACGTGAACGCGTAAACGGCATCCAAGGCACGTGGCTTTTTGGCCAAGGTGGTCACATATGTCTGGAGGACGAGGCCTGCAGACGGTAGACCCAGATCAGGCTGCAATAACAATCTCAGGTAGAAGAATACGCGCTCCTTTTGCTTCGCTGAGCCTCCACATTTAGCCTGATCTGTAGCACTGTTGCCTTTTCTGCAACAACAATTACTCACCGGAAGCCTCACCAATATAAGAATACAACAGAAAGTCCCCGTGCGGACCCACAGACTGCCCTGGTCAGAATTCAAGAACTATAATTGCTCATGCCTGTTAATGGGACTGTACAGTACAGTAAGCGTCCATGGATAGCTGACGACCTGTGTGCTGCCCTGTACAGTGATGTTATTTAGAGGTCTCTGCTGAGGCTGGAGGGGCAGAGGCTCTCTGCGTTACTGTGAAAACATGTTTATATAAACGGATGTTTGTAAAGGAGGACGTTTATTGAAGTATAGCTACTGCAACATTAGCTGAACTGAGTCACTGCGATTCAGCACAGTGTGATGCAGCAGGGAGAGAGAACGTGTGCGTGTGTTTGCTCCACATAGCCGAGGATGGGAGCAGGGAGCGGACTACAATGACCATGTGGCCATTTTACGTTTAGCAGGAATCCGCCGTGTTGGTGTGAGAGAGCGGCTCTGTTTGCCCGAGAGCTCGATGATTACTGGGTTTTAAAATTTGCCGCAGAGTGAATTCGTAATCAGAGCTGCCTGTTTGAAAGAACATGTGTGCTGTACGTTGTAAAAGGCCATGGTCTGCTCCACATGAGCGTTGTTTTTGTTAGTGAGGAAGCTGTGCAGGGCTGACAGGAGGACAGAGCATCCCGGATTGGGTTTCCGCCGAGGAGTTTTGCCTTGCAAAGGCGATTTTAAATGGGTTACACGCTCTGCTCTTCAGGTTCGGCAGGCTGTGTGTAACCTGAAAAATCCCATGAAAGGACTCTTCTATCAGGGCAATACTGATAAATCACAATACCATCTTTCCTAGACACACCAGAGTGTCTCTGTGTCAGATGCCTTTTGAGTCAGCACTAACTTAGTGAAACTAACAAGGTAGCATTAACCAGTCCTATCTGCTAAAAGAATATATTACAAACTGGACTGATTGTTCTTTATTATTTTAATGTTAGTTAACTGTTTTGTTTCCCTAAAGCTTGCACAGCATTGTAAAGGTTTAATAGACAGAAAGCACATTTTCATACATTTTCCATTAATTAATTTGTATTTTTAGAATTAGTTATATCATCATAATCACATACGTTGCAGGTAAATGTAAAAGTCAACAGAACCAGTTATTTTATAAGCACAGCAGACAATATTTCTCAAACTGAAATACAGGTAGCAATGAGGCACTACATTCTTTTAGGCTTTAAAATGTAGAGTTTTTGGCACTTTAGGACTTTTTATCTATCTTCCTGTGGTGTGCGTCTGAGCTAACCTTTGTTCACTCCTTTCATGTTAGTTATTTTCAGCTGTACTGAACACGTTGATGTTGTTTGCCAGGTTATGTTGCTTCATTGCAAGCCGTAAACATCATGATTAGAAATGACCAGCAAAAGTCACAAATAGCTGACTTTACCGTCGAATCTGGTGAAACTGGATATTTTGTTTGCCTCTCCGAATGGTGAGGTAATGGTGAAATGTTTCTTTGAGAGTGCAGAAAAGCTTGTGATTTGGGAACTTGCTGTTGTCCCAGACTGTCGTCCCACGTCTGTGTTTCAAACGGACCGAAAACAAAGCCAGATGATGGTGTAACTGTTTCGTCAGATCTTTGTTTTGAATTGTGTATGAAAGTTGGGAGCTAGGCTGTGTCGAACGGTGGGCTGTAAAGCTCTGAGCTAATGTCCTGCAACCTTTTGAGTGTACGGTTTGTAAATGCTTGTGAGAGCATTATGAGAACATTTGCTCCCATAACTTTGAGAGGGCAGGGATAAATTGCATCATGTTGTTGACAACCCATTTTTTACCAGGTTGTAAACACCAAAGCATTAAAGGTCACAATCTGTTATAATCTATTTACCTCCAAAATGTTGTATTAGGAAAGTTGGCATGGCATATGATGCTCTTGTCATCCAGTCCAGTTAACACTCAGTTAGTATTGCTTTTGCGTGTTATTGTTTAGAGATTTAAATAAAATTTTGAACATTGAAAATAAGTATACTAGCTTCGCTTCAAAAGGCACATATCATGGAATGTCCCAATCTGTATGGAAACTAAGCTGTGAAAACAACCCGTTTTAAATGTATTGTTTTATGAAAAGCATTACATTTACACATATCTGCCTATTTAGCCTACAGCAGCTTAGCTCCACCCATTTATGCTGTAACTTATATGGAGTGTTATATGGAGTGTTCCAGCCTAACCTGCTATCTAAATGAAGTACAATATATGACAGCTAATTGGACCAGAGCTTCTTAATAAATCTAAGTCTTAAAGGCATAGTAATTTAAAGTAAAATCAAGGACGATAGATTATAGAGCGCCTATGTAAAGATATTTCATGACTGCTTTTATACATGGACCCAAACCTTTCTTCACCTTTAGAAAAAAAAGAATTATTAGTACATAAACATTAATTTGTTGATTTTTTTTGTGTGTGTGGAGTTCACTTCCCAGTCATTAAAATCCATATAGGTAAACTTGGCATCAAAAACAGCTTGTTTTCAATTCATCGTTTTTGTGATGTCACAAAAACCAGTTCATACACATATGAATGTATTTAATCTACAGCAGATTAGCCCCACCCATTTACACTTAAGCTATAAGGTGTGTTTCAGCCTGGACTGCTTTTTGATTGAGACACAGTACAGGGCAGCCAATCAGAATGTAGTTCATTTACATACATCAGACTTAAAGGCACAGCAACAAAAACCTGTTTTAAGTGATGAAGAGAGGTAGGAAAATAGCTCGTAAAATATATTATGACTGATAATAAATGGAACTCAACAAATGGAAGTACATAACGTACAAGAAAAATGAAGCATCTTTCAGTCTGTAAGCCATTTGTATACCTTTGATGTGCAGGTGAATGAGTATTTTCAGTTTTTTTTATTATAAGTTACTTGTTTTTTTAACTGTTAAAGTATTTTAAATATTAATATAGTTGTAAGTGAGAGATTTTAAAAGAAGTCTGCAGAAGCCTTAGTATGAGTCATCAGGTGTGTGGATCTGTTTAAGAGGTGTTTCCTCGTTTGCAGAAACAACTGACTACAGTTAAGGGGTGTGTGTGTGTGTGTGTGCGTGCATGCTTAAGGGGGGTGTATTATTTAAAGAGTAGAGCATGAAAGGGAGCGTTTTATTGCGAATAACATCAGTGCTATGATTTGGTTGCCTGGCTTGTGCTGTATATTTTTTTCATGATAACGCACAACCCTGAGTGTCCTATTGCTTTTGTGAAGTAAATAAAAGCCCTGAGCATTGAATCGAATCTATACTTTGAATATGGCCAGTTGGAATGATACAGATGGGATAAACAATTGACATACTGTTATCAGAAATACACACAGGTAGACTGTTGTATAATGTTGAACACAACTGAACTTAATAAATGAAATCAGTAGAAGCCTTTAGAAGGACCTTAGAAGCGACATTAACTTGATTGGTCAGCCTAACATTCATACAGATTCATGCAGATATCTGAGGCATTTCTTTCTCCATTCCTGGCCACACAGGGGGGGTCACTTTCACAACTATAGAGTTACGTTATCTTTAGTGTCTGTCCAGTAAAGAATTGCAAACAGTCCACTGACACACTGACCCTAATCAGATCAAGGCCAAATCTTCTTTCTTTCTTTATCTTATGTGGTAAAGCTTGAGAAAGCTTGTGAGTTTCAGATATTATATATACAAGCTAACCAGTTGTAAATCAGATAAAAGGCAGAACTTAAAGGTGTCATATCCTACATTCTTATAGGTTTTATTTTTTTCTGGATATCTGTTGATGATATTTGGGTATCATAATTCATTTTTGCGTGTTATTTTGTTAGCTTGTCTTCAGTTCTGCATTTACCTGCAGCGGGTGCCATTTGTTTTCTGTTCTCCTGGTTCTGTTAGTGCAGGATGGGATCAGCCCTTTAGATTATTTTGGATGCAGTGCATCGAAAGTTTGAACAGAGCTGAACTTTATGGAGATGAATAGACAAATGTGATGCATTTAACCAATCAGGAAGCAGGTGGTGTTTTCATGATTTGTGTCCGCAGGTCAGACATTTGTTTCTAGAATGACAGCAGCAAGTACTATGATATTAAAACACGATGGTTTTGCTTCCAAAAATAAATCTAATTTAAAAATTAATATCCAGTTTCAGTTCATTTCACTTGTTCTGTTTAGTGTTTTTTGCCTTCTATTTTGAGGACTTTCATTTCAGTTTGCATACACAGAGTAGCATAGCCAGCTACAAGATTGATGGATTGTTACATTTCTAAAACCTTATTTAAAATTTTGGAAACTGTGTAATTAATCATTAGTTACACAAATATTGACTTAATATGCCACAATTTCTAACACCCTAACACCCTTGTAACACACATACAGTCAACTGAAGGGGCGGGAAGGGGTGCGTTTGTGTGTTAGTGCAAGGCCGATATATGTAAATGATCTCTGGTCTATTTGGCAATTAATACACGTTTTGAGGCTTAGTTACTATAAATAGACATAAGTGAATATGCTTTGGTTTAAGTGAACGTAACTCTGAATCTGCCATTGTGGAACAACTTCTTTCTGAGCTTGTTTACGCTGAACATTTGTACGTGTGCTGACTAGTTTCAGGAAGCAGATGGTGATTTGTGTTCGCAGGTCAACATCAGCGATTTGTTCTGCTTTCCAAATGTTTCCTGAATGGGAGCAGCAAAGCTCTCATATTTGAACATGATTGTTTTGTCTTCAGCATGAAAAAAATCCAAATGCAACAGTTATACATCCTGAAACTGCAGGTAATAAGAACCTCTCGCACCCAAATCGTAATCTGCCCAGGTATGACCTTATTAAGTTTCATCATCATCTTTTAGTCAGCAGTCTGATGATTTTTTTGAGACCTCAAAATTTGCAGCGATGCAGGTAGGTTTGAAACTAGGGGCTGCATATGATATAAAATGATTATTTGGCATCAGAGCAGTTATTCTGTTCTGTGTTGTTAGCCTTTTTATGTGAGGGCTCTTATTTTGAAGGGCAGGTCATGTGCTGAGGTGAACAGTGTAAGTAAATCGAGTAGGTCTTGTCTGTCCGTTATTTTTACTAAAATGTTATCACGCCCATGGTTTGTTACCAGCACGAGAGTGTATTCTTGGCTGCTACTTACATACAGAGACATGTGTATAATGTTGGAACAGGTGTGAAAATAAAGATGCATACACATTGGTGACGCTGGATCGTTTGCTAATTGCTTAATGCATCGATACATGTTGATGCAATTTTACATCCTTGAACCTTAAGTGTTCAAAAAAAAATCAGTTTAGCATACAGTGTTGAGTTTCTGATCAAAACAATAACTGCATTAATTACATAAATATTGACTTAAACTAAATTTCAGTTGGATTTTACAGCAAATGCCCTTATAAGACACACATACAATCAACTAAAGTGGCAGGAAGGGGTGTGTTCATGTGTAAATGCAGGTAAATGATCTCTGTTCTGCTCTTGTAATGTACTCCATTCAAAGGTCCAGACTGAAACACTCCTTATAACTTCAAAGCAAAAGACTGGGCCGAAATGTTACAGGCTGTATGGGTAGATTTATATGAATATGTTGTCTTTTGTGACATCACAAAAATAATTCATACGAATTTTGAAGCTTAGTTACCATAAATGGACAGAAGTCAATGTTTGTTTTAAGTGAACATAGCTCCGAACCTACCATTGCGGAACTTGTGTTTCAGAGCTTGTTTACTCTAAGCATTTGTACGTGCGCTGGATAAAAAGAGGCTGAAATATTCGAAGCTAAATGAATGGACACGCTCCATTAGAAAGTCCTCTTTGGCCTCGTAAACTTTTTTATCCTGTTCATTTTAATAATCTGGTCAGACTAATAAAATGTAATTTAGCCCCCTTTCAAGTCTCACCGCAGTAAACTTTCCATGCCATTTCTTCCAAGTATACGGCAAACAAGACTCCACGGTTCATCGAGCGAGGGGGAGAGGAGAGACTCTGGGGTTTGAAAATAGAACGTGTAAAAATACATGGCCAGGGGAAACAGGCAGGGTTTTGTTAATCAGAAGACTAGGGAGTTTGTGAACTGTTTCGCCGGCCTTTTTGCCGTTCGCACGGGCGGTCTCTGGACTGCTGGCCTACCTGCCTCGCGCCTGCCGTCAGACTCTCGCACACACTCAGTATTTGAAGTAAAAAAAAAAAAAAGCCTGCTGTGCGCCAGCATTACTCATAAGTTTGCCTCTTTGACTCTTTAACTGGAACTGAGAGCTCGCTGTGGGTGAGAGACGAGATTCAGAACCAACTTTATTGGGTTCTCTCTCACACACGCATGTCTATATGTGAAACACACACAGCCGTGTTAAATGCCAGACACACAGACACTGAGCTACAGTTTCAACTGTATCCATTACAGCTGAAAAGCCGGGCAGCAACAGCATCACCAAGGTGACACATCCTGAAGGGGGTGGGCTTGGAGTGGGCGGAGTCATTTTCTTCTTTTGTTTTTTATTTGTTTGCCCACTTTGATAAGTGTGGTTCTGGTTCTATTGCGGTTCTGCTGCTCGTGACTGAAACAGTGTGAGCCTCTGCTTTTCTTATGACTCACACAAACACAAACGCACACTCTGTCTCTCTATCACTCTCTCTCTTTATCACTCCCTCATTTCATCTTTTTCTCTATCTTGTTCTTTCTTTCTCTCTCTCTCTCTCTCTCTCTCTCTCTGTGAGGGTGGTACACGTGGGAACGGTCGTGCGTCGTGCTTGCTCGGCCTGCGCACCATGGCCGTCTGAGTCACCAAATCTGTGTCACTGTGCTAGTTTGTGCCTTCAAAGTGGCTGCGGCAGTCAAACGGCCTTAGAGCTCCGGTGAGCTGCCAGATGAGGTTTACGGTGCTTAATTAAAACGTTAATTTAAAGAGGGCTGTCAGATTATCTGCTTGTGTGTAATCCAGTGGCTGCATGTGCACCGTCAAATGCAAGGAGAGTAATTCAGCCTAATGGGACAAACGAGCCAATCCCCCACGTGCCTCATTGTTTTCTGTAGAGCAGAATGGTGCACTGTGAGGAGATGCTGCATTCTCACAGACTGAATACCTCTTCTGTTGTCTGGTTAAATATTGCTGAGCATAACGTAACAAATCTCATTATGTTTCTAGGTACGTGGTCACTACAGCTTGAGACGGAATGACCATGTATACTTGTTTTTAGGGACAGGCCTCCTCAGACAAAATTGCTCATGATGGCTTAATAATGAGTCAGGGTATTTTTTGCAGAAAAATGGCATTTCTGTTTGCTTTTCTTGGGTTTTATTTTTCCCTGAGGTTTACTAATGACATTTGTGTAGCTTTGGGTGCCAAAAACAGCCAAGATTAATTTTTATATGACCATATCATCATCTGAATTGAATTAAACAGGCTGGTTTTGTTACTCATATATGTATATAAATATATATATATATATATATGTACACACACACACGCACACGCACACAAAACACTACTATTTATTTGCAGAATTTAACTTATATAAAACTTATATAAAAATGTGGCCTGTACCGTGTTGGGGTACGTTTTATGTTTTTGTAAATTGAAGTTGGTGCATGAATAGAAAGCATGCAGTGAAGATAAAAAAATAAATGCCAAATTTGATTTTGTCTGAATAAACATAATAGCAATGTATAAACGTTAATACAGTGGGGGGTGGGTGGGTGTGTGGTGCCCCCCACTTTCTTTTTAAATAGGCTGTAGAAGGACTGTATTGCTATACCATGTATATGCACAGTGCGATTAACTGGGCTGTTCAGTACTCGGTGCACAGCGTGCTATTTTTAACAAAACCCTCTTTTCTACACTGAGTGCATTGCTGCTTAATCCAAGCTAACTAATGTACTTGGCATAGCTAGCTAATGCAAAGTATTTCAAATCAGAGGTTTTCATGATTTAACTGTTATGGTACATTGCACTCATTTACTGTAACAGCTACATTCAAAGTAATTCATTATGGTATCGGCGAGTACTAAGAAACACATGTCCGAAAAACTAGTTTCAACCCCTCCGGAATTAACTTATTTTACTTAAAATCAACAAAACGTCATTTGAAAACATCCCATTTGATGCTAGTCATCTTATATTCTTCTCGTTTGCTTTAGAAATCTGTTTAGCTTTCTTAGTAAGTCATCGTTATAAACCCACCACTGACCATATGATATTGTGTGTTAATATATGAGTCAAGTTTCATGAATGTAATAATGTCACATTGACTCTGACAATGCTGGATATAAACTGAACATATGTTTACATGAACTTTACTGGCAGGTATGGCTGTAAAGGAGCCTTATCGTGGAAAGATTGTAGCTCATGTTAGTGTTGATAAGGCTGATACTCAGGGCTTAACTGTTGTACTTGGCTGTATGCATTATCAGCAGCCACATTTCCGAGGTAAATGTGGCACATAACTCCCACAAGCGACGTTCAAACATGTTGTTCACTCTCCCCTGTAGCAGCAGGGCTAGCACTAGCTAAGCTTGGCGAGTGGAGGGGAGGAAGGGGTGTTGTGTTACTAGTCGGACTCTGACACATGAGCTTGTGCTTTTGATGTGAGGGCCACTGAAGGGAAGTGTAGCACCAGACCAGTGGTCAGATGACTTCCAGCATGTGGAGGATTAAGCACAGTTGAGGTGGCAGGTGCGAGCACTTTGGAGTGGCAGCCAGGCCCTTGGTCACGCTCCTCTCAATGCGTGAGGGGCTTTTGCTCAATCCCATCATCCCCCAAAATATCTGTTGTAATTGGGACAAATGGGCACTGAACATTGCTGTTTGGTTGTTCAACAGGATTCATGTCAGAGAGGCTCAAATAGTGGATGGAGAAATGCCACACAAATGCCACGCAAGGCCGATTGACTTTTAAGCCTGATTCTGCATCACACCAAGCCTCAGAACCAGGAGGAAGGACTTCTACACTGTAACAGCCCTCGTGTAGTTAATGACCAAAAAGCTGGAAAATGACACAATTATGCTCTCTTCCGAGAATGGTCACTTACTCATAAATGCTTCCAGTAACCTCTGATAAACTCTTGAAGATATTCATCTGTCCCAGAAGAGCTGCCTTTTGGGTTAAAAAGAGCTTTAATTCACACACACAAAGATTGGACTGATTAATTCAAGGAAATTGGTTTATTTAAAAAAATCACAGATATATTTAATTAGTGGTGATTAATTTTGAGCTTGTGTTCTTTTATTTTCATTTGTTGGATTGAAACACTTACGTTAGTGTTGCATCAGGATACACCTGACTAAATGTGTTTTTCATTGATTGATTTTGTTGATTTTTCCTCAATTTCCTTCCCAATTTTTTCACATCCAATTCCATCCACTGGATAGGTGTGCAATTGCTTGTAACAAATTAGAGTTATTTTTATTAGGTTGGACCAACAAAACACGTTTTACAGTGCTGTCCAGTTGCGGTTTAAGGAGGTTGAGAGAGATTTTGCATTTATGAAAAACATTTGGGTGACTATTGACTGTAAATATTTATTGGCAGTGTGGCCTTGTAGCTCCAGCACTAAAGAAGCAAGTTGTGGACACCAGGCATGTCTTGTCTGATTGCCTGCATCTGGGATTAAATGGAACATACATTCATACATTTCTTAACATTGAAAAACAGTGAAAAATGCCTGAATTTAATACCTATATTTTCTTTAATTCAAAATTCAAATGTACTCTCAACAAGTGGTCTTCATGAGTAGGTGTTTGCAAAGTTTTGACTGGTATCGGAGCATATCCAGAAATATTCCTAGTTATCTGAGAGCTGTCAGGGCTCATGAAACATTGAGGAACTGTTCAACTTTTAAAGAAGTCACGTTTGCTTAGGTGTGCAAGTTATTATCTAGGAGACCCTTCTTATATGAGGAGACCCTCATAGCTGCCTGTAGAGATGCTTGGGGCCCTCCCCCTCCTGCAGAGGTGCCGGGATTCCTCTAGAAGACCAGGTTATCAAACACAAACAGCGGCCATTGGAGTCCTGATATGCGTGTTTGCGCAGCGGTGTGAATGGCGTGCTGAGAGGAAGAGGCGCCTGGGTTTCTGTTTGCTCTTTCAGAACTCTGTGGACTCTAGGCGCCTGATCTGAAGGACGCAGGCCCGTTCCTACGCCACTCGCTGCCTTTCGGTGCCATGATCAGATTTCCCGCTGCTTGATGTTGTGAGCGTAGTGAAGGTATATGAAAGTGTGCGGGCTATCACCCCATCTCTGCTTACCTCATGTGGGCTTCTCTCAAAAAAGTAAACAACAGAAAAAAATATTTGGCCACTTTGTGTTTGGTATTACTGTTACTAGTAGAGGCCAGTTCAGGAAATCCTGTAATTTGACAAATTTGTATGCAGGCTTTCAGGCAAAAAGTTGGGTCAAAATAAAAGAAATGTATTTTTGTGTTTGTGCATTTTGGTATGAATTGCTGCTAAACTTTTGTGGTTTTATGTATTCTGAGATTTCTGATGGTTTTGGTGTATCATATTATTATGAATATTTGGAAGTATAATTTTAGAAGCTTATGTCATTACACAGTTAAGTTGTTCTGTGTGTATGTTGCACTACCTGCGTTTGTTTAAGGTTGTTATGTCTAATGGAAATGACAACTCGTGCCATACAAAGAATATCTGTTATATTACTCGCTACTACTCCATTCTGTCTTTCTGACAAAATATAAAGGATACTTTACAAAATATAAAGGAAACTGGGTCTGTTGTAAAGGGAAATGGCTGGTAGGCCAAACAAATAAAGTCTGAGTTTCAGATCTGCATGGATATGACTTTTTACAGTTTTTTTCAGTGATCACTTTTACATTCAGTTTGACTGCATGAAAAGTCAGGTAAATGCACCCAGCACTCATTGTGATTAGATTAGGATTGGATCACTCAAACCACATTTAGAGGTGGTCAGAGGTGGATCTTGACCACATTCAATACTGGGGTGTTTTCTGTATACACACACAGTTACATAATTGGAAAATGTATCTGTCGAGCTTTGACTAGCAGGTGAGAGGTCAAATGATGCAAGATGGAGGATACGCAAAGCTGGAGTTATCTCCAAACCAAGTGGGCTGATGAAAGCTTACAAGTCAGGCTTGGATAATAAAAAAGTAAACAGAAATAAAACAGAAATGATGTATGTGTTGACATGCTTGTTACATGAGAGAGCAACATCTGATCTCATCTGGTCATGCAGAATGTCTTTAGTTAAAAGTGTAAATAGAATCTGACCGTGAGGTCATATAGATGCAATCTGGAAGTGAAACATACGTTAATGTGAGGTATAAACAGGCTCTTTGGATTCTGGAACTTCACCTCATTGATAAAACAGTTGTATCCAGATGTTTAACATGATGGAAATCGATGGAAATACATAATAGCCTAATAAGCAAAGTATGTATTAAACATGTGGTGGGATGTGTTGATAGCAGTTTGAGGCCATTACTTTAAATTTAATAGTGTCCACATAATAAGTGTCCATATATAATACTGTAGTGTTTTTTTTCTGTGGTTGATATAACAAAAACCCGGGTGTCTGAATTTTCCCTGTGAGTGCTTTGTGTGCGTCCTCAGCGAAAGTTGTTGGACGCTCTGGGAGCTCAGAGCCACAGTAAAATCCTGACCTGCTGAAAGCAATCCCTGCAGGATGGGCCAGGAGAAGGGGGCTTAGATGCCTTTCTGGCGGGGCGTGCCTAGGACTGTGTTTACGGAAGAGCTGGGTCTTTGCGAGTGGAAAGGGGAGCCGAGGGCCGGGCCTCGGATCGTGTGCCTAGATTCATTGTGGAAGTCAACTGGTGGGCACATGTTTGTGTCAGCTGGTTTCAGGCAGCTTGCACGATGCAGTTTCACCAGAATGGAGAGGTTTCATTGTTCTTTGTTAAAGGCGGACGTACATTTCACTCTTAAATCAACACCTTGTATTATTTTAACTTTATTATTCGTTTCTTATTGTTTCATTCTTTTGCATCACTTGAAAGCACTAGTTGCCTTTTTTATTGGGTGAATATTTCACGACAACTGCAGCAGCAGAAATGGTCTGGAGATACAGTAATGCAGTCTCATTACATGACATTTAAGAGCTTTTTTTCCTCCAGATACAGGAAGTTTGTTATGAGCTAGTCCTGGGCATCATTAATATTTGTTTGTTGTCAACACCAGTACTGAGACTATGGGGGGGCATTTCAGTCAGATGAACTTTTTTTAAGATATTATTCGAAAAATATTTCCATGCCACGCCCATGTCAGTAATGTCATTGAGCATCTTACTGTTTATTACTGTGCAAGTCTGATTTCAGCCCAGGTAATATTATTAGCTTGGGCGCATCATATTTGATGCCATACCATTTGGCTTGAGAATGTAGTTTGTGAAGAGTAAGTTGTAGAAATTCACTAAATGATGAACGTTTTATTACTTTGTATCTGTACGAGTACAGCGTTAAATTTTTCATAAATTATGAAAAAATTCATATCCCTTATAACTGTACTCTGTAATGTCTGCTACTTGGAGACTCTTGGTGGTGGCTTGGTGCTTCTTGTCTGTTGTAGCCTGTAGCTGCCCGCGGTAGTCTTTCCATGCTTACTTCTTTGACAGAAAAGAAAGTTATATGGCTGTTTGAATATTGGCTCAACCCTAACCAATTCATTTAACTTTGATACCAGTTTCTGACCAATAAATTTTCAGATACTGTCCATTTAAAGATACTGGACCGAAAGTGGGTGTGGCTTAAAGCAGAGCTGAGTGTGAGGTCCTGGATGTTGGAATATTTGTTGACTGCAGTGGTTTAGACTCTTCAAGATTCCCTGAATGTAATACAGACTGACTGCTTAGGTGTGAAGTGGGGTGTTGTACCACTGCTTTTTTAGATTCTGTAGTAACATGGTTAGACCTTTCCTGATGTTGAATGACAGAAATCATTTGATCAGCACCAAACAGGTAATGACAGTGACGATGTCCTGGCGGTGTTCTTTGTCACAAGTCTCGCCCTAGAAATGATTAGATCAGGGAGGTACATATGTGAATTAATAGCCAAAGTCTCAGAGCTATTGCACTCTGTTCCATCTTGTCAGACTCTCTTCTTTTGTTCTATACTGTAATCCTGGGCAGACTCTTCTTTCTCTGTCTGCGTCTCTCTTTCTCTTTTGCTCACTCTCACGCCAGACTGTCTGATTTTATTAATGGATCCGACAGGAACTGAGGAGCAGAGTTTCTCTTTACCAACAAACAAATTAGTCTTTGTGTTTGAGCCGCCCCAAAACCTCCTCCCTCTCTCTGGCTGCGGGAAGAGAGAGAGAGAATGAGAGGGAGCAAAAAAGAAAAAAAAAGAATCAGGGATGAAACAAAGGAGACATGCAGCTCCATGGCTGCCGAGCACGGCCCTGAGGCATTCGCAACGATAGGAGAAAGCAAATACTATTTTCTCGTGGAGCAATCATTTCCGTTCTAAATTTGGATGCCTCTACTACACTGACAGGAGCGGATAAAGGCCATTCATCTTAATAAACAATGCGCTATTTTGAGCAAGCTGAGTGAATGAAGAACTTCAAATGGGATTTGCATTCTTGGCAGTGTGTCGTTTCAGCAGTTTGTATGCTTATTGGGAGCACTTCAGGCAAAAAAAAAGGGTTTTCCTCATAATAGGGCTGAACAATGAATTGTGTTCATATTGAAATCACAATTTGAAGGAGTGCAGTTCTAATTTCTTGGGTTTTAAGTGTTTTTCGACCTGATAACTTGGGAACTGTCTGTAGATGAGATATTGACATCACAACCGCAACCTACTGCCAGCCTGACACACTGGCTTTATTAAGCCTCAAGTCTCAACCAAGAAAAAGCGCATGCACTGGTCTTCGAGGCCTGGAGCTGAAGTTGTAGAAGTCGATCAGAATAGCCAGGAAAATCGCAATTATTGTCCAGCCCTAATTCAGCCCTTGATAACACCTGAGCTGAGATTTAGACCTGTTCAAACTGTATGTAAATCAGGTCAGAGATCCCAGAGTGTGACATTAGGCCTGCTGTTCTAATGCAGGTTTAGGAAGGTTAGGACTGCTGTGCGTATCTGATGAGGAGGCATTTGAAAGATGGTGTTTTGACATGGCCAGGAGATGGCAGCTGAAAACACTTCCATTTATCTCATAGCTGTGAACCTGCAATGCTGGTTCTCAGAGAGAGGGTGACCTAAGCCTCTTTAAGAACATAAAAGGTTTAGCCCAAGGAGCTCTTATGTCAAGACATTTCTGCTGATCGTCACCTCCTTCTAGGGAACAGATCTATTCTATGAAAAGTATACAGTTGTTTTTGTTTAATGCAGATTTATACCCTCTTTTTTTTTTTTAAAGAGTTGGTAGCATTAATTCCCCAGTCCTTCTATAGAAGCTAAGCTCCCCATACAGCCTGATTTACATGAACTGTTTTTGTGACGTCATGAAAATCAGTGCATTTACATATGTCTACCTAATCAGCCTACAACAGCTTAATTCTGTACATGCAGTGCTGAAGTTATAAGGAGTGTTTCACTCCGGCTGTTTTTCAAATAACTCAAAGTGGTCTAAAAGAATTAAAGTGATTTGCAGGTTAGCCTTAAAGGGACACTAACAGGGACAGCTTGTTTAATTCCAAGCGATGAAGAGTGATTGGAAAATGGACATGCAAAAAGAAGTGCACTGTTTTGGGTGCGTACAGCTAGTTTGAAATGTTTTAATTCCGAAGTTAGATGTGGCTTAAACCTGAAATAAGTATAAAGTGCTCGAAGTGGGTATATTTACTAACCACAATGGATTGTAGGCTTATCAAGAAGCACTGGCTTTTTTTATCATGCATATGTAATTTAATTCTGGCAGATATCGATGTTTTAGGTAGTGACATTTGGTAATGAATGAATGGAAGTCATATGTTCAGTACAATAGAAGTACTGAATTTTAATGTCCCGCCTAGAATACAACCATGCAAATGTCAGTAGTGGACAAAAAAATCATGGGCCCTTAAACCGTGGTTATTGGATACTGGTTTTATATTGCCATCTATTACAGTCCGCACTTGTTAAAGTAACACCTAGACTACTCAGCCCTTGCTTTTAGAACAGTTCAGGCAGGAGTTTATGATGCACAGTATTATAGCCTCTTTGTTTGATCTCTGTGTCTAATGTACACTATGAGACATTACTGGCCACATATTGGCTTCTCAGTCCACCAGGACAGCTAGATCTGTTAGCCATCGCACCTACTCAAAGGATGAAATAAATTAGCTGCTGGGGAGCTTTTCCTACTGACAGCCATAATTAAAAGGAGTGATAATTCTCCTAAATAAAACATGAATGTTTCGTTTGTTTGTGTGTGTGTGTGTGTGTGTGTGTGTGTGTGTGTATGTGTGTGTGAGTGAGAGAGACAGAGACAGTGAGAGGGGCAGGGGGGAGGACATTCTCCTTTTGAACCATTGTGGTTTTGCATATGGGTGGTTTTCTGTGTTGACTGTAGACATGGATGGTCTTTTTAAACACGGGTCATGTGGGGTGACATTTTTTGGAAGCTTTTTGGATCATTTATCCCACGAAACTATACAGTGAATGTGAAGCCTCTGCCCATGTCCCTTTGTGTAAAGTAGGAACAAAGAGTGGCATAAATCTGTGTATGGAAATAAATCTACAGGTTATCACAACAGATCCTTTTGTAAGCTGTGCTGTTTATCATACACCACTGTGCGCACAGGACTCATTTGGCTGAATTTGAATAATCCTTACGCTCTGGCCTTTTGACCACCAGTGATATGCACAGCATTTGTTGTTTTGAGCTTCATGTCGACTTTCTTTTCCAATGCTTTTTATTTAATCCATTGAATCCTCAGTTTATTAACCATAATTCCATAAATCTTTACAACAAAAAAATGTAGTAGTCCCTGATTTCCCTTAGAAATCAACAAAACATTTAACATTTAACAACAGGAATTCAGGGTTTTGCATATGCCTCTAAACAAGGTCATTTAGAGTGATTTGATGTGAGATTATTCACTGAAACCAGTTTGGATTTTTCTTAACAGTGGTGCTGAAGGAACAATGTCTGCAACACAAATGTTGCCATTTTATTTGCTATCCAGCCGGAATTGACATGTGTCCTCTGAGTTTGTGTATGTGTTGTTGGTGATGGTAAATGAATGATAAGTTCGAATTAATATTTTGCCTTACAATCGCCTGTACGTACCTGCCTGGAATTAGGCCTCGCATTGATTCGTTGTAAGAATATCTATTTTATACAGACCTACTGTAAAACATGTCATCAGTCAACATGTTTATGACCTTTTTGTATATTAACTTTGTGTTGTGTCTTTTGGAGACATTAAACGTTTCAATTCTAAGTCTTTTAGAAAGCCACACTTCTTATTAAAGCTCTCTAAATAATATAGATCATTTCAAATACTGGTTAAAAGAGTCTATTATTCAGTATCTGCTATGAAACTAGAAGTGAATACATACGCTAAGTGTTCACTCAAAACAGCTTTTGAAAAAGGAAATAGAGAAAAAATGTAGATATGCTTGTATGTAGCATTATATATGTGCAGGAAGATTTTGAAGTGATTTATGTCTGATTTGCATTCTGCTTTCTCATTGTATTCCTTCTGTTTCTCTTTTTTCCCCCCAGTCTGTGGTCCTCACATTGATATCCGTAATGACATCAGCGAATTCAAGAAACTGGAAAACTGCACGGTGGTGGAGGGCTACTTGCAGATCCTCCTAATAGGAGACAAGAACCACAACCCATACCAGGAGTTCCGTACCCTCAGCTTTCCCAAGCTCAGGATGGTGACCGACTACTTGCTGCTGTTCCGTGTGGCAGGTCTAGACAGTCTCAGCATGCTCTTCCCCAACCTTACCGTCATCCGAGGTCGCAACCTGTTCTACAACTACGCCCTGGTGATCTTCGAGATGACCAGCTTGAAGGACATTGGCCTGTACAGCTTGAAGAACATCACGCGAGGAGCCATCAGGATTGAGAAGAACCCCGAGCTGTGCTACGTAGACTCGGTGGACTGGTCGCTAATTATGGATGCAGAGTTTAATAACTACGTTGCTGGGAACAAGCCGTCCAAAGAGTGTGGAGATGTGTGCCCGGGCATTATAGAGGAGAACCCTGAGTGTCCCAGGACCAGCTTTAACGACAATTATAGCTACCGCTGCTGGACCTCCAACCACTGCCAGAAAGGTATGAAGGGATTTATGTTAATAGCAGAGTTGTTGTTCTGCCTGAAGCTGAAGGACATTGCTTGATGATTGTGTATAGGTTTTTTGTAGTTGTTGGTGGTGGTCAGAACTGTGTAGCCATCCTGGGAAGAAAGTTTTTGTTGCTTTCTTTGAACCAGTGATCTTTATTTCATTTCAGGTGTATCAGTGCTAATGTACACCTAGAAGTGCGGAGAACGTAACTTCTCTGTCACTTGAAGCATAATTGACAAAATATGTTGTGGTTTCATGGACAATCTTCCACAGTCTCATTGTTGTTATCCAAACGAGTCATAAACTTTACAACTTCCTGATCTTTGAATGGTACCTACTGTTATATTTGACCTTGTCTTTCACTTTTACTGCCTTGTTACCGTTTAATTTAAACAATGACAGTATGAACAGTATTCAGGTAGAATTAATGCTTTGGAGTAGGAAAGAAAACAGTTCTTGTGTCACAATTCTCTCTTAAAATATTCTCAATCAACTCCCAAATGTCGTAATTAGGTGTATAAACGTGGATTTTATGAAGGATTTCCCGGTACTTTGGCACAGCCTGGCTTGGAGGAGGAAAGAAAATGCAGGATCTTGATAATACAGCCAAATTTGCTGTCACCAGTTGGTTTTCTTGGTGGCATGATCCCACATAAGAAAAACACACAGGAAACAAAAATTGTGATGCATCATGTTGTCCTGAGAATCATTTTATTACTGCATATTTCAACCCTGAACCAAAATCAAATAAAATTCCAAGGTGAGATTCCCATCTCCACTTATACTGTACTGTGGTAAATGTACTGTAGTAAATGTTTGGATGTCTACAGAGCTGGAGATCTGCCTCTGTGGCAAGTCTTGTCAGTTAAATATTTGCCTAGTCTTATCGATGTTGTGTTGAGAGACTTATGACTGGAGCTCTCTTGCCATTAATTAAAAGCTATGATAACAACAGAGGATGGTGGATGCTTCAGCTTGTTTCCCGTCCATGAAAAGAAAACAGAGACCTGTGGTGTCACTCTGCTAGAAACTATTTGCAGAACGCAAAGCATGGAAATTATTGAATTTTCAAAGTTGGATGCTGTCCTGTGATTCTGTTCTATGTGAACTGTTTCCGTTTGCTCTCTGATGGTAGCGTACAATATGTATTTTGCAGTGGATTTTAATAATCAAATCTGTCTTTGCAGCAAAACATCAGAATCTGCAACAAAAATTCAGAAAACACTTGCATTAGGCAAAGTCACATTAGGAGTATGGTGGATCCGTTACCAAGCTGAATGTAGGAGGTCTGCTAGCACTTGTTTGCAGCACTCTTTATTTTTCCACTGGGTGCCAACACGCCTTGATCTGTGTGTCTTTCTCTAAGAGATGGTTGCTTTGCGGAAATGGATGCCAGCATGTCCCTCACGTCTGCCTGGGGGTTGCCTTGGAATGCCACGAACGGCAGACTACTGCTTTAGCATTGTCTGCACCCTCTTCCTCTCTGAACCACACAAGAATGGTGGGAAAAGTGCAGTGGACAAGAAAGGACTTTTTTCCCAGCAATGGCCTTCAGGAGGCCCATGCTGCGCTCAGGTTCATTCTGGGGACGTACGATCTGGGCCCAACCACTCCTCCCCATTTTTCCCTACAGTGGGAAAACAAACAGAGGAAATAGAGCCTTCCACAGATACGTGTTTGACCGGAAGCATGGGCCAGTTTATTGTTGTACGGAGCTGATTTTGATGATGCATGCCTGCTATATGGAGGAACTGTTAGTTAGGTTGAGAACAGTGGGCTGAATGTAGCCTTTTCTTTCCAGTGACCCTCCTGTGTGCTGATGCCGGCTGTTCCCGGCAGCCCCTCCTAGGACATGTCGGCACCTGCTCCCCTGCACACCTGTTCAGTATGGTAATGTTGTGTCTGAATGGTGTGTCTTTGGGGGCTGAGTGAGTCATCTATATCCAAGGCTCGCTCAGCACAACAGAAAAACAAAGGGATAGGCTGGTAGTCACAGCAGAAAAGGACCTACTGAAGGTCCTACTAATTCACTGGTGTTTTCCAGAGGACTTACTAGAACACGCAGCCAGCCACCACCTGTCCAGGGGTGTTTTTCTGCCTCTGCTTCTCTACAAAGCAACAAAAGGGATGCAAAATTTGCTTTGGGAAGCGGCACCAGAGTTGTTTTTTCCTAGACTCTTTTGGTCTCTACATATACTCACAAAGACTGATTGCTGCAGCAAAACTCAGGCTGCAGCTAAAAATTTGATACTCTGTCCAATGCTTTTCGATTATTAGACTAATCATACTGTTTACTTTCTTTGGTGCCTCTCCTTGTGCTTCTGCCTAGGCCTATAAAGTTATTCTTTCATATTGTAACATAACAGCAGAAGCCATATCATCCTGGGTGCATTCTCTAAAGTTTTGCGGTCTTTTGAAGTGACGATGTGTACAGCAGTGACATTATTGGGCATTACAGAGTGCTTTTGTTTAGTGCCAGGTATTCCGATACCTGATACCTTCTTTTATACTACAGGCTGGATGTGGTTGAGACTTAAACCAGAAATTAAGTGAAAGCGTTCTAAGTGGGTGTATTTACTGACCGCGATGGACTGAGAGTAATCAAGAAGTGCTGATTTTCAGTTACATGAATACAGAATTATAGTATTATAGACAGCCAATCAGCGATCAGATTTTGGCACCAGAATGCTTACTGGCACTCTGATATTGGTAAGATTTACTACCAAGTGTTGAAGTTCAGTATTAAATGGAATGAATTTCTAATAATCGGTAGAATAGTAAAACACTCTAAAAGTTTTCCTGTAACTGATGCCAGGTAATCATTGCAGAAAAGTTTGAAAAAGGGAAAAACAGAGATCAAGAATGCAGGGGACCGCGGGCAGTCTCGCCCTTCCCAGACATGTTTACCCGTTCCTAGACCAAAGCGAAGCAGAGGTGAACTCAAACAAGGACATGAAAAGAGAACCTTGAGGGTTTCAAAGCTGAAGATAAGGGCTAATGGGAGCAAGCACAGTGAACTTGAGATAGGAAAAGGCCAGAGTGTTAGGAGGTTAGCAGCAGCAGTAGGAGGAGGAGGATGGTGACTGACGGAGGCCTCTGTGTCGCCCTGCCGTCGTCCTACCGCCTTTCCGTGGCGCTCGATCCAGCCTCTCTGGCGCTCTTTGAAGGGCAGATCCACCCCCGCTTCTCTCTCTCTGTCTCTCTCTGTCTCTCTCTCTCTCTCTGTTCACCCCCCTCCCACCCCCTCCACATAATTGCCTTGTTTTTCTCGAGCGCAGATGTTTCTTCAAGGGCACGCAGTGGTTTTGTAGTCAATCTGGAGCAGGGTTCTCTCTGACAGTGGCGCTCTCTAATTACGCCACCGAGAGATGCTGTCCGCTACCGCTTATTCGACTTGCTGCGCGTCCATGTGTTTGTGTGTGTGTGTGTGTGTTCATCCATGATTCAGATGGGACATGGATCTATTGAGCTATTGTGTTTTTTGTTTGTTTGTTTGTCTTTTCTTTCTGAAGTGCTTAAACATTGGGCTAAAGCATTCCTCAGCTTGTTCTAGCATGTGCTAACTTGTGTTGTGGGTCAGTGTATGTGCACAAACAACTCCAGCACACCTCAAACACATCTCAAACAGATCTGAAATATATATTATTTTAGAACATGAACTAAAACATATCACAAACAACTGGGAGAGAAAGAATAAAGACTGTTACTGTTATGGTTGCAAATGTTGCTGATGCTGGAAATGCTTCATTAAACTAATTTAGGATAAGAAAAGTAAGCAGCGAAGGACTGCCAGTGGAAAACAAGCAATGAAAAGTGGCATTTTGTCTAATGCCCTTCTTAACCCATGGGCTGCCCATAAAACACTAGCGGTCCGCCTGCTTTGCTGTTAGTGGTCCTCTATCCTCTTGCTAGTGGGGAACTGAGTGTGTACTGTGGTGGGGTGAACAGTTAGCTGGCTAACTACACTAGCATTGCAGCTAACATCACCACAGAACTATTCTGTATTTTATCAGACATTGGAATTCGTGATCCTAGAATTGAGTGTTTTAGATATGAACCAACCCTGTAAAGCAGCGGAAGGCCCCATAGCTCACATTAGCCTAGCATGACCCAGCTTCAAGCACTAGAGAACAGGTTCGATTTCAGCTTTCAGTCGACTTTGCTCTCACTGTTATAGTTTTATTTATACCTGTGATGGCAGAGCCTCAGTTAGTTGAAACAAACCTGTTGAAACACTGGGGTGTTTGGATCTCAGTAAAGCTGAGCTCAGCTAGGAGTTCAAAGCTCCATACACAGTAGAATAGGGCTGCCCTTTAGAACTCGACGAGTCGAATCGTCAGTCGGAGACCCTTTAAGTCGACTGAGAACAGTGACGAGTTTTTTTTGTTTGTTTTTTTTTCTTGCAAAAATGCACAAGAACTTTAAGAATGTAAAAAGACATTTTAATAATTATTAAAAGGGGAATAATAAATATATATTTAAGTTCTAACTGGGCTATGACGCATGCTTGCTAAAAAATTAAATCCACGTGACAACGTGCGCTGGCGGTTCACCATTGAAGGAAACTAAAGCTGTGAAGCTGAGAAACACGGGTGGAACGATGTCTCAGAAAAAGTCTGGAGGAGCTTTTGAAGAAGAGAATCCAAACAAATTAAAGCTAATTCTGCTCGTCATTTAGTCAGACATCGAACACTGCTTCAGACGAGTGAGTTGACCTTCCTTTTAGACATAATGGCTGTTTGCTGTGAAGGAAAAACGGACCGAAGACGTTTGTTTTATTATAATTCCATTATTTTAGAACCTAAATTACAGATATTTTTATTTATTCTTTTACAGCTACGATTATTTTTATTTAAAGATAAGTACAGTCACTTAATATGCCTGCCGATAAACGAGAAATAATTATTTAAGCGCAGGTGATATAATAATTAAACAGTTCAGGTCTACTGTTCTTCTAAAAGTGAAATTAAAAACACTTAATAATAAATAATTTTATCATAAATACGTTGCTTGCTGCCCAAAGCTATATTCTGTAATTAAATCAGGCTCCAATTCAGATCGTTCATCATATGCCAAGTATCTTTTAGTTCAAAAATATGTTCCTGTGACTCTGGCGATGTTCTAAATGAGGAGGACATCAGATCTGAAACGGATGCAAATTGATTTACTGATTACTAGATAATGTATATGGAGAAAAAACATGAACGAATCGTCGAATCGTCAGCCAGGATGGGCGAATCCGATTCGACTGACAAAATTCTGAGTCGGGTACAGCCCTACAATAGAACAGTATTAATTTCAGCTTTCCGTACCTCTTATCAGCATATACTTAACGTTGTTTCCTCAGAGTTGAGTCTTTATCATCTAAATCTGTGTCTGTAAAGATTACGGTAGTTACCTGAGTATAGCTAGCAGTGTGCTAGCTAATCTAATGCTAACCAGCTGCTCGCACCTGGTTAGCAGCACTGTTTAACATTTAGAGATTGGTGCTAGATCGAAGCTTTGTTTTTTATTGAATGATGAATTTAAAGTTTCACTCAATTTCAGTTGTTGCTTTTAATTATTTGGCACACTGAATTTATTTAATTGTTTTGGGGATTGAAATAACACAGCAGGATGAGGTGGCACAATGGTGACATAAATGTAGAAGCAATTGATGAATAGCTACTTTGCTACGCCAACCCACCGAACGGTTCTATGACTCTCAACATGGTTAGCTCACCATGTCAAGAACATCATGCTGAGCCTGGTTAGTGATAGAACTGTGTCTGTGTGGAAATGCCACTGAAACGCTTCCCCTCCATGCTCAGAGCCGTTGCTGGCCCTGCAGTGAAAAAAATGGCCTTTGATTGAGGGGCGCTCATTGTCTGCAGACTGCCTGGGCTCCACTTTGTTTGTTAACTAAATGATCAAAGAGTCTTGACATGCGCTACTGTCTAATAAAGCGGTCCCGCACAACTCGCTGCTGAAGTAACGTCTCCTGTGCTCTGACCTCAGCCATCAGTACATGAGGAACTGCCTTTGATGAGGGCTCCCAGACCACGTAACCCACCATGTCAACATTTTCTCATGGAACTTTTTTTGGCCTAATCTAAAAAGAGCTGTCTCTCCTTTCTCCTTAAAGTTAGTTAATTTTGAGTGCTTTGTAATAACGCCATGTGTCTTTTACAATGACTCCTTCACCAAGTTCTCCTCGAATACTGTTTCAGTGCACTCGCAATGATCAGATTCATCCTCTCAGGGAAGGAATCTGAAGCGCAACAAAATGTTTCTCCGTGTGTTGCATGAACTATATATTTCCACTGGAAAGGTCTCCATGCAAGATATTTTGAATGTTATAAAAATGTTGAACAGAAGTCAGTACAGTAACAAGACGTAAATACATGTGTTAATCCTCACTGTTTTTGTAACTATTTATTTTTTGGCCAGTCATATTTTGTTTAGCCACAGTTAAGTCAATTAACTGATTGTCAGTTAATTCAAATGAGTGATCAAACATAGATTTTTTGCTACTCCACAACAGTGTTTTTTACAAGAGCAGCAATGTAAAGCCTTATACAATTTAGGCCACATGCAAGTAACAACATGGTGTTTTAATGAAACACTCATTCAGGTATTCCCTAAGTACGGACAGGGTCCACATGCTCCGAAAAGTCTGTCATGACATAATTTAAGATCATATTGTCGTATTGCCAACTCCCTGCAGACTGTGTCCAAGACAAAAAGCAGTTTATACAAGCCTACTGCCTGTAACTTACTGTGGACCATATAATCATGTGCACACAGTCAACACTTCTCTTTATACATTCTGCGTTCAGATAAAGTCAGGTAGTTTCCACACACACGTTTAACCTTCAGCGTTCCTGGAATGCCATCGTTGTGCTGGGTTCTTGGAATAGGGAAATTAGGGATAAACCTAACAGAACCGCCCTACAGCCATCATCGACTTTGATCTTGGAGACACACTTGTTTCCATACAACCCCCCCTGTTTTTAAAGGACCAGGGCTTATGAAACGGCCTTTTTTGGGTGTCTCACTTTGTTAGAATGATAGTTCTGTTCCAAGTCCTCAATTGAACCCCTGATGTTCTCGGTGGGTGGGGTGGTTGTGTGTAGAGTTGTGTGCTTCTGTGCTTGTGTGTGTCGGACATCTCTAGGCCCATGTGAAGGGGGTGCTGAGGGGGGAAATGTCACAGAAATGTCAAGAGTAGAAACACAACACGAGGTTCCTGAGAGTGGGAGCAGACCCACATCTCCTCCCCCTTGTCTCTCCCCAGCCTTCCCTTCCTTCACTCTGAGTCATACGGGTGGGAGTCTCTCTCAATACAGTATCATCACAATATGGTGTATAATTCTAAGCTGATTAATGCTGATAGGCAGAAAGTAGTTTTCGAATGAAAGATCAGAATTGCAGACCTTTTCTGACAGGTCAGTGCTTTAATATGGGTTCTTCGCAGCACAGTAAATAGCACAGTTAATAATCATGCAGCATTTATAAAGCAGTGCAAGTAAGCAAGTTCATCTGCTTGATTAAGTGCTGCTAAACAGTTTCTACAGGTCAGTGGCTGCTCTCAGTATGCATATGCTTTTATTCACGTGCTCACTCTGTGTTACCATATAATGGCAGTGGTATATCACTGCATGAGATATTTTATGGAAGAGTCATTCTCAGCTACTTGTCAGCATTGGTAATTAGTTCTTTGGACAAATGATTCTCCCAGGTTAAGTATCGCTAGTTCATAACAGTGCAAGCATTTGAGGATGCTGGGTATTTTTGAGAATACTTTACATCCTTCTTATTTCTTTGTCTGGTAATGTACTGGTTTAAAATGCAGCATTTTCCACTTTATAGACCGTTGCTGTCTGAGGTCCAGTTGAGGAAGTCCAGTGGTATTGAGGAAGTGGCCATTTAAGAGAAACAGTACAAGCGGCCAGTCTATTGGAGTTAGTGATGAGCCTGGCCATTTTGCAGCGTTTTTGATAGACACAGTAAAGTGGCTGTATGTTCATGTTTGTCCATATTCACCATGGGCTTATCTATAACTTAATACTTATAACTTTTTTAACTTGTGTGATACACATTTCTTAAGAAGTTTTACAACGACTACCACAACCCCCTCCCCCACCTCTCAGCCCTGCTTAAACCGCTACTGCTCTTATCAGCTGCTGTTAACAGCTCCAGCCATTAGATTAGCTTTCCACAGGGTCCACATCCTTGGCTTCAGTGCTTGCTTCTCTCTCCAGCGACCTGGCCAGCTGCTTGCTTGGCTATGGCCTTCACGGAGTGTGTATGGCTGTGTGTGTGTATCTGTGTGTGTGATGTCTTGTGACTGTGTCTGCTCTGTGGCCTGCTTTTAATTGTGCTCCCAGGTCACTGTGTTCCAGACAAGCGCATCCCCGACTGAGGAAAGAGGGAGAGGGGTGGGAGATGAGCTAGGGGATGTTTCGATGATAAGGTCCAGTTTGAGGCTGAACACTGCACTCCCAAGACCAGTCCATCTTCACATCCGAAACGCTGGCCAATCGACTTCGACCTGCATAGCTGCCATTTTTCACATTCTTCGGCGGTGCCACATAGAGCGCACACACACTGAAGGGATTTTGGAAAACTGGACAGTATATCTTCAGAGCTGTGTGACCTCTCCCACAGTCCCAGTGCAGAACTAGGGATGAGTATCATTTGGGTTTTATCAGTAATACTGCTTTCATTGATATTGCTGATCTATTCTAGTTGCTGATATTATAGTCCCAAACAAAAACGCAAGAGTCACCGTAAATGGAATCAATGTTGCTGTTTATACTCGATGATCATGCCCAATTTCACTTTCCAGAAAGGTAACTTGGCTCAGTAGAACCACAGCTGTCTGTCGTATACACAGTTTTACTCTTAAGTTGTTTCGCTCTGTCCGTCACTATTGAGTTGTGAAAAGGTAAACATTTCTCAGGCCCCCAGAAAGAGAGAGAAAGAGACTGTTTCCAACATCCTATAAATTCCTACTTCTCCTATGCTGATAGCAGAACTGTTCTTGTTGGACCGTGTAGCTTGATTTTATAAGTGGTTCCTCTCTATCTGGGAACATCCCTGAGCAGAACTCACTGACCCACAACTGAGTCCTGTCTGTTTCTCCCATCAGGTCTGTAACAATGGCAGCCATCATCTGTGTCTGGATGCTGCTTACGACTGCTGTTATTTTAACTTAAGTGGTTCTTCAGATAGGCCTGAGCTGTTAGTGGTCAGCATCTGTCCCCTGTTAACTGCTGAAGGTTTCTGGGAGACTCTCTCTCAGTGGCCGGGTCAAGGTTACTGTAACCGGTCACAAGCCCTGCAAGGCCAAATTTGTCTTGCTGAGGAAAGGTCTACGTCTGCTTGTCTGTCTGTCTGTCTGCTTCTCGTCATTATCTGTTTATAGTTTCTGTGCCAAAAGATGGAGCTGATGCACAGATAGAAGCTCAGGACAGAGCCAGATAATCTTAGTCAAACGTGTACAGTAGGGATGCAGTGATATGGGATTTTCAGGCTGAATCTTCATCTGATTTTTCATGTACATATCTGATACGTAAAATGTATAAAACTTAGCAATAGATCTGCCTGTATTAGAGTTCTAAGGAAATGTAGCCTTTTCTACAAGATAAAATATGCAGTAAACACATTTAGACTGAAATGTTGTACTCTTCTGGAGTACAATAAATACTTTGTAATAAATAAGTCATCAAATATCAGTTTCACATCTAAACATCTGTCCATCCTTTTCTATCAAGCAGTTATTAGGCAGCTTGTAGTACTAAAGCGCAGTGACTGAAACATTTCCCTTGTCATTCATGCTAAGGACTTTTTAGCGCCCTAGCAGCGCACCAGTTTATGAATTATAATAACATTGCTATCAGGTTGAAAGACTTTTAAATCCAGTTCACCAAATATTCACTCATTAGCTCGTACATGTACTTGAAGGTCAAAGTTGGTCAGAATTAGACCTGCACCCGGTGACGTCATGCATACGGAAGGAGGTTATTCCCAAACATGTAACTGAACATTCAGACATGCTGCTGGATGTGATGTCCTACATTAATGGCATGTTTACTGTGCCTAAACTATGACTGCTGAGCTGCACTGGTTGAACATGCTAGGGTGAGACTCGTTGCCGCAGTCAGATGTTATAGTACATGTTTTAGGACATCAGGATCAGCATCAGGTTTCAGATTTCAGAAAAAAGCAGCTTGTGATCTGGGGAAAACACCGTTATATCACATGTCTTTGACATAAGGTGATGGTAAAGGTTGTGTGATTTGTATTGTCATCCTTTCCTATTAGATTAATGGTTGCATTAAACTGCAAGCCTGACTTTTACTGAACTGTGCATTTAGTTTTTTTTCAACTGGGCAAAGAGTTTAGGCTTCAGCTCCAGCTTTATCACTGCCTGCTTCTGTGTCTACTTCAGCATTAGGAGCTGTCTCAGATTTCCTGGGAGAAAATGTGTTTTGTAGAACTTGGGGTTCTGGGACAGACGCAGGTCTAGTTGGAATTCATATCTCTAACTGACATAAACCACTAATGTACTGTATATCGAAGACTACTGTACCAAATGATGATTTGGTATTTCTGAAGAGGTTTTCTCTTCACTGTGAGGAGTGCCTGTTAGAGGTAAGCACCACAATAATATATTATTAGTTATTGTGATGAATGTCCCGATAGATAGAGGATCATTGATCCTGTTTAACTGGATTTAGGGAAAGGCAATGTGTGAAACAGTGTGTGTTAAATACAAATCTTTGGGTTCTTAGTTTTATATGGTTTTCCTAGTTTAATATGTGGCACCACTATTCTCAGATCTCAGGAAAGCATGAATATCATGAAACTGTGCATCTTGAAAACCTCACCCCCTTTGAGTTCCTGGTAGACATGACCTGCCGTGCCCTCTAGTTCAGAGCTATGACAGACGTGGAATGAGAGAAAGAGAGAGCGGAATTTTATTAGGAATTCTTACATTCTTACTGGCTTTAGTCACTACCGTAGTGAGATCATGAATGAAAGTGCAGAGCCTATAGATGAGCTATCCACTGTGTGTGTAGAGACAGGCACGCACAGGCTGTGCCAGCTCTTTTGTCAGGAGGATGCTGGTAGTGAGTGAGTGAGTGAGTGTGTGTGTGTGTGTCTGTGTGGTTGCCCGGGGTAGTGTCTTTTTTCTTAAAGCACAGTAATCCCAGCCCGTGCCCAGACATGCGTGGCTGGCTTTACGTTTCCACTGTGTTTTTGGGAGCTCTATGTAAAGACAACGGAACAGACAGCAGGCCGACTTCCAGCTTCAGAGCTGTCCTGGGGGTGCGTTATGCTAACACTGACTCAATACCTCCATCTCTAACGAGGCAAAGTGCCAGAGAGAGAAGAGAGGAAGGAAGCTGTTGGACAAGCTTGCTCATTCTTCTTCCAGACTCTGTTTGATGATTTGTCCAAGCAGTAGCTTCTGAAGCTCCTCTCAGTAGTTTGGTTTGTGAGTTATAACCAGATGAAATTGAATAAAGGAGCTTGTCTCATCGTCTTAACTCTGCACTAACCAGCTCCCTCCAATCCAGCTGTTGTCGTCGTTCAGAAACCGTTGAGCGTGCTGTCTGGACAGGCTCTTTCTCTCAGACGCTCCGTCAGCCTCAAGTGCTCAAGAGGAGAAAGCAGGAGATGAGGCTGGTCACCAGCGTTTTTTTCTGCTCACTTGGGTTTATTGGATTCTGTTGGCTTTTGTGAGCCGTGGAGGATGCTATCAGTCAGAGGGCTGCTCAGGGCTGCTCGTACCCAAAGCAGGCCAGCGTCCAGGTCCGTTTAAAGCCTGTAAAATGGCCTCAGTGCAGTTTGAACTCTTCTGAAATATGTGTTAGCTGCAGGATAAATGTGTTAGGAATTCTATACAGTGAGTGGCTGATCAGTTTGACTGCGGGATGCGTAATAGACATCTCTCACTCTCTTTCTCTGTCTCTGTCTGTCTCTCTGCCCTTCCAAAAAGTGTTCTCTGTTCATTATTTTGCAGATGTGGACAACCAGATGTATGTATATTCATTTGTTTGTCTATTTTGGTCATTTTAAGACAGTGGTGTCTCCAAAATGTACTGTGGAGAGAATGCAGTTACAAAATGCTGTGAATTTGAATGTATTTGCATTCTAAGTAGGATCACGTTGGGATGGAATGATGTGCAATCATTTAAACCCTATTTTTGTATTGTTATGTAAAGATAACATATCAAATGTTGAAACAGAGAAATTTGATATGCCCACTTTGAATTTGATGCCAGCAATACTTTTCCAAAAAAGCTGGGGTCAGCAAAAGACAGGCAACAGATCAGTAACATGACTGGGTAAAAAGAGCATCCCAGAGAGTCTGGGTCTTTCAGAAGTACAGATGAGGGAGTTCACCGCTCACTCAATGTGAAATAGCAAAGCACTTTGGGATCTACGGTACATTAAAAGATCCTGAGAGATTCTGACACACTTAATTTCCACCCACAAATGCAATTTAAAACTCTACCGTTTAAAGTAGCAAACATATACTATATAAACAGGATCCAGAAACGCCACCCCCTTCTCCGAACATCCATCCGAACATCCATTCTTATCAGCTGCCATCTAGATGACGTCTTTTTCAGGGAAAGATTCAACAAGACATTTCCAAACCACATTCTGCACATATTGCAACAGCATGGTCCTATAGTGAAAGAGTCCGGACGCTAAACTGGCCTGCCTGCAGTCCAGACCATTCACCCTTTAAAAACATTTGCCACTTTATGAAATAAAAATACAGCAAATGAGACTCTGAACTGTTGAGTAGCTGAAATACTGTATGAAGCATGAATGGAAAATGCAACACAGTGGTAAACGTAACCCTGTCCCAACTTCGAAACATGTTGCTGCCATCAAACTGCAACTGTTACTAAGAGCGATAAAGCTGTTCAGACAAGATCAAATATAGCATGAGAGTAGAATATAATGATGCAGAGAGAGCTTGTGAAAGCTGCGTATCTAAAGTCTATCCAGCTGCAGCTGCAGTGAGTAAAAGCAGTAACAGTGTTTATTGTTCACTGTAATAATATTGTCACAGTGTATCTTATATAATCTTGAATATCAGCCTGTCTGTGTGAGACTGTGTAGTGTCTGTGTGTGAGGCTGAGACTGTACTGTGTGTGTGTGTGTGTGTAGTGTGTGTGCTGCTGCTGGCTGAAGCTGAACGGAAGCAGTGATTCATTCTCCACTCTCTGCAGTCATTCATAAAAATCTGGGAAAATACTACAACTTCCTGTTGGAGTACTACAGCCCAGAGTGTCTCTCTCTATTTCAGTCTCTATCCCCCTCTCTATCTCTCTCTCTGACATGTGTCCATGTCTCTATGTCTTCTATCAGTCTCTCTCCTATAAATCTGTCTCACACTGGATGTTTTCTTTTTTCTCTCTGTCTCTCTCTCTGTGTGTATGTATATTTCTACGTCATTTGAGCTCAGCGGCTGCTCTATACACTGTATGAACATTGTATAACATTTCAGTGTCAAAAACCAATAGAAAAGCTCCAAGACTGCTTGGAATAAAATCTTATTACATTAAGTTACATTGAACGTTGAGAATGTTTGTTTTGTCCTCTCCTGAAAACTCACCAATTTGGAGATGTATATATTATTTTCCATGTCACTCCCCTAAGAAAATGTATACGGACCATTCAATCATTTCTAGTGAAATGTTCCAGTTCATACAGAGAAGTGGTGTTTAAAGGAACAGTACTGTACACTGCATTACGGCTGTATGAGTTCAGTTTAGGTAACACAGTTTCGCTTCATGCTCTGCTGAAGGCTTATATGAGTAAATGTTCAGGTTCTTGTGTACTACAGGTTTAGAATTACCAGTGACACACAGAACTGAATGAAAGGAAAATGATGATCTAGATAAAGGCTGCTTTGCTGACATTGTGCTTTTTATTGGGTCAGTGTTTGCTGAAAAGCTGCAGACCCTTCAGCTCAGGTGTAGACGTCCCCCAGGGTTCGGAGCAGGAAGTGACTCTTCAGCAGTGATGGCAAAGAGGCGTGCTGTGCTGCAGGCTGGGTAAAGGCAGGAGTCTGTTGAAAGCTTTGCCCTCAGTCACTTGTTTGTGAAAACCTAAACGGCTGTTTTTTACGATCGTTTCTTTAGTTCCTTCTCGGAATGAAGTGAGGAAGAACTTCTTAAAAATGTTTTTTATTGGTTAGAACAGCATGACGGTTGGTGGCAATTCCCAGGAAGTAAAGAAAAGCTGTGTGTGTGCGTGCGTGCGTGTGTGTGAGAAAGTGAGTGTGTTTTGAAGCTGAAGAAAAGCCACATGTTAGTGTTTGTGTGTACGCGTTCTTTCCGTCTTTTTTTTCCTGAAGAGAAGCCATATGCCTGTGTACTGTATATGACTAAAAGTGTGTGGGTGGGTGTGTGGTTGTGTTGCGGGGCGTGTGTGTGTGAGCGTAAGTTTACGTCTTGGACTCTAGAAGAGAGAAGAGATAGACGGAGCTGCTGGCGAGGCTGCCGTTCGCTGCTAGCTTGTACATGCTGAGAGGATGAAAGAGCCTTGTAAAATTACCAAGGTAACCTCCTGGACTTACTCAGCTAATTAAACTCTCACTGTATGTGCTGTATTTTCAAGAGCCCATACATCCTACAGTACACGTGTTTCTTCCCCCTCCTCCGAGGTACAGTTTGTCTGTGTGAATTATATACCAAATAACACACAGTTTATTTTACATGACCATTCCTGCCTTTCTCCATCCCTTACATCAAACAGACTGTTTTTTTGTACTGTGTGTTTAAAACCTATATAAGGCAAATGAGCTTTGGTCTGATTGCCTGTGCTGTATTGTGTTGCTTGTATCTTCAGTATGACATCACAAAAACGATTTATTATAAATTGGCTTTTCTTAATTCCTTGTGTGCGTGCGTGCGTGTGTGTGTGGTGTATGATGAACAAAAAGGTCAAACACTCTGGAGGAGGAGCTCCAATAACATCGTCAGTGAATTAAAGTGCTAGTGCAACTGCTCTCTGTCTTTTTCTCTCCTGTTCCCTTTCTTCTCTTCTTCCCTCTTACTTACTGTCCCACTACTTTCTCTTTCTTTTCTCTCTCTTTCTCTCTCTCTCTCTCTCTCTGCGCTAGCGGGTGAGTCGCCCCTTGGCTGGCCTCGTCCTCTCGTAGGAATCACCAGTTGGCGCACCAGCCTGGCGAGGTTTGCCAAGGGTGAGATGTGCCATCCATCTCTGCTCTTTCAGCGTGCGCTGCCGATTCAGCCGCTTCCGCTACAATAGAGAGCTTCAGCTTTCCCTGAAGTAGACTAATATTTACAGCATCTGTCAGAAGCAGAGTTTCTGTTATATTAGAAACTGTAGGAGGGAATAACTGAGACAGTGCAAATTAAGACTGCAGAAATACATTGAGACATTGTGATGCGTCAACCTGGTGCTGTTATAACTGTACTGATCCCAAATAGAGGATGAAATTTCCTTTGTAATTCAGTCATTTAATCATTTCTTAAATGTTTTATTGGAGGCTAAATTGCATTCAAACGCCCTAAATGTACCTTTCCTTGGAAAAAAAATTCCACCGCCTTTTCTATTAAAACAATGTCACAGACATTAGACAGCATTTAATGTAGTAACCTTCTTTGATGTAGCATCACTGTTATGAACAAATCAGATTCTGTAGGTTTCTCTAGAATGGAGCATTTTACATCAAACCACTCTGACTGACTTGATTTACATCTTAATAATTTACTTATACAGAACTTTGTCAGTGGAAATCTCCATCTAATGTTTCTGATCTTAGCTTGTGCTCTGTTCTGGCTCAGTTTGCCAGATCCTCCTCTGCAGAGCTGCTGGTTTGTGTGTTTGTATGGATGGGCAGTTTGTCCACTGGCATGTTTGAAATGTCTCTGTTTCTCCGGAGAGAGAGATTTGTGTCTGAGAGAACAGCACCTCGCCACAGCCAGGTTGCAAACAGCACAGCACAGTCAGATTGAGACGCTTGTGGATTCCATTGGCACGGCTGTGTCCATTGCCTGTGCTGAATGAAAGGTATGCCAAATGTGGCGCAAGAGCTTCTTCACTTCCTCTGTGTGTACACGTGTGTGTGTGTGTGTGTGTGTGTGTGTGTGTGTGTGTGTGTGTGTGAGGTCTTATTGTCATCTGTTTAAACAGCACATTCCCATCTGATGTGATTGGAAATGGCTGGTGAAGATCAAGTTGTCTTCCAATCCCTCAGCCATAGACAGTACCTACATCTTGAATATCGTGAAGTAATATTTCTTTGACCACGGATGCCCGTGCATTGCCAGTGACTAGTGGTGTAAAAATGCACTGACCTAATGTGATGAAAAAGATGTAATCATTTTAATTCTTTGTATTCCACTACCTTGAGTACTTCCCCTAGTCATTAGTATATGCTATATAGAGTGTATTCTCAGTCATCTCAACATATACTGTTCACAACTTTGGATTCACCATTTACATTCACAGGTCTGGGATCAAGTCTTGTGTTCATTATTAACCTTAAAGAGCAGAATAAAAACTTAAATATGGACTAAAACATCTTGTAGTACCTTCTGCTGTGTAGCTTATAATATTTCAGTCAACACTGGTAAAAGTTATTATTGAATAAAACAACTATAAACATATATATACAGTATAAGTATAGACTGGTTAGCTTTCTCGCTTTGATTTGTCATCAGTTACAGTGTGCATTGCATTCTTTTAACCCTCTTAAAATCTCAGCCTTACTGCTTCCAGCTCACTAACTAAATGAATTGCAATGCAAACTGTCCGTTTTTAAGTTGTAGGAGGCTTGTTCCAGCAAGCTTCAGTTTTCAACACTCTCCAAGCTGAAAGCAGTCTTTATGACATCGCATTCTTATTTGAATAAGCCAGTTATTACAGGTTGTCCTTGTTATGCCAGTTGGCATAAAAGGTTTATGTAGGTGCCATAAAGTCTTGCAAATGGTGCCCTTCAGGAAAGTGTTACGCAAGTGTATAGTAAAAGGACCCGCTGGTGAGTCTTAGCTGTTTTAAATGCGATGCTGAGAATGAAACATTAGCAGTTGGGACAAACCTGGCAGAAAAACTCTCCTGTTGTGTTGCAATCAATGAAGCTTGTGCGGACCGAGCCGTCCAGCCACTACACTTGTTTGTGTGGCTCTCGTACCCCTCAGAGGCTGTGGAGGCTGGGGAGAGCCGTGGTTGATGGAAGGGCGGAGGCGGAGGTGCATTAGCCTGCCTTTCATCTCTCCTGCCACTTGTGTCTAGAGAGCGAGAGAGATGCAGGCTGGTAAACACACAGCAAGGCCTTTGAAATCCATCATCAATTACTAAATACCGTTAAGAATGTGTGTGCGTGTGAGCACGTGTGTCAGTGTTCTTGATAAACACCACAAGTATGAACATCTCCACTCCATTCTGTACATCAAGATTTGAAGTGTGTTTGTCTTGGAGTATATCTCCTGACCTGTGATCAGATCCATTAGGATATTGTTGCTGTCCAAAGAAAAACTCGCAACTTTACAGGAGAAGACAAAATGTTCTTAACTTTTGATGTATGTTGATGTAAAGGGGTTTTATTTCAAAGTGTTTTTGGAGCCTTTCTGTTGGTCCTGGCATAAAAAAATTACACCCAATGTAAAAGACAGCTGCCATGTTCAATTATCATATTTGTTTTTCACAACACATGTTTATTAGACTGCCGTAATAAGTGATTTCAATGGGCCAAAACCCAAGAGTGGGTAGCATACATTCAAAAACGTATCTCTGCTCAAAAGGCATTAGGTACACTGTGTATCACAACATTTGACTGTGCATCACAAAATCTTAAATATCGACAGCACAGATTAGGATAAAGCAAGCTATTTTACCTCAGAAGCCCGTTTCTGCAATACTGTTTTTTCCATAGTAGTCATAAGTGACAAACCTCACTGGAAGGTTTGGTACTTGTAGTGTCATGCTGTTTGTAGGTACATCACAGTTATTCTATAATTGCAATTATTTTCCACAGTTGTTCGCTTTCACAAACATATGTTTACATTTGAAAACCGAAGGTCGATGGATGCATTCTGAGGGAAATCCTCATAAGAAGACCATACACACATTTGTTGAGACACATTATAGGTTTTACAGTGCAAGTTCCTGACTGGAGCTGCGTCACGGTTTGAGGGCAGCAGTGAGTGTTTGTATATTTGAGCTTGAGCTGTTACTGTCGTCAGTTGGGAACTAATTGGTATTGACGGCTAGGAAGCACAACATGGCTAGACAGGCCTTTTGGCCACTCAAAGCTTAAAAGCGCTTTGTGTAAATATACACGGTTACGGCAGTGATGTGCCCACCACTGCGGTTGGCCTTTTCCCACTGCTGTGTTGCAGTGATTGTTGCAACCATGTAGATCCTGTAGATTTTCCCCATATGCCAAAGTGTGCTTCTTTTAGCGAAACAAGTCTTGCTTTGTGAAACAACCCTCCACTTTAGACAAAGCCTAATGATTTCTGGAAACGAGAGCAATATATTCACATTCTTATCTATCTCGAATTCTGCAAGTATTACAATGGTGCTCTTGTTTTATTATTAAGTATTGTATCAGTTCAAGCACCAAGTGGAAAACGGGCCAATCAGGAATTGCCTTTCTCTGTGGCTTCTATGCACATATAGCTAAGCAAGTTTTACTTTTGGTTAGGCCTCTGAGAGCTAAAGAGATGGCTTAATGTGTTATTTTATCATCAGCATAATTAGAAATCGACACGGGAATCAACCAATCATGTTTTGATTTCGTGCTCTAAGCCTTTTAGAAGTTCCAGCCACATCACAGACTGCGTATACCAGTAGTGTATAATCAGTGGGTTGCTAGAAATGGAAATCAGCAGCAGCAGCTCTATACTGAAAGCGTCACAGTGAAGCTGCTACAAGGTAAAACATATGCCATTATATCTGTCACATAATTTACAAAAACATGGAATGTCTTTTAGAAGCTTCAGATGTCAGATGTAATCTGAAATTACCCAAACATGTTCATGTGAATCACTGTAGGCTTATTAGTAGCATAGAATCCCATAGGGACACCTTATGTTTTGACCTGTATGAACAGAGACGTTATATAGGAGAAGACTGATCACTGGCTGTAAAAGGAATGGAAACGCTTGTAGCGCTCAACATGGCATCTGTTTATGATGAAAGTCCTGCCCCTCAGTAAATTGAGCCATTCAACTGGCTGGTTGTGACGCTAGCAGGATAGGCCTCCCTACATTACGGAGGGATGCACGGGAGCCAGGGCAAGCTGAAAACTACCTGTTTGCAGGTTATTTGAATAGTATGGTAAAAACTGTTCATGCTGTTTTTAAGATTGTATTGCTGGTTTCAAATATGTTTTTGAAACGTTGATGTGGCTTTTGGTTTTGGCTGTATAGGTCTCTCCCCATTCGAACAGATAGAGGAGTCCAGTGTTGTAGTCTAGTATTACAAATATGGCATGCAAAGATGGCCATAGAGTGGACAGACTTTCCTAAAAGAACTTTGGTATGGCACAAAGTCAAGGTCTAGTTCTAATAGTCACTGTCTGCCGTTGCACGACAGTAGAGAGAGTGTTCATTTCTCAACAGTGTTAATCAGCTATGCCACGTCAAGAGGAGCTTCTGATGATGAGAAGATTCTTGGACACATCACCTGTGGCTGCTTGGGTTTTTCAACGCCGACGTGTTTCCTACTGTGTCTTCTGTTTACTTCCTTCACACCCAACTCTATTTGCATTGCACACACGCCACCCAGACATGCATCTACTTGTAAATAAGCGTGTTTGGAAATTCCTTTCTCCTTGATTTGCTGGATGTCAGACTTAATCTATTTTAGTTTGGCTGTGTTTTTCTTTCTGTCAGGTGTTTTTTTTTTTTTTTTTGCCAGACGTGGGGCAGTTTTCCTGTCTGTGTTCACATAAGATCAACTGTTTGTATAGCTATATTATATAGTGTAATAAGTTATCAAAAGCTGTAAAAGACGTTTAGCATCTTAAGTGAGTGTGTTTTTGTGTGTGTTTTCATTAACTTTAGCACATGCCACGCATTTTCCCTTGGCCTTGTGATGTCATTCACCAGCAGGCAGATCTTTCGAGTGCCTAAAGCTTTTTTGTGGACAGTATTCAAGATACTCAAGATGTGGTTTCAACAGTAGTTTGGAAAACTGTCCGATCATTATTTAAACCATAACTCCTCTTCATACAGCATAGGCCACTTGGATGAACTTGCAGTATGTACTCAAGGTGTTATTGTGTTTTATGCTAACAAAGCATTTGTACGGCGAGGAAGCTCCAAACTTTTGTCAGACAGCATCTCTCATATGATCAAAAACATCACTCTCTATCAAACTCCCATGATGTGTTGGTGGTCCAGGTCTTTTGAGGGTCTTTTTTTTTTTTTTTTTTGTCTTGCACCAGATGCTTTTGCTCCAGCCGGCTGAGTCGCTGCTCAGCCCTGAGTGGCAGCCATTAGCACTACATGCCGAACGCTAGTGTTTATACAAACATTCCCGTAAACGTCAAAAGCCCGTCCCCAGATGTGTCTTCCAGCCACTGTGCTGTGGATAGAAAGAGGATGGATGGGGTTGAGGGTTTCTGCGCCTTCAGCAGGGACTACAGACTCAGCTTTGTGTTTGGTGGGGGTGGGCTGCAGCATTGTGCAGCATTCATGTTTTCACTCTGCATACGCAAGTCATTCATCCGAGCGCTCTTTTCCTTTGGGTTATATTTACCCATGCGCATGGGAATTTTTTTGCTCCTTCCCCACTCTTCCTTCTCCTTTTTCCGTCCACGGCTTGTTTTCAAATGAGTGGCTAATTTTGTTTACATCACAGTCATTAGGGGAAGGTGATTGGCGCGGCAGACGGCCTACGCCGCTGCCACACAAATGGCTGACTGTAGTGGATGTTGGTTATTAGATTAAGCTCTTTGTTGACCTCCCGCCCTCGCCTGTTTCCTCTGCTCCTGAAACAGTGGTTAACAGAGCGCACATGCTCACACATACACATTTCCATTCTCTTTCATTCTCTGCTGCCGGCTTTTAAATGGTATTCTGGATCTGCTAAGGTGTCCGAACTTGATAATTCAATTTACATTAATGGAAGTTAGTTTTAGTTTTGACATATGTTTTACACAAAGATCTAGAAGCTTCAAGAGTAACTTTTTTTTAAATTGAAATGTATTTCCAGAACTGCATATTCATGACTTAAGTAAATATGCAAAAATAGTTATTTAAACGTAATTTATGTTTATGTGAAATATGGTTATATTATATTGATTATATTATTAGATATAATTTTTCTTATATGCGTTTTCATTAATTTTATGAATTCATAATGTTGATTTTGCATTATCCAAGAGAACACAGACGAGAAAGATGGCAGAATTCAGACGTTGCCTCTCCGCTTTGCTGTGAGGAGAAGCATATTCTCACCTAGTGAGCTCATTCGGTGGCAGGATGCCTTTGAAAATGCATTTCAATCAGATTGTGTCATTTGCACTTCCCAACCTGTCAATCAACACATCAGGGTGGGCCAGTGCACTGAGCGGTTGAGGCTTGATCTAAAAACAGGGGGGCCAAATTGAGGTTTGACACCAACAACTAGTCAGTACCGTGTCGTATTCCAGTGAATTCAGCTAGATAGTCTATAATGTTCTGCTTTCCTTTCTAAAATTAATATTTTCGATAAAAATCACTGGTATATGTGTGATATAGTGAGCTGGTTTGTGCTAGCCAGCTGGTAAAAACAGCAGGCGTGAACCTTGTTCAAACAGCTAGCTAGCATTACCAATGGCTTTTAGCTATCTTAATGCTGCATCCCTTCACAATTCACATAGCTTATTAGCAGGCGAGGTGATGACGGAGCAATATGTCCACCTCTGATGCTCATTGTGTAGAAGATTTCCCTACATGGCTGGATGATGTTAGTTTTGGGAAATACATTTAAACTTAAAAAAGCTACTCTTGAAGTGGCTTTCTGTAAATGAAATGTCCATACTAGCTCACCAAATGGCAAATGGAATGTAAATAGAAATGGTTTGCTATTTTCATTTTGAGCCCAAACTTGCATACAGGAGAGGTAAATAAACGTTCAGATTAGGATTACATTGCTGTTTTGCAGATTACATTTGCAGTTTAATGTTAATACTAATATGACTGAATAGAAATGATACTATTCTGTTACTGAGTCTGTCATGATACCTCAGACCAGCCTGTGACATCTGTGTATGGTGTGGGTATATCAGTGTTATGTAGTAGGGGTAAACTAAGGTGTCGTGATTTAAGATTTAATGTGAGTCAGCATAAATAGTGAGTGATGTATTAGGGTAGAGGCTGCTCAGTGATAGGTCCAGGTGGCAAGAGGGGGAGTGAAAACATGCCGTTACTGGACGATATTATTTTTCTCACACGTGTAAACAGTGATGTAATCAAATTTCAGAAGATATTTTGGAAGCAGGACATGTAATTAGACTTTAATGCAAGTAACAAGGTGCAAAGGGTTTTGATTAGAGGTTATGTGTAAGAAGATGGGTGTTCTCCGAGTGAAACTGGTAGAGCTTCATGGGAGGTCCTTAAATGACAGTGGAGAAAGAGACAGGACTGTAAGCACACTTTTTTCCTGTCATTTCTGCTTCTGGCAAAACAGAAGATGTTTTCATGGTTGGAGCACTTTGTCCTGTTGAACTGTCACCACTGGGAGCCGACTGACCATAATCTCTGATATGGTGTATTGAAGATGAAGGCTGGTTAGGTGCATCTAGGGTTAGAGATCACTGGGGTCAGAGTTGACATGAAGGGCTGTCACAGAATACTGTCTCTCTCCAGCCATGTGGTGGTCAGGGTTCTCAATCATTTAACCACTTCAGGGTTCAGAGGTTTTACAGGCCAGCGTCATTCAGGTGGGTGCTGAACAGTCTCTGAGACATTGGATGGAGGCAGAGGGAACGGTTTAGATCAGTTACCTTTGGCTTGAATGCGGCATCACACGTTTGGCGGTTATTATGGATATTGATCTCAAGCTCCTTCCATAAAGCTTTATTTGTGAATAACACTCCTCTGCTCACAAAAGAGAAACACCTGATTTCAAAGATTGCAGCTGAGCATGCCAGCAGTTTGTTTGTGTTCAATGTTGCATTGTTGTGTATTACCTATAGGGTATATGTCCAACTGGAAATGTGTCAGTGTTATGGAAAAATCCCACAAATAACACTAATAGTTGATCTGTATTAATCAGTATTGAAAACACATTCACATTCTGCCAGACACCGACTCAAAGTTCTGGTTTGATGTTTTCTCAAATGCAAAGTCTTATACTAGATAAAAAAAATTCTAGATATTTTTGTCCGGGGAGTTTATTACGACAATAGTGGCTAATTGACATACAACATTGAAAAGTACTCTTCCACACGTTGTGTGTAATTACACATTTCCACCAGAGAGATTTTCAAATCTCCATAATTTGCATAGTGTTACTTTACATGCTGAAGATATCCACAATATGCTCATTTTGTTTATTGTGATGGTAACAATGAAAGGTTAGACAGTGAAGCGCAGTGTGAGTAAAACTATTGAAGTCTGTGCAGCATACTACATTATGTTTACCAATCTTATTCTTTACTAACATCTTTGGCTACTTAAAATCATTATCTGTACCACACGGTGCCACCCCTATTTACAGTCCTCATGGCATTAGTACTATTCCAGAATGCGTGCCCTGGCTGTCTCAGGCACCCTCAGTATTGTTCACTGGTACATCGTGCCCTTTAAGCCTGTTTTTCCACCCTCTCTTTCTGATATCATGTGATTCACGACATTTTAACAAACTGTAAGACATTACCGGCTTTAGGCACTGAAGCACAAAAAACTATTTCGGACCACCAGGGAGGCTTCCGAGACAGTCCTGTTCCACTCTGTGCGTCACTGTAAGCACTGGATTAAAACCTGGTGGGGGACAGTTTATTTTGCATTGCTGGAGTTTATCCATCAGTTATTAAGAGCAGATAACAGGGCCTTAACCACTTCCTTCTGTACTTCTTTGGTGGGCATGCGTCTGTCTTTCTATAGAATTCTTCATTGCTTGACAGAGAATTTGTTTTAACTCCTTGGTTAAAAAGGCCTGTTGCTCCTTGTACTCTGATAACCCTGGAAGTACTGTGTGAAATGCAGGCTGTGCCTTGTGGTTACTGGCAAAAAATCACAACGTGTTTTACAAGAGCTTCAGAAATAGCTCCAGTTGTGATGTAGACCCTGGACCAATTACCCTAGACCAGTTATCTGTAGAAGCTTCTACTTACATAACTCAGCCTCAGGTGGATTGGTGTTGTACCTGCTTTGTGTAATGAGTTGAATCATATCATTAGCTAATTATGAGGCCTGTTGAGCTGGTGTGGCAGAAAAGAGAAATAAATGACGGTAACGTAGAGTCTGCATTCATTCTTGTGTTAATACTGATGCTCAAGTTCGGGTTTGTCTGCATGTGTTCCTGCTGAGCCAGATGGAAATGTAACTAGTGAAAAATGTTTGCAATGAGAGAAATGCAGTTGCCGACTTCAGACTAATTCCCACAGACACAACGCTTCCATTCCATATGGTTGTGTAATGTGGGGGTGTGTGTGTGGTGGGGAGGGTTGAGGCTGTTACACACAACTCTGGCCAGTCAGAGACATGGCTAAAGAATCTAATGTTTATGCCACTGCATATACAAAGTATGTGTTCTTACAGAATAATATTCATGTTCAGTAGACCACAGGGAACAATTAAAACTTTTAAACCTCTCAGTATTTTTTTTTTAATTTTAAGCATTGTTAGCCATAAGAATAGGATGTTTAAAGGGCTTTCTCTTGGTTGCCAGGCAAGTCTGTGTGTATGTGTGTGTGTATCTGATTGTGTACAGAAGTGTTTTTTTCCTTTTTGAGAGTTTCTTATTAATGTTAGAGGATAAGCTGAGAGTGAGGGTGAGGCTAAAATGGTAACTTTACAGTAGAAATAAATTGCCCTTTTAACTTCTAATGTAAAATGAAAATGTAAAGTTAAAAAGGATTTACTCCAGGTAATTTTGCACCATTTCTGTCATCATTTCTATAGGTCCATTCGTCATATATTCACACAGGGCAAAGGACAGATGGTGTTTTCAAATAGTATAAATCAATGCAAACTGAAAAAAGAGATTTGGTTCAGATAATGAGGATATATTACATACGTCAGTAGTTACATACACGTAAAACTGGATGATGTATGATAAAACTGGAGACAGACTTTGACACCAGTGTTTAATGATGTATTTGTTGTACTCTAGAAGAACAGAATGTTGAGGAGAGGCTGGGCTGCTATACTAAGACATCTGCGCTTTATCATCTTACTGTGTTTGCAACCCTTTAGTTATGTTTCTCTGCAATGCTAATCCAGGTAGATGTAACACAGTTTCTACGCTGTATGACCATTTATGTCTCAGCATTAGCAGATACATCATTGAAATATATCAAATATCACCAGCAGACCACAATTACCATCTCTGTGCATCCCTGTATAAAACATTTGGCACATATGTGACCCAGTTTATGTATGCAGTTGTATGCAGACGTTGGGAGTCATATAACATATTTAGCAGGTTTTTGAAGTGAAAGTATGTTACCACGTCCTCTACAGTAAGTGGCATGTACAGAGGTTATGACACATGTTTATTTTTTCCACTATGTTACATTCAGCAAATAAGTAGAAATTGTGTTCTGAAATGTATCACATATAAGTTGTTTGTAGATGTGTCAACTTGTTTTCAACCGAACATGTCACTTGACTGGTGCTTTCCAAACTCCCAACTGCTGTACATCTGAATGTGAGTGGAAAAAGGCCCAGACAACTCTTTCAGTCTTACATACATGCTCAGCCAAACATGTTCCATCTCTGCTGCAGCAGTGCCATGGAGACACACGCCTCAGCACCGTGTAGCTTCTTTAGCCCAGGAGTGTCGGAGAGTGGCATGCACCTGTGTGTGTGTGTGTGTGTGTGTGTGTGTGTGTGTGTGTGTGTGTGTGTGTGTGTGTGAGTGTGAGAGTGTTTTCAGCTTTGCGACTGGCGAGGAGAGGCAGCCTCTCCGGAGAAACGAAGAGAAAGCAGTGCTGAATGGAGCATGTGTGATTTATGGAGAGGGGGCTGGCTGAGCAGGTCATGTTCTTCTGGGGAAGAGGGAAGGCGAGAGTGCTGATGGACAGAGCAAGAGAAAGAGGGACAGCAAGTTGAGAGCAGAGGGAGGGGTTTTGCGTCCCTGCAGAATTGAATGTGCCCTGGCCCTCCCTGACATTTCCATAAAGCCAAGGTCCGGATCAAACGCACTTGTCACCATTCGCTCCCACTGCTGGTGTTTAAGGATTGATGAATGTGCGGCCTGAGCCGGGCACACAGACCTTTCTTTCACTGATCACCCATCAAGCCCTCAGTGCATGTCACTAGAGACCGAACTTGGCTCAGTGTTGTTACTGCATGTGAATTGCAGAAAAGACTGTTTTAAAACAGTAGCAGCGCAGGGGGACTGGTCCCTGTCAATCCAATACGCTAAGGATAGACATTTCAGGAAAGCATGAATTTGTATAGGCATTGTTCTGAAAAATGTTCAGCAAGGTTGTAACTAATTCAGCACAGTGCTGAAGAAGTGTAATAATGAAGGTTTAAAACGTCTCAGTCTGTTCTGGGGGTCACTTGGCATGGAACCCAATGGTTCAAAGCGTACATCAATCAGAATCAGTCAATCGCACACCACGTCGGAAGATTTTTATGCATTAAAATGGCATACATTTTTTAATGCGAGCCCCTTTTCAGTGTTTTAAGGATGTCATAAAAATCAAGCTGACCAATCAGAGCTCCATTGGCAGCAGAATAGCTCATCTTCTCTATGGCTGACCACAAACACAAGCAACAAGTCGATGTGGAAGTTAAAGTAAATATACAGTACCGTAGCTGAAAGGCTGGGAATGGATGGGAGCACTTTAGTATGACACAATGACTTTGTGTTTTGTAGTCTGGTCTCTGTCTTTTCGTAGGATGTTTGTGCTCAATATGAGCTGCTTGCTGCTTTTAGCTGCAGTGCATCGTGAAAGCATCATCCCTACTATGACAGAATGCATTTTTCCCGTTTTTCCAAATTCCCAGACTGTAAAAAAAAAAACAAAAAACAGAAGCGTTGGATTGGTGTGAAAATTCCACTGTGTCAAAAAACAAAGACACATAGACCAGTTGTGTTTGGTGACTGAAATGACTGGCCTGATGAAGCCACTTATAAATGCTTGCAGTCTGTGGTTCTTGTTTTGTTTATTTTGATGTGCAAAATATTGAAAATCAGATTTTGACCCTGAAATTATATCGGACCTCAAAATATTTTTTGCACAGCTCCACATATTCAGTTTCCCATTATGTCTTCAAACGTACTAAAATTGTTATTCTGTTTATCGCAACTAATTTGATTGTTAAAACCCTTATTTTTATTAGATTTTTGGGTGTGTTTAAATTTGCGTGCATCATTTCTATTACAAAGGAGGAGGGAAAAGAAAGAGAGAGAGAGAGAGAGAGAGAGAGAGAGAGAGAGAGATCTTCCTCTCTCTGTGTGTCTGTAATTGTAGGCCTTGATTGGGCTGACATTTTCTTTCTTTCTTTCTTTCTTTTTCTTTTTTTTTTTTTAATCCTTTTCGTTTTTGTAAACTGACACACCCAACAAAGGAATCTGCTGCGGCTTGGACTGAGCTTAGTTTCCCAGCATAATTACATAATTACATAGCCTTTGACATGGTGGGTTAGTAGGGTTATCATAAATTGATTCTGATGCGCCTTAGAGACCCTTCAGACATGACGTTCACCACAAACAGCAACAGTTCCGTGCCCCGTCTTTCCCCCTCACCCCCATCCTCTTTTCCCATTAAAGTAGGGGGCGGAAAACCCAAAACGGCGTCGACAGCTATTGGATTTGTCGCCCTGGTCTTTTGGCTTCTTGGCAGCGGCGTTGATCGATGCAGAAAACACGAGCACTCTGCCTTTTACAATGAAGGCCTTTGTTTTCTCATCGGCATCTGAACCATCAACCATTTTCTAAATAGTTTCCAGCTTATTAAAACGGTTCCAGACCGTGACTGTTGAACGAGCGGGTTTTCATTTAATTGCTTGGCATCCGTCTCGCTCGCGGGCTGCGGGCATCCTTTGAGGCTGGAGGCTTTTCTCATCGGGATCACTCAGGCCAGAGGAACACTGGTGGCACCCGTGCCAGGGCTGTGCTGGACGGGCAGGGCTCCTTCAGAGGACAGACGTTCGTTTGGAAGGCCAAATCCCTTTTACTTGCTGTTTATTCTTCTCTCTTTTTTCTGTCCCCTTTTATCCATCCTGCTTCCTTGCTGACCTTGTTGCTTTGACAGACTCCAATACTCATCTTTAAAGCGAGCAGCAGCAATGTGTCAGCATCAAAGCCCGCTCCTGAGGCAGCAGTATTTTACAGTAGGGGTAAAATAAGAGCAGGAACGATGCTCAGTGCCATTCACTTCTTAAAGTGCGGATTAATGGGGTGTTCGTTTAGTTTAGGACACCACAAAAGTCAGTTCAGTTTCGAGTGCTTGTGGTTTAATTCCGAAGTTCTGGCTCCTCAGTTGAATGAGCGTGGGACCGGCCTGAATTGTGCCACAAAAAGCCCAGCTGAGCGCTTCCTCCCAGCTAATGAGACGGAGAATGTGGGATGTGGCGTTTGTGAATGTTCTCATTCAGAAACTCATGGACGAACTCAAATCGGTAACAGCTTGCATTTCATTGCTTGTGAAAGAGCAACAATTGTCCGCTGCCGGGATGAGATGGACAGAAGCCACAGCCATGAAGATAGACTAGAGGCTAGACACTCTCAATAAGGCCTGCCACAGGTGGACGCAGTGTCCCGAGGCACATTCAGTTGCATTATCCACTGTTATTAAAGAGGCATAAATCTCCTAATTGAGTTTTGGGGAGCGTGCCGCTCTGTTAAACTTGAAGAGAACACCACGTTCCAGGAATAAACAGGACCTTTGCAACACTATCAGAAGGAAACCCTCGCTTCTGATTTAATCTTCTCCCTGGCTGTCCTGCTGGCCTTTTCATGTGATGGCTCTTTTTAATATATGGGTCGTGGCTTCAGAGGGAAATGAGTTTATGACACAAAGGCCAATTGATTGTTATTGTTCATTTGGCAGTTACTCTGTGTTCTGGCCTGAAGGAGATCATTTCCGTCCCCAAAGCACCAATACCTTTTGATATCGGGCTTTGAGCGAGTCTGTATGTCTCCAGGTAGAGAGAAGTGGAGGGAGAGAGAGGGAGAGAGAGAGAGAGAGAGGGGGGGGGGGGGGCTGAGAACAGGAGGGAGAGATAACATTCTCTCTGGAGAGTTCAGCCACCACTTTGTTTGGCCTTCAGGGGGGTCAAGAGCAATGTCCACACACACACTCATGGAGTCCTCGTAGGGGTCAGTCCAGCAGGAGTTTGCACTCCCCAGGAGGCCTCCTGCTGCATTCTGTGGATTCCTGAGTCTGTCTGGGAGATAATAGTGAGAGAGAGTGAGAGGGAGAGACAAAGACAATGGCTTTGGGTTGTTGAGTGAGGCAGAGTGATGACAGAGGAGGAGAGCGAGAGAGGCCACAGAATGATGGGCTTCATAGTACTGATGGAGGAGAAGAGCCTAGGCTTGGATCAGGACAGTCTGTGAGGGTCCATGAGCATCACGAAGAGACCTCTCTTTATTCTTTCTCACACACATTTTTTTCTTTCTCTCTCCTAATTTACAATTTCGTTCTTTTCCTTTACTTTTTATTTCTTTTCTGTTTCCTTCTTTTGTGTTGTTTTTCCATCCTTTTTATTAATCTTCCTTCCGTCCTAGATTTATTTGTCTTTTTTGTTTTAGACTTCCAATCTTTCTCTATTTGTTCTTGCTTTCATTATCTTTCTGCCTATCTGTCTGCATGTCTTTCTTTTCTGTTTCTTTCCTTTTGTCTCCCTTTTCTTTCTTTCTTTCTTTCTTTCTTTCTTTCTATTTTGTTTTAATTTCTTTCTTTCTGTTTGTTTCTTGAATGTCTTTCTTTCTTTCTTTCTTTCTTTCTTTCTTGTCCATGGTCCATCTATTGTGTAGGACTCCGAGAGAATTCCTAGAATGCCATGTATCCTTCTCTGTCTGGTGTTGACTCACTCATGTCTGAAAGATGATAATTCCGCTTCCCTATCTTTCCTCAGCCCCTCTGTTCTCCATCATCCTCCTGTTTCTCAGAGCAGCTGCTGTGCTTCTTCACTGTGTGGATTTCTTCCTGCTTAGCCTGGATAAAAGCGCTTCAGCTGGACAAGATTATGTAAAGGCTACTTTTTCCTGCACTGTTTTTGTTTGTTAGCTTTTTTCCTGTTGGTACATGCGTTATGTAATTAAAGAGAGAGGACACAGGCTGCGTCCCAGTGCACCTCCATCCCTCACTTGACCTCTTTTTGTTTGTTCCTTTTTGCTGCTGTCTGCACCTCTGATGTTTCTATTTGATGATGATAAAATGTTTGATATGTTAAATGTGTCCTTTAGCCCTTCTCAGGATACAGTGAAGCTTCAGAGCAAAACTGCTGCTCAGTCATTTATACCACCAGCTTCTTTCAAATATGGGTATTTGTGGCACATTCTTGCCTTACATATTTCTAAACCGATAATCACGATTAGCCTTCTTGGAGTAGCGGGAATTGCCATTGTTTCTTAACACTGCCTTTGTTCCTGACTGATTGGGGTTTATGACGTAGGCAAGTGTTTATGATGTAAATGGATTTAATATACGGTAATGTGGGCTGTGGTTAAAGTGAGCTGGGACTTTAAATCCTAAATCTCTGTATATTTTACATAAAGTTTGGGTTTTTGATGTTGGAGGATTTGCTACAGTGTGTAGAACCTTGTTTGACAGGCCTTTGAATGGAGGAGAATTATTGTCAGTGCTAAAATAGCACAATAACAGAACTTTGGAACGTGTGTGGTAATATATATCTACTTGTTAGCGTATTTGTGACCTCCGTTTTAGCCTGCCATCTCATCCTGGAATAGCACAACAAGAGATGCCTCTCTTGCTTTCCCTTTTTCTTCTCTCTCTCTCTCGCTCTCTCTTCTTCCTTTCCCTCTGTCTTCCTGGCCCTCTGCCCCACCATCCATTCTCATGTGGCCCGTTCAGGAAGTTGGGTTGTAAATAAAGAAGGGGTGAAATCTACCCCCCCTTTTGAAATAGCTCTCCTCTCAGATAAAAGCCTCCGTATCATCAGCCTGTTTGACTAATAGTGCCAAACGCACTCACGGGACCAGCGCAATTAGCCATGTTGAATTCCACAAATTTCTGCAAATGTTTAGACTGTTGAGCCCCTTTGAAGTGCTTGTGGAGTCGGCGAGAGCCCAGCCCCTGATTTATGCTCAGTGCTAAAGCTGATTTTTCTGAATGAATTAGGGTTGCCTTTGTTTCAAAAGGGGATGCACCCATAGAACCCAAAGCTGATAACTGTCCATATGCAGACTAACAGTATAAACATGATTCCTTAAATCATCTGCACAAAGTTAAGATTAGGGATCAGTGATAATCTGCTGATGCCGATACATAAACATTTAGGAAATGTAGAAACTTGCACAAGAGCCATCAGGATTAAGACAGAGTCACGCTAGCTTTTTTAAGTTTGCATCACCTTGCATGATGGGCGTGACCTAGGCTGGTGCAGAAGATTGGTAATGGAAAAACATCCTTCTTATTGGTTCAGTTAGCAAGCTTGCTAACTCGCTGACCATAAACAGCCGTGGCATAAAAGTGAGCAGGATTATATCAGATTATTATGTACTTATGCCAGTGCTAGAAACTGATCTATAGCAAAAAAAAACTGTAGACAACTGGCAGTGAGGTGAATTGTGTGCAGCTGCAGTTAGCCATACAGTTAAGTAACACAGACAGCAAGCTAGCTAACTATAACTAAGATTCCCACCTCACTATTTTCTTTGAAGTGATGAAGGAAAAGTTATGTAGTCCTGATTTGAGGTGGTTTTGGAGGAATGTGTAGTTCAGTGTATTGACAAGAATCTGGCGATACTATATGCCCAATACAGAAGTTACAGTTCATTATATTACGATATATTGTGACACTGACAGCAAAGCAATATATCACAATTCTTAAAATATCTCTGACACGGTGTAGAAACTCGTCACCATATACATAGGTTTGGTAATGCTAACTTTAGCTGTATGCCCTTACAGTGCTTGTTGACGTTGGAATGGAAGAGTCTAATGGTGAAGAACACTACCACACTTCACTACTCAAATCTTTGATTGTAGCCTTTTGATTACAAATTGATACTGTGTTTCTGATAGTCGTTTCTGAGAGATACAGTATCACAAAGTATAATATAGCGATATTCAATATTTTTGCTATTTTCGATATTTTCTTACATCCTAACTTGATGTAAGAAATCCTTGTGAAAGGATAGCATTGTAACAAGCAACGGTTAACTAGTTTGCTTGTTGCAGCTGTGAGTGACAAGCTACATTGTACTGACTGAGGAACTTGTCTCTGTTTAGCGTTAGTCAGAAACACTCTCTTGTTGTCTATTGGCTGATGCTCTCAAATTCTTGGAGTTGAGATTCAACTAGATGAAATGTAACAGTGCCTGAAGCAAAATGATTTGTTGCGTTCTCTCTTTCGAGTGATTTGGCTTAATGATTTCTGGCAAGAATATAACTTGTATACACAGTGCAGTTCAATACAGTTACCTAAGTTGTCTCCCACCTACATATAATTGTGACATTTGTACAGGTTACCCTTATTTCTTTGTACAGTGTACATGTGTGTGGTTGTGTTTATGTGTGAGGAAACCCCTTTTGGCATGTAGTGTGAGTGACCAGTGGACTCCTCCATGACTCTTGAGGCTACGGCTAACAGCTGCAGCAACTTGAGAAGCAGAGCAGAGTGAAGAGGAGAGTTCCTCTTCCTGTAGGAGCTTTGGTCAGGAGGTTAAGTGGCCCTCCGTCGTCAGCTGTTGCTGGATGCACACATGAAGAGATGAAGGGGAAGTTGGGAGATGAGAAATTTTCAACAGGTCATATATAATCAAGCTTTTTTAGGCCAAGCATACAAATCTGGGGAAACGTTTGCCTGTGCTGACTTTACAGTGCCAGACATAGGCATGTATATATTTCATTGTTGGACTGTCATGATTACTAGATTAATCTTGATTATTTGGTAAAAGGTATTTGTTAAAATGAACCTCATTGATGAATATTGTGTTATACAAAGGTGGTCTGTTTAGTTTACTAAATTCTGGTACAATTGCAAAAATGAGTGAATGAATTCTGACCGAATTCTTTCTTTCACCAGTCACATAAACAAACTGAATAGATTGCTTGAGTGAGGATGAAGTTGGCTTCTTACTCATAACTGTAGACATGGAGGTAATGTTTAGAAAAGTGCACTGGCCAAGAACCGGGGAAAAAGTACAGCACTTAACCAGGCTACGTCTTTAATTCTTGGCCCATGAATGCAGTGACTTACAGCAGTTACCATTCAGTTTTCCCTTTTTCTTTTTAACTCTATTCCTGTTTTTGAGAGATTTGAGGATGGATTAATAATAGGGGTGTTAACTGCCCAAGGGCATGCGATACGATATTATCAGGATACTTAGGTCGTGATACAATGTTTTTAGGATTTGAAACATTTTACAGTGTGCTGCATTGTGATAAAGTACTGTGTATTGTGATATGTTATCTCTTTCAACTGCAAATTATGTCCCTGATAAGAAACTTAGTCAACATCTGTCTAATGAAAATGCTCAGTTTGTTCCTCTCACTTTAGTCATTTTCATAACAGCAAAATGGTACTGAAATTAATTTTATCATTCTAGAACGTTCAAATATTCAATATAATAGCAGTACTTGGTGCCCATGTATTGACACAATATAGTCACACAAAATATCATGATAATAATCCACATTGATTCCCTCACCACCATCCCTAGTGCCTAACTGATTGGTTGTTAATGTCATCTGTCCTGCACAGTTAAGTATTGTTTCCTTAAAACAGTGGTTATTTTCTATATTACCCATTACACACCATTTCAGGTGGAATGTTATTTGTAAATACTGTTTATTATAAATACTACAGCCATTTTTTGGATTTGTTTTCCTTAAATCTGGAAAGAAGGATTTTAAAATGAAAATCTATGTACAGTTTGTTATTGTTTGATTTCATTGTTTGCGTTTTTTCTTAAACAGCGATTGCTCATTCAAATGAATCCTACTCGGTACTTGATTACTGATATAATTGATGGTGACAGCCCTAATATTCTCATACCATTTAAACGACATACACTCATGTTCTTTGAAGCTGCCTTGCATAATTCTTACTCAAATCCTCGGGGCATTTTACGGCCTCGGAGGCTAAAGCTTAAACTCTAAACACTGCAGTGTTTACTGATGATTAAGCCGACGTTTTCGTAGCAACACATCCATATAGAGTGCCAGTGAATCTTGTTTGTTCTGCTTTATTGCTCTAGTGTTAAGCTCTAATGCATTTTTTCCACTATTCTGTTTACATTGTGGTATTTTTAGCAGAATACTACAATATACTTTCCAGGCATCTGCATAAACCCAACAAACGCCAATGAGATCACCCACATGCACTGTCTGCAAATACCCGTGGATTTAGCTTGTGTGAGTATTGCAGCAAATCCCAATTTAGAGCATTTAGCCTACTGTACAGAGATGAGGATGTGCAGCATTTGACCCTGCCCCTCCCTCTCCCTCTCTCTCCCTCTCTCCCTCTTTTACACGCACCTCAAACAGTGCTGCAGTCAACCTAATGGTACACTCTGTTCCAGCCTGGACACGGCTTGTTTTGCTGCTCTGGCCCTGCACTGGCCAGCTGGGGAGGGGGGTGGTGGAGGGGTCAGCAGGGGCATTTTACCCATTCCGTGCGAGGAGCAGGTCAGCGTAAAGCACGTACGCTTTCGGCTGCACTCGACTAGACAATGACGTGGAGAGGAATACTGGCCGTTAAAGAGGCAGATGGAAAACAAGCAGAGAGGAGGGAGAGGAGGATGAGGAGGGGTTAATGTTTTCTCAGTAAAGTACCCCCTGCCCTTTTCCCCCTCCATCTTTACCTCTATCCCTCCCTCCCTCACCTCACTTCTTCATCTCTTCCCTGCCCCTCGCTTCTGATCTCAAGGAGCACTTAGACAGACAGACAGCTGGCCAAACAGGCTTAACACAGCCATGGCTAGTCTGGCCTGCACACCTAAGCCCATTAGCCTCTCTGCAGAGCCCCAGGCCTGTTAGCCATCCCATTGGTCAGCCCGCGCTCAGACCCCAATGTTTTGATGCCAACATGACCTTAGAGGTTGGGTGATTGCGTGTCTTTGGTCTTTTAGCGCATTAGCCTCAAACCCGGACGTTTAGCACACTACAGCAATGTGGACAGTTTAGACGGTCAGTAGGCTGGGAATTCAGCCTCACTGCTGTCCAGTAGAAAATAACATTCTGGAATGTGTTTGTGTGGATGTGGAGAACTGCATGTACTGCACCTCCTCGTTTGTGTTTTGTGTGTGTGCCCCTGTCCCTGTGGTCCCTTGGGCTAAGCTGCCATGTGCCTTCAAGTCCCTTGCACCGAGCCCTCTGGAATGTCAGGCCTTGCACGGCAGGTGGTCCAGCCGGGTAAAGCCAGAGGAACTAGGAACTGCGTGTGTGCACTAGGGGCCGAAAGATATGTCAGTTGTTCAATACAAGTGGTTGACATCAAGGTTTCTCAGATGTACCGGTGTCAGTATATTATGGCACACCACAAATAAGAGGAGCACTGCTCATTTCTAAGGCCTTTAATGGGTTTACCACTCTTAACAAAGACTGCTGAACTGGTAATCAGCTGCTGCTCACCTTTGGGGTCGTTTGAGCATAATGGCCTGCATTTAGGTGGTCATCTCAAAAGGCACACATTTTTCTTTTTTCAGTCACTTCATCCTGTCAGAGTTGTTTTAATCCAATTGTCTTTCCTTTTACTTAAAAAAACAGTGCTGGACTGCTGAATGGACTGGAGCAAAACCCGAGTGGCCCACGGGTTGCTTTATCGGTCGTTTGTTGTCATGGGCAGCCAGAGAAGCTTGGCGTTGCCTGGGGGAGGATTAAGCCTTGCCTCTGAATCTACATCAGTGCCTTTTTTTTAACCGTCACGCTGTTGTCTTCCCACCACCGCTGTGTGAAAGTGTGTGTTGACAAGGCGAACATTACGCAGACTCTTATGTTAGTCCAGGCAGTTCAGCATGACAGTTAAATAAAGTACCATTGCTAGGGATGCGGTTTGGTAGATGGAACTGATCAACAACGGTACAGATGATAACATAGGATGGACACCGGGAGGCTTGACCAGTTTTTCTGTTGACTAAATAAAGGGTAGAAGACGTTTCATTCACTAGTGCAAACTCTGAATCAAATGGCTTTAAGCAAGCCAGTGAAAACAAGGAGGGGTTAGCATCTTAGCAGGAAATGTTTGGGCTTCTTCAAACTAGAAAGTTTCATGTAGCTGATTTATCTGAATTATATTTGACATTAAGTAGGGTTAAAACTTCATCAGTTTCAGATGGAATATTCCCAGAAATGTACCAGTTTTAACTTAGACCGATTATCATGTCATTCAATACGAAATTATTTTTTACCGGAGTAGTCAGCGTTTTTAGTATCCATGACCCAATAAGCATGCTTGTTCCAAATCTAGACTGCTGTTTGGCTACCTGAATCCCATGCTGCTACATTAACATGTTATTAACACCAGCGCTTCTTGATTAGTCTGTTATCCATTGCAGTCAGTAAATATACCAGCTCCTCACACCTATTTGTGGATAAGCCACACCCACTTTCAGTCTGTACTTCAGAAGAAGGTCAAGGTAGTAGGTCAAGGTATCAGTATTGATAGTGAAACATTCTGAACAGTACCAAGTCCTAATTATAATCCATTACAACCGCAATTTCTTGTACATCTTTTAGTTCTCACATCACTGAACTTGATGTACATGGAAGCAGGTGTGGCCTACATGCAGTCGTACTCTCTTGTACTAGTCAGTCTAGGTCTAAGACTATGTGTACAACAGTTGCTGAAGACGAGTGAGTATTAGTTTGTCTCGCTCCTTCTCTGCCTCTCTTCTGCTCTCTCCAAGGCTATTATGAGATTGACAGTGTGCCGCTGGAGTCGCCAACAGATCGATGGACTCCGGGTCCTGAGGGCTGACAAAGACACGCTATTCATCAGCATGGGTCAGAACACATTTAGCCTTGCTCCAGAAGCACTCATTGTCATTCAAGCACCATGTTTATGGATGGAGGGGGACAGCAAAAGAGTGAGGGAGAGAGAAAGAGACCAAAACCCACTGTGTAGCGTATCGTGCTGGAGTCTGGACCATGTGTAAAATGTTGACTATCACTGTTAAAATATTAAACAGTAGCCTACGTGTAAATGTTTTTGCTCTCAATGGCGGCCTCAGATGACCCAGGGCTTTTGTTTGGGTTTAGTATGGAGGATCATGACTGCATATGAAGACAGATCAGACATATAACAACAGCCATAAGGCAGAACAACTAATGCATTGCCAAAATATCGTTTATCATCAATAACAATGCACGTTGTTTTTAGAAAGCTTTATTTGAGTCATATGCGGCAGTTTCATGTGTGCTCTCTCCCTCTATCTGTTCTCTCGCTCTGTCTCTCCCTTTCTCTCTCTCTTCCTCTCCCTCGCTCTCCCCTTCTCTTCCCCGTCTCTCGCTTTATTCTCTTCTCTCACTCTCTCTCTCCCTTTCTCTTCTCTCTCTCTTGCTCTCCCATTTTCTTCTTTTTCTCTCACCCTTTCTTTCTCTCTCACTCTCTCTTTCTTTGTCGTTCTCAGTCTCAGTCTCAGTCTCTCTCATATCTCTTCTTATCTCTGAATCAGTTACTTTATAGGGGAACATTTTTAAGTCGTTTTAAACCATTTCTATTGGTCCGTTTGTTGATTTGTTGTAAAATGTAAAACAACATGTAAAATGTGCACAGTGTTAAAAGAGAATTCCATCGATTTGTCCATATTGTCTGCATTATTAAACTCAACTGAAATGTTACTGAAATGTTACTGAAATGTTTGCTTAGAAATGCTCTGTTGTAGAGAGACTCTGAGTCTGAATCTGAATCTGTTCACAGTGGTGGGGATAGGAACCAGCTGGAAAGCATTTGATACCCCTAAAAGCCACGTCACAAACTTACTACATAGTTAGAAATAGTTACAGTACACTGCCTGGTGCCGCAGACATTGTTTATGATTAAAACGTGCTTATGTATTTTAAGGGCATCTTGGTTCACTGGTGGGCTTGGATAGTTAATAAAATGGCAGTGTTATTCACCACCATTATAAAGAAATCCCTCTAAAAATCGTATGAAGACACTCAGAATGACTTGTCTGAATGTTTACACCTCAGTAATTGAATTAAGCAGAACTGGTAGGGTTAATGTTTTGATATGATAGTGACAGTATATGCCCTTATTGTGAGTGCACTTCATTGACCCTGTGTAACTGTGTGTCTGTGTGTGTCTGAGAGAGAGAGAGAGACAGAGAGAGAGAAAGGGGCAGAGAGCGGCTCTTTATGTCTGCGTCTTCACATCTGGATTCAATAAAGGCAGTTTGGCAGCTGGGGGAGGAGTTGGTATAAATAGAGTCACTGCTCTAAACCACACCATCCCTCTCAGACTCCGCCCCCACATGGGCCGCCGTTAGCCGCATGCTGCAGTGAGGTTAACGCAGTGTTAGCATAGTGCTCCCTCGGCGCTAGCTAAAGGGACAGTTGTTGTGGAGTTGCGGAGGCAGTAGCTTTGTGGAAACAGTGAGCGCAGCTCCTCCAGCTCTGAATGGTAGGGTGGAGGAGGAGTGGGGTGGATGAGGGGGCTGACTACAAGCCCTGTGTGTGTGTGGGTGTATGTGTGTGTATGTGTGTGAGGCAAGCTGGGTGGGCCTGGAGGACATGGAAACTCTTGATGCAGCCGGAAGAGGTGCACTAAGTGGTGGTATGATTAAGTCCCTATACTTGTGTGCCATGTTTGTCCCTGCACACATATGCGCACACAGTATCAGCTACACTGTGGCCTCCCAATGACTAGTCACTTACAGTCATATATAACAAATTCCCATTAAATGTCCCTCTCACTCCCAAACGCACTCGATCACCCTAGATAATTTGTGTCTGATGTTTGCAACAATCAGACGTGTGGACAAAGTTCAGGCTCGATTGTCTTCAGTCCCAACACAGTGTCAGGAACCTCATGAGCTCATCTGTTTGAGATGTTTGAGGTAGTTTGAGGCAGAGATATGGACTCAAGTCAGCAGCTTGGACTCATGTTGGCTGACTTGCGACTTGACCTGGAGTCGTCCTTTATGGACTCGGACTCAAGGGTGCAGAGCAAAACTAATTACATTAGACAAATTTTAATGCAGCACATGAATCAGATCTTTAATTTCCAACCTCCAACCTGCCTTTGCCTTCTAGGGCTAACCTGTAGCTGTGTGACAGTTGTCCGCAGTCATTACAATGATGCTAGTCTCTCTCACAGTGGCAAGGACAGAGGCACAATAACATGGCTGGCTGGTCTGTATTTTATGTAGTCTGTATACTATGTATTGTGATAGCTTGTTCAGCTGTAGTTTCTGTAGAAACTTTGTTGAAACTTGAGCTGAATTTGCTGCTACGTTGCCTAGTATACTTGCGATACAAACTACATCCTAAGATAGCGTTTGAAGTTGTTTTGCCTCTTTCTTTTAACTGCTGCATTTACTGTGTGTAGAGCCTAGGTTCTGTCCTTCTAGGCATATATGAAGCTAAGCTGAAAGGTTTCTAATAACGGTTTTCATTTTGAAAAAATGCAATGCCAGGGCTCAGACTCGCAAGAAGCAACTTGTGAACGTCTCTGGTTTGGGGCAAGTGTGTAATCATTTTGTCATTTGTCAATTGGGTTTAAGCTTCTACTACTTATTAACTACATTAGCCTTCTGTGCTCCGGTGTGTGGACGTCCGGCATGTCTTGGCTGATCAACTTCATTGGAGGTGAGAGGAAAATTGAGTAAGATTGTGTATTAGATGTTTTGATAAACTGTCACTTTAAACTGTCACGTAACCGACTCTCGTGCCACATCATATAGTCAGTGCCGTCAGTTTGTCCTGCATGAGGTCCTGTCCCAAAACACATGGCTGTGTATTGGGGTATAGAGACCCCCTGCCCCCGCCCTGCGCCACTACCCTGCTCTGTCTGCAGGTGGGGGGTGTGAGGGAGGGGCAGGAGAGCCAAGCCACGCCAGACCCCCTCTTGCTTGAGTGAGTTTGAATGTGTCTGTGGCGAGCTAGAGACGTTGCGGCACTGATGAACCCGTTCACCTCTTGCACGCGCACGTGTTTGTATTTGGTCTGCCTGTAGAAGCCTCATCTGCTCACCTCCGTCACTGATCATTTCATAAACCACTGAGCCAGTCTGAGATGAAGCTCCACAGCACTAGCCTTTGTTGTTTGGGGTTGGGGGCTGGGGGTGGGGTTAGGATGTCCCTGCGAGTGTTTATTAGTTTCTAGGCTTTTCTTTTTATAAGGTTCTTTCTTCCTGAGGAATCCCAAAAATGTTCCTCATTTTAGTAATATGGATTTTTGAATGTCTGCACTGAGAAGCCTTCAAAGGGCAGTATTAAACCAAACCAGCATAAATGTTGTGCTATACTGTGCTGTGCAAAAGGCATTTGATTAAATTCTCTTTAAAAAGCTCTTTGTCTGGTCAGGAAGCATGTATTTGCTTGAACACTAATACTAGAATATATACAAATCATTACTAGTAGTGTTAGTAGTTATGGTGTGTAAGTTAGGTTGCTTTTTCCTAATCCTACCATTCTGGCATCCCTGTATTAATAGTAGTTATAGTCCTTGCTTTGGTTATCAATTCTACTTTATGTTAAATCAAGTGTGCTGGTGCTGAAACGGAACAAATCTGTGCAACAATTCGGAAAGCATACAAGATTTCAACTACTTATAAAAAATAAATAAATAAATAGTAATTCTTGTTAATTTTTACTATTAATATATGTTTGCATTTGTTCTAAGGATATATGATGTTTTTACTGACAAAAGCACACTTACTGACTAGGTTTTAAACTTTAAACTGTTTCTTAGGTGCCTAAGACTTATCCACAGTAACCTGACTATCTAAAAAAATCTAGATTTTTATTTAAACAACATTAGGTTTTAGCATTAAAACAAAGAAAATTTCGGATGTGTAAAGAATATTACTAGTTTAAGCAAATTTGTATCACTGTCTATGTTAAGGCCTTATTTTAAACAGACACTTTTTTGTTTTTAGTTTTATCTCTTTTATTGAAGCTCATGTTCAGACAACTCTCAGGAGGATTGGATCTTTTCATCAGAGGCTTCTACCCAAACTTTTGGAGTCCACATTACTCAAGTGCATACTGTCATTAAAGCAAAAGTCATGTTTAGTTTTGAATAATTTCTACTTTTCAATGATTATAATGAACTGTGTAATTAAAAAAGGAATGCAAAATAGATCTCTGAACCTCGCTGTATGTCAGCATTGTCATAATAAAACCCTGTGTTTCCAAAATGGAAGAAAATAAATGAAAACAGTGAAGGAAAAAGGTCTATAGCTATAATGTACTTCTTATATTTTATATAACTTTAATATTTTAAAGTAACAAGATTTCATTCAGAGTCATGTTAAACCATCTTCCCTGCTGCATTCATCACAAAATCTTCACACAAAGTAAAGAGCAGCTGTTTTTTGTATTATGAAGTTTTGAAGTGCACTATCAGTGAAAAGTGTTACAGCCCCTCCCACCATGGACATGACTGTTGGTATGTGCTGGAAACAAACGTCTTTAAAGTGCAGTCCTTTAGATCAAGGTGACTTTAGAAATGTTAAAAAAGACCTATTTAGTCAGGTGTGCCTAGTCTTTTTACTGGTGATGTTTATCTGACTTTTGAGTGAGATAGTAATGTCATAGTCAAAGACCTTAAGAGAGCAGTTTATGCATATTTCATATTGTCAGTCGGTCTTTCGGTGTTGGAGTGAGCCTGCTGTTGTAGCTGGCGAGACAGAAAAGCAAGGACGAAAGGGAAGGATAGAAAGCTAGCATAACAAAAACAGCCCCCTTCTCTTCAGACTGCGGCAGCAGACTGTGACCCTTGGTCCATAAATCCCTCTGCTAGCAAGGAGAGAGAGGGACAGGGAGAGAGAGAGAGAAGGTGAGAATGCTGGGGTCAGGTGCTTCAGTGTGACGTGTTTTGCTGAAGTGTGTTTGTGAAGCACTTATTTAAAAGTCCTTCCCTCTTCTATTTGTCAGTGTAAGATTGTTCATGGCAATCACAGTAAGCCTAAAACTAGACTTTTTAAAGAAGCTCTGTGGATTGCCCTCTGTAGCTGGTTGAGGAAAACACCAAACAAGTGAATTCTTCGAATCAGCGTAATGCCGTTCTGTCATAGTTCATGCTTGAACTCAGCTAAACTTCTTTTCTTCAGAAACGGAAATTAGCTTAAAGCCCACTAACCACCCCAGTGCATGTTGAAATGTACTTACCCTCATCCGTACCCAAAGCAACATCCAACAGAACGAAGCCCCGCTGTCCTGAGCTAATGTCTCTGGCTTTGATTTAGCTCTGCTTTTTTCTCTCTCTCTTGCTAGCTTTCACTTTACGCTTCCAGAATGAATGGCCATATTTGTATTATCCCCACAATTCAGCTATTGTCTTACAGCTAAAACTGAGAGCTAGGGTAGATCCCAGTACATGGGTCTGGGACAGATGAAGGCTTGGCAAGGAGGAAGTGTTTCCCTTTGCTACTCTGGAACTTGTCATATAGCCTTTGTGCATTGTTAGATTGTGTTGAGCTGAATTTCTGCTGTCCTTTGTTGAGCTATTGTGTAATACAGAGATCCATGTTGACATGCCCTTAACTTGCCAAGGCGTACCAATCCACAGCTGAGCTACTGTGGCCAACAGTTGTGTCATGACTGCAAGCAAGATGCCAGTTTGGGTTGTGAGCGTTGTAGTGATGCATGAGGCATATGTGAGTATGGTGAAGGTGGATGAAGCAGGTTTTTAATTTCCTCCTTTCCAAGTTCAGTTCACTTTTTGCAAAGAGGCTAATGTGACATTCAACCAGTAACTGCTGTCTCCATGCACCCTTGTCCAGGGTTAGCTTTAGTATTAGCTCATCTTAAAGAGTAGCTGATTAATATTTTATTATTATTGATTGTTATTATTTGTATTAATTTTGAATAAGCTGTTTTTAAATACACTCCTCGGCATGCCCGTAACGTTTGTTTAGTGCCACTGGACATCTGTATCTGTTACCTCAAGTGCTGTGGTTGGTGAGCTTGACAGACATAGCAACAGTAACCAAGGCGTGCAAGACTTTTCAGAATAATTTAAGTGATGGTTTTCTGAAACCGTGATGCTGAATGGCCAAACGATATATAGCATTTGATAGTGGTTATTGCAGATTTAGTTTTATCACGCGCTGCGACCATCAGACATTTATTATGGATGTTTTTCTTCAGCTTTTAATGAATGAAGAAAAACATGATGCAACAACCATAATCGTTTTGGTTCAAATAATGCAGGTTGATCTTTGTTTCATGTGAAAGGAGTTCACAAGTGGGTTCAACTCTCAACTTCTCCATTGAATTTTTGATAACACTTCAATATCTGCTAAAAATACAGAATGCAGTAACACAACAGAAGCAGAAAGAAAAGTGTGCCACCCAGTTACTGTGTAAACTGAAGTCTATCAGAAGAGGCTCGAGTATTGTTTAAGTTGTTTTCCCTCTTTCCTTTCTTCAGTCAAGGTGACCAGAGCAGTCAGGCATGATGCCCCATAAGTCACTGCACAGCGCTTTCATAGGTCCAACAAAGGGATTTGCTACCAATCAGTCTTGAAGGACATTATGTACAGTATGTGTATGTCCTCACCCCCAGCGATGTGCAATGTTCTTTTCTGAGTGCCTTCATATATTTAAAATGAAAGAGGCCGGTGGGGTGAGGAACGGCGTGGCGCTCGTAAAAGTGCCGTTCCTGAGCTGTGAGCGTTTGCAGGCAGGGGAGTTTGATCCTGACTGAGATATGGAGGGAGACGCACATGGTCATAAAGTGCTTCAGGTGTGCCTGAGGCTCCATACACACAGACCTTAAGAATGTCAGCTTGCAGGCGCTCTGGAGGAGTTCACCTTTAATCTGGTCTGTGCTGCGTTAAATAGGACTGCATCATGAACAGCAACACTGAGAAACAGACTTAGAAACAGAGACTACTGCTGTGTTCATCAATAACTGCCTGTTTGTGCACTGCAGTGTTTACTTGTTGTTTGGTCTGAAATGTGTGTATTTGTAGAGATTGTAAGGATCGGTGATTTTCCCTGTCATCTTTCTTATCACCTGCTTCTCTCACTCTGTCTATCATGCTCTCACCATCTTTGTTGATTGATCAGGAAAGAACTGAGAACTCTTATAGACCTTGGTGTACAAGTACTTCCTAGTTAGTGCTACTCGTTTACGGGAGGTGCACGTGAGTAACTCGCTGACCCTGCTTGTGGCGTTCTCGTCTCTTCATCCCTTTAATATTCCTTATTACAAATTGACTATTACAGATTGACTATTACAGATTGATGGCAGACGACGGTCAGTCACAGTAAATCAGCTGACTGAAAATGAATAGTGCCGCCTACAACTGAAGCAGTGACTGACCGTCTAGACGCAGAGTGAGGCGTGCTTGTTTCAACAAGTCTGTGTTTGCTGCTCGACTCCTTTCACTGTCCGCAGGAGTTGCTTAAGAGCTTTTTACGAGATGAAGTTATTTTGTTTTCTCAGACACGCGAGAATAAACCACAATTCAGTGTTTGATAAACTTCACCTCACTGTTTGATAAACATTACCTGTGTTTAATAAGCGTTGCCTCAGAGTTTAATAAACGTTACCTCGGCGTTTGACAAGTTTCCTCAGTGTTTGATAAACCTCTGGGTTTGATAAACATTATCTTAGCGTTTCACTGTTATCTCTGTATTTGATAAACAGCTCAGTGTTTGCAAAACATTGCCTAAGCATGTGATAAACCTTTCCTCAATGTTTCATAAACATTACCTCAGCATTTGATCAGTGTTATCTCTGTATTATAAGTGTTACCTCAGCATTTGATCAGTGTTATCTCAGCATTTGATCAGTGTTACTTCAGCATTTAATCATTGTTACCTCAGTGTTTGATCATTGTTACCTCAGCATTTGATCATTGTTATCTCAGTGTTTGATCAGTGTTACCTCAGTGTTTGATTTGTTATCTCAGTGTTTGATAAGTTGTTACCTCTGTGTTTGATCAGTGTTACACCAGTGTTTGATCAGTGTTACCTCAGTGTTTGATACGTGTTACTTCAGTGTTTGAGCAGTGTTACCTCAGTGTTTGATAAGTGTTACTTCAGTGTTTGAGCAGTGTTACCTCAGTGTTTGATAAGTGTTACTTCAGTGTTTGATTCGTGTTACACCAGTGTTTGATCAGTGTTACCTCAGTGTTTGATGTGTTATCTCAGTGTTTGATAAGTTGTTATCTCTGTGTTTGATCAGTGTTACACCAGTGTTTGATCAGTGTTACCTCAGTGTTTGATTCGTGTTACACCAGTGTTTGATCAGTGTTACCTCAGTGTTTGATAAGTGTTACTTCAGTGTTTGATCAGTGTTACCTCAGTGTTTGATAAGTGTTACTTCAGTGTTTGATTCGTGTTACCTCAGTGTTGATTCGTGTTACACCAGTGTTTGATACATGTTATCTCAGTGTTTGATAAGTGTTACCTTGGTGTTTGATCAGTGTTACACCAGTGTTTAATCAGTGTTACACCAGTGTTTAATAAGTGTTACCTCAGTGTTTGATCAGTGTTACACCAGTGTTTGATAAGTGTTACCTCAGTGTTTGATCAGTGTTACACCAGTGTTTGATA
>CM067486.1:14749812-14787519 GCA_034552555.1 Semaprochilodus insignis
GGGTGGGGGGTTTAGTCCCTGCGTTCTGAGACTGCGTCTTTATGTCTACTCTGACTGTGACCATGGCACAACACTGCACAAAGGGGGCCATTGTTTGTTTGGGGGTGTGCGTGGGGGGCGGGATGGTGGGGGGTTGGAGAGGGTGGAAGCTATTTCGTTTCATTCATTTCTGGAAGTCCTGTTCCTTCGAGGTGGCTAATACTTTTCCTGCTGTTCACTCTTTCTTTCCTTCTTCCTTATGCGCTCCCTCTTTCACACATCTCCTTAGCTTCTGTTGCTCTTTATGTCATTCTGCTTCCTGTGTGTTTGTCTCACCCTAAACTCTGCTCTGTGTGTGCGCCTTTCTCACTGTTTAGATGGCCGATGCATAAGCGCCCCCTTTATCCCTCTTACCCCCACCTGTGCTTTCACAAGCCCTGTTGTTATGGTAGTCTCCTGGGCATTAGGCAACATGTTGCTGTGTCTAAAAGAAGCGTGAGGAGATGGTGTGGGTTTCTCAGCATCAGTCTGAAGGAGGTTATTCAGCTGCAGTTTTGGAATATAATAATTGATTACACTAATTTTATCTCAAGTGTGGACCAATCATGCTGCACTAAAAAGCTGACATTTGTGGCTGGTTGTTATTAGACATTCTTTTCTTTTAAACATGAAACACACCAGTACTTCCAGTATGTCCTATATGTTCTATTACGTGCAACATAAATAACATTATTTGCCTTTTAACAGGCCAAACAGCCATTTAAAATACTTTTCTATTGATAAACATCAATAAAGTAAAAGACAATTAGCTATTCAGCACAATTAGCCATGCATAATTATGCTACAGCATGCTGGTATAGATGTAGCTGCAGCATTCATCCACAGCTGAAGAGCACCCATCCACCTCATGTTATTTTATCAACATCATAAAACAGAAACACAGATCAGCCAGAATAAGCATAATCAATTGTCTGATTAGTGTTTGGAGAAAAACCTGTACAGTTTACTGTTTTTATTTATGCATTGTTGTGTTTTTTTGTTTTTTCTCCATTCTAATCCCGTGCAAATAGTCAGCAGAACATTTTAATTTTTTTTCTATCATTTAAAAATGTACCAAAATATAAGCATGGGGAAAATGAATAGCTCCTGCTGCATTAAATAATGCAGGACTTCAATTGAACCAAATTGTTGTGAGGTCAGAGACTGACACTGCTACCCAGCAGAGATGACAGAATCAGAGTCAGGGCCACTTTATTGATTCTGAATCGCTTTATTGGTTGTGCATCGATTGTTTTGGGGGAGTGAGGCGGCTGTTGGCCCAACATGTGTCTGGCTGTAAAGTCTGGCACTGTAAGGGTCTGACTCCTCCTGCCATGCTGGAGCGATGTTTCACCTCTCCAGCTCACACAGCTCACCCAGCCCGTCTTAATCCGACTAAGAGCTAATCTGTCACATGGGGAAGAAGAGGGGGGCTGGAGCCACCAGACTGTCTGACTCACTCCATTCCCCTCTGCCCTTTCTCTCTCTCCCCCCTCTCTCTCTTTCTCTCTCTCTTTTCATCATCCTGCCTCCCATGCCAGACGAGGAACACCTGTCTGGTACAGAGATCAATCCCTGTGATTCAGCCTCGTCTACATCTACAGTGTTTGCCATCTACTGTTTACTTCTTTCTCTCTCTCTCTCTCTCTCTCTCTCTCTCTCTCTCTCTCTCACAAACACACACACACACACACACACACACACACACTCTCTTCTCTCCCTCTCGTCTCCATTACCATCACGCTACTATGGATGGAATCAGATGAATATGTTCCCCTGACGGTATTTTGTTTAGAAATGGAAGGGAATGTTCTGGGCCGTCCCCTGCTGTTCAGGCAGGCCGTCTGCTGTATGACTCTCAGAAGCCCCTCTTGACCATTATGATTGATTTCATGGGTCATGGTTAAATAGCTCTGTTTTCATGGGTATGTGTTGTTTGTGTCAAAGAAAAAGAAGAAAAGCAGAGTCAGAGAATGGACAAAAGAGAGATAGAACAGGCACAAGTACCGAAATTAAATCGGTCGGCTGTTTTGTATGATGATGATGATGATGATGATGATGATGTTTATTTTAAATACTGTTATTGGTCTCTCTAACAGTAAGTATCAGAGCTCAGTACATACGATTTTGCCATTCCTTCCCACATGCTTTATGAAGTCTTTCTGGACTCTTCTTTTCACAGTAATGTATATTGGAATGTTTTAAATGTTTTCCTTAGGTTTCTATTGTTTAGTTTTTATACCATGATTACTCAATCAGTTATCAAAATAATTGATAGATCAATTGCTTACTAATGCATTGAATAGTGACATGTCTATAATAGAGATTAATATATAGCGATGCACTGATATATTACAATTTCTGGCCCAGAAATCCTGTATTACATAACATATATTATTCTTTGAGCATATTTGTTGATATATAAGCATTAACAACTTGTCCTAACAAAAATACTGAACCAGATCAGACAAGCACACAGACTGTTCACATGTATTAAACTAGTCAAATTAACTGAAACTTTTAAATTGACATGAATCTGAACAGAGCTGAAGAGATGTGTGAATATCCATATCGTCGCTGTCCAAAGAAAAACAAGTATCTCCAAAATGGCAACTTTACAGGAGAGGGCAAAAACCTGATTGAATTTGCATGTAAGTCAGTGGAGACAGACAGTTTTCCAAGCATGTTTTAGATATTTCTGGTGATCCATTCATCATGAAATGTCCACCCAATGTAAACAGCAGCTCATGTGATCAAATGATGCCAAAAAATAAAAATCGACCAAATTGGAGATACATGGTTTCACTGGACAGCGACGATATGCAAGTCTGAAGAGATGTAAACTATAATAACTAATACATATTGAATATTACAGAATGATATGAACATTTTGAATAAGCATTATGTTACAGAAGGAGGTCTACTGTAATAGCGAGGTTTGTTGGTTCCAACTGAAGTTGCAAATGGTCCAAAGTACCCACAGTGGTTAATGAGCATTAAAGGTCTGGGGAAAGAGCCGGTTGCCCTGGCTTTGATTGCCCTGAAACCTCTACCAGAATCTGATTACCAACACGTATCACAGAAAATAGTAATAGTAGTAGTAGTAATAGTAGTTTTGTGACTCATACTTACCATGATGTCACTGTCAGTATAAAACCTTATATTTCCTAAATGGTATTTTTTCACAAGAAGGAAAAAAAAACATTTCTAACTTCAAATGGAGAACAGATTTGATCTAAGTAATTTTGGAGCATTCCTACTGGTCCATTCATCATGAAATTCTGAAAAAAAAAAAAAAACAACCCAAAAAAACAGAAACATGGAGATAGCCGTTACACTTCAAAGTGAAGTTCTTACTCTGCACTCTGCTCTACCTCCCGTACTACAGGTTACTAAACGGATACAATATAAGTACTAAGTAAGGAAAGCTCAATTAATAATTAATAATATTAATAAATAACTAATATGATTTTAATGCAAGAAGAGTTAAGTATGAGTGAGAGTTAAATGCTGGAACTGGAGAGAGCGAGAGAGAGAGTACATGTGGGACAGAGTCTGTAAAGAGAACGTGAAAAGGGGAGAATAGAATAATGATGTCACCGGCAGCCAATCAGGAGTGTGAGCTCAGGAGCATTTCAGGCCTGTCAGCTGTCCTGTTCCATCCACATCAGAACACGCGCACCCTGTGTCTCTCTCTGTCCCCACCATACACTAAGATGTCTCTTCTTCCAGTCAGCTTTATTCATCTCGTCCCTCTGACGTAACTGCTAACCATCTCTCATTTTCTCATTGTAGAGCGCAGCAGAAAGGCCACTTAAAGGTAATTGCTGTTGTTAGTGTCAATAGCGATTAAAGATTAGAGAATGGCTGTTATTCACATTTGATTCATTTTATAGGCTGGAAACTTCATCTGTGTTTGCAGTTGGGTGAGAGAGAGAGAGAGAGAGAGAGAGTGAGATAATGACGTATGGCTCAGTGCGTCCGGACTGTAAACAGCGCTGTTTTCCACAGTCCGGTGCGTCTGCCTTATTTGGCCACACCGTTAGCCGCCGCTTAACAAGCGCACGCTATTAGGGGCCTCATTGTTTATAGCTCGCTAATAGTTGCTTAGCGTAATCAGATCTTTTTAATCCCAGCCGTAAAGCCGCACCACAGCTCTGGCCTCCCAAACAATAGGTGCCAATAAGGGGGTGTTAAACGCTGCAGCCTTGCCACCTTTTTACGCTAACACAAAGCCCCCTTGCCCAATGAGATGGGATCAAATGAGTGGAAGTCACGACTAAACACTCGCTTCTATTGATGACAGTTAAAAGAAGCAAGTCATACCACTTTCCTTATTTTCAGATTATTAGAGGTATAGAGGTGTTGTTTTGCTCTGCAGTTTACATTTAATTACATTAAAATATACGTATACATATTACATTTATTAACACTTCACATGTTACTTTGTTTTGAAATCATGAAAAGGCTTGTTGGAATTCCAGACCTTTTCTCTGTTACAAGGCAATGTCATCAAGTAACACAGTCCTTATTACCAAAGAACCAGCGGCATTGTTAAAATAGCCATGGCGACAGGAGGTCCAAGCTTGTAACAGGATTACGCTTTGGTGGTTGACCGATCAGAACAGAGTGGACGAGCTGACCAATCTGAGCACACTGGGCACATAGGGAGGTGGGACGTAAAGACACAGGATCTCTAACAGAGCATTTCAGACAGAGGGTGAACACAAACCTACAGTATGAGGATAAATATTGTGTTTTGGCAAAATTGACCCCAAAAATACAATTTTGAGTGTTAAAAATGTGTATAATAGGTCCCATTGAATGTAAGCATTCGTTATCGCTGGCAATAACTGACCTCTGCAGTTAACATGAATTGGTGTTGTCCACTTTGCACCCCTAGTAAAGCCGTATTTGTGATGATTTAATTAATAAATGCGTCTTAAGAAAAGATACTTTTTACATACAGCATTTTTTTTAGGTGATGGCATGCACAGTTGGATGATGTGTTTTGTTGCTTTTTGGAGTGCAAATAATTAAATATATCCCCTACACAGTTTCTGCACGATTTAATGCAGAACTTCTGTTCATTTGATGAATTTAATAAATAAAACATAATAAAATAAAAAACATAATAAAATGTGCAAAATAAATCAAACAGCAAATAAATAGAAATTATGGCCTAAAGTTAGCCGTATAGCTGTAAATTCTCTATAGAGGATGTGTTAGCTTATTTTCACTCCATCAGAACAAGTCATTTGACGGGGGAAACTTCACGCCTCTGCATATGACTGTAGTTTACAGCTGGTACTGAAGTGAGATGTGGGTGTGAGGTGTTCTCGGCTCTTTGTGAAACGGGGCCCACTGGGTGGGGGTGTGTTTGGCTGAGGGGCCCGGGCGGGCGGCACGCCGACCCACTTACCGGTACAGCCGGAGCCTCGTCAGTTACAGTGCACATGAAAGCGAAGAGAAACAAAAGCAGTGAAAGGAGCCGGGCGGCCGGCGCGCTCCCAGCAGCTGCTCAGTGTAAAGAGCACTGCAGCACCAGCCTGTTCACCCACACAACAAAAAGAAGCCCACACGCACAACCTTCACTTCTTCCCCCAAATTAAACAGCGTAAACGAGAGGACGCGTGCCTGCAAGTGTGTGTGCAGGGGGGAGCCAGATGCTGAATGTTAAGTAGTCGGGGATGCCAGGCAAAAAGGTGGCAGACGCACGCTGACTGCTCAAAGAACAAAAAGGAGAAGAGCCAATAAAGATGGAGAGCAAGACTGAAGAAAAGGGAAGACAGAGTGAGAGACAAAGAGGGAGAGGAGGGAGAGGGAGTAAGTGGGGTAGGTGAAAGGAAAGGAAGGAAGAGAGAATAAAGAGACAGAGCGAGTAAACAAGAGGGAAAAATGAGGAGAGAGTCTGAGAAAGATAGGGAGGGAGTGGGAGAGAAAGATACAGAGAGGGGAGAAAGATACTGCAGAGGGAGTTGAGAGTAACTGGAGTTGTGTGCTGTCAGACGCAGTGCCCTTCACAACCTGCACTGAAGACTCACCTCTGACAGTAAAAATTTCTGGACTGCTGCTGAGGAGTTCCTGACTGTATCTCACACAGACACACACACACACACACACACACACACAGGGTCTCTCTCACTCCCTCTCTCTCACACTGCTCTTTTAACAGTAGCAAAACACCTAAACACAAATGTACAGTAGACACTGTACATACTAGTGCACTAGTACATATAGTGTGAATTTATAAACAATTATTAACATATTGAGAATAGTTAAAACATTAAATGTGGGCTGTGCAACAAGTTATTTTTACTTTATGTTTTACTTTTTCCAAAACATTCTCCAAATCAATACAAATTATGCACTAAAAATAATGTGTTCTCTGTAGAGGATGTGTTTGCTTTTTTTCCTTTCAATCAACAGAACATGTACTTAGATTTTCCAACTTTTGAATATGGCTGTATGTAAATAAGCTCTGTTCTGATTGGCTGCCCTTTAAAAGAGCAATATGTAAGAGGTTTAGCTGAAAACATTCCAAAATGAACTAACATCATCAACAGAATACAACAGTTTTAATGGTGTGTCAAAAGCATGTATGTATTGTGATATTAACTAAAGTTAGCATGCTAACCAGCTAGCCCTGTCTCGTAATACCACTTTGTATCTCAAGAGGTGATAGTGAAGCACTGTAGAGTTGGGTCAGCATCTCTTGTCGGTTTTGTTGATGGTACTAATCCCTGTTAGATCAGTTAAGGACAGGTAGCCAATGAAAACAAGAGTAAACACAACAATGGCTAAAGCTTTTGACAAGCGACCATTATAATGACCACCACTGCCTGCTTGCTTCAAGAAACCATGTTTAGCAGCAAACAAAAGAAGTGATGTAAATAGAAGCAAAACAGAGTTCAAATTAGCGTTACTTTCCACCACTGGAGAGGCTTTTAGTAAGTGAACAGATGCAGTTTGATGCTTGGGGGGATGTGGCGTGTGTGGTGTATTTTCTGGTGATGTTGCCCCCTGTTGTTCGGAGTATGAATCTGACAGGTTGCGTCATCTTACAACTTGCTTAAAAAAACAGTTCTTTGTAAATGAGTAGGGGGGCAAATAGGCAGATACATGTAAATACATCAGTTTTCATGACACAAAAACTGAATTCAAAACAGGCTGTTTTTGCAGCTTAGTTTCCATATATGAACTGCGAAGTAAATGGTATGTTTGGAAACTGTGACAGTGTTTACATAGTACTACTGAATGTCGTCTCACTCTTTTACTTAAAAACCACTACACAGCCACGACAAATAACAGACATGACTGAGAAACAGTCTGAAGTGTGGATTAGTGAACCCATATCCTATCTGTTTAATAAGGTTAGTATCGGTTCCGTGTAAGAACAGTACATCAGTACATCATCGCTAGTTATCGTCTTTAGACGAGCAGCTTATAACGTTCTGATCAGTCTAAGAGCGACAGTTTTACCCAAACGGAAACAGGACATTGCACTGCTTTGCTTTAGACCGCAGGCCAAGACTACTGCATCTCCTTCAGGCAATCTAATATACAGATGTCATTTTAAATCCAGATGTACCAGCAGAACACTGTGTATTTGTGTGTGTATGTGTGTGTGTGTGTGTGTGTGTGTGTGTGTGTGTGTGTGTGTGTGCGCGCGTGTGTGTCGACAGTGGCGCTCTGCTGCAGAGCCCCTGATGACTGCCCACAGAAATAGGGCTTGGCAGACATGAAGCTGTCTGAACCTGGAGACTGAAGAGGCGGCTAGACGCTCGCTGTCCTCACACACACACATGCACACAGTGCTTTAATAAGCCAATGAGGGGAAGAAAAATGAACCTGAAATACCGTTAAAGGTTAAAGGATCTTTGCTCCTGGTCTTGAATTGAAAACGTGTATGTGTGTGTGTGTGTGTGTGTGTGTGTGTGTGTGTGTGTGTGTGTGTATGTGCGTGTGCTCATACTGAAACTGACAGGTGCAGCATCACAGTGTGACTGCATTCTGATACCATCAGCTCAGCATGTGAACTTACATCAGGTCTTAGAACTATAACTAACCATCATTTTTATTAATTGATCAACTAAGCTAACTGCTTATATTGACCCATCACTATAATAAGGAAAATACAGGGGGTCCAAGCGGTTAATCAGGGGGTCCTGGATTAACAGCTTGGACCCCTCGAATGTCTTAATAAATGAAAAATCGGGGGTTACCTGGATATAAACTTAGCAGAAAATGGATGCTCAAATACAAATTCAGGTAAAGGTCATTGTTAAGCTGCTTTACTCACAGTCAGTAAGCATCTGTCTTTAGTTTTCTAACCTACTAGAAATGCAGTACTGGTCTGCCTCATGGTGGTGCTTTAGCAAACTGGTTCCAAAACTGGACCAAACTAGACAAGGAATTCTTCCAGAAGAAGAATTGTTAAACCAGACATTTTGTTGAAGTTACGTTCAGCGCTGCTATCACAAATGGCCAGGCATCGCTGGAGTAGCCAGACAGTATGGGACCCCCCCAAATATCAGGAGGTGTTTTGCACACTAGGACTCACCTGTTAGGAATCAAAATGTGATTGATTAATTCCTCTGTCACTGTGTAATTATGATGATATCTATCTAGATACCACAGAGAAAAACAGTCCCTGATTGGTCAACTTTCCACTGGTGTGGTGCAGTAAAGTAGCGGAATTGAACTAAACTGTCTGTATGAAACAAGAGAAGCCATATTGGCCCAATGCTTCCTGTATGGTGTTGTCATTAAAGCGGCTGCATGTGTCAGATGAATAGAGCTGGATAACAATTCTCTAATTGTACTTACTGAATCACTTCAGTACTGTTGAGTATAAACAAATTACCTTTCATTCCAACCACACTGTATGCATGCTATTAACATCAGCACTTCTTAGTCTGCAGTTTATTGCGGTCAGTGAATATACCCATTTCCAGCACCTCGGAGTCACTGCATATAGCAGTGTCAGAGAGCAGTCAAAAGAGTAGCTGTACATAGAAAGTGTTGCATCTATAAACATCAAGCTCAAATTCATTTTTACACTTGTATAAATTTCATCAAAGTAATCTTTCAACATCATTTAGAAATTCAGCCCGTGTGGTTTCAACCAGTCTATACATCATAAGGTCACTGTTCAGCTAAGACATAAGAGATGGTAAAAAGACTAGGCTTGTAATGACGACTGAGGTAAAAGATGATTAGTATTCGTCTGTTTATCTGGCTCAGTGTAAATTTCAAGTCACATGAGATCTACTCTGGCCTTTTGTGGTCTTCATTTAAAGCAGTAATGACAAAATGCTGAGTGACTACGAGACAGTAGTTTCTGATTTTTGGATGCTGCATGATGCAGTTCACCGCCATGCCTTTGTCTGTACGCTCATTTCTAACAACTTAAACAATGGAAATCCATGTTTGTATTTTTTCGCTAATCAGTGTTGTTGATTTTGTTGGCTTATTGTTGCATAATCCTGACTGTCAAAACTAAATCTTATATCCCCACAATGGTAACATTTCAATAGAAGGAAAAAGTTTGAATGTCAGTATTGTGTCGATACATGGAGACAAAGTATTAATATTTTATTTTATAAATTACAAATTCACATCAAACCTTTTTGGTACTAGAATAAAAAATGCTTTTTCAGTCTACTAGTTAGTGCAGAGTTTTGTTTCTCTTGAGGTGAACAGGGAAAGATGGAGACATGGGAGAAAGACATTTTCCTTAGGGAATGTACTCTGTAAAAAGAGCAACCTAAAAAATGACTTCAGTTTTACTCAACTCAAAAAATTACTTTCATTGAAAGAATCGTTCGTACAAAGTCCTTTTTTTAGGTTGAGTAAACCAAATTAATTTGCTTTTAACAAAGTGAAGTAATTTTTTTAAGGCTGGGCCAACAAAACACTTTTACAGTGAAATTTGCAGTTAAAAAGTAAAAATATTTTGCAATATATGTTATCACAATCTCAAAAGACTTGAGTATCATAATGATATGCTGTCGTGGGACCTAATTTCTATTGGTCTGTTCATCGTGGAATGTTCTCACAATGTTAAGGACAGTGTAAATAATTTAAAACTGAAGAAGAAAATGGAGTGATGAGGTTCTGATCTGACAGCATGATGATCACTGTTAACTGGAATCAGTAATCACAGACTCACAGGTACTGTCAGAATAATCTCAGTTGCTGTTTCCACTTTATCATACCTGCAGTGAAACTGTGGCAGCAGAATAAACTCAAAGCCCCATCAGCAGCCCGCCTTACGCTGCCAGGAAACCCCCTGCATCTAATAAAGCAGATCTGGGAAGTGGAGTATTTTTAGCAGCAGCTCACACTGAAGGGGAAACGCTGGCAAATCTGTGAAAACGGAGAGGAAAAAAAGCCCCACTTTATTTGCATTAGCTTGTTGGTGGCATGCGTTCAGCACTGCAGCTCTGGCCCTCTGCGTGTCTCTGTAGGGCTGCTCCGCTGGCATGCAGCTTGGCGTGACGCTGGCGCTGATTTGGCCTGGAAGTTGAATTTTCAGCAGCCTGAGCAGATCAGGGCCTGGAGCAGAGCATAGACTGACCGCTCGCTCTCAAGTCAGTTAATCATTTAGTTATTTGAGGTGTAAAAGCACATCAGTGATGCATTAATCTGCAGATTGGATTTTGCTGTGTAAAAAAAATTATTGTACACACTAAGATGCAAAGGTTTGGCACCCATGGTCAAATGACATGTTGAGTTGTGAAAATAAATATGGATTCTCTGCAGAGAAGACACTTCTGCACATTTTAATGCACAATTACTGTTAATTTGCAGAATTGAAAATAAAATGTGGCCTGTGCAAAATGGTGTGCTTAAATAAGCAGCAAATTTCCCATGTAAGTTTGTTCTCTGTAGAGGATCTGTTAAAAAAAATCAACAAAGGTTGCTTGATTCCCTAAGGTGTACAAACTTTTGTATATAACTCTTTATTATTATATATATTATACTCACTTTCTGAGCAGACTAAAATTCTCAGACTGTTGTCATGTGTAAAAAGGCGTATTGTTTTATTAACTGTGTAAATACCGTAGTTCCTGAAATCAAATCCTGGTTACGTTATGTACCTGATAATATGTAGCATGATTCATCATACCATCCCATGTAAAACACAAAATCCTTGTGTTTTCCTATTATTATTATTATTTCTCATCAAGATCATGTAATGATCCTTGTCTGCCTCTAAAACAACTTCTGATTTTTGATTACGCCACTATTAGGACTGTAACGATGCACTCGGCCAACAGTTCTATTCCCGATGCTGGATTTACATAGGATTGTGTGTTCTTAAAAAAACTTTAAAAGTAATTTTAATTAAAATAATGGAAAATAATTGATGACTGTAATCATGTTGTTGCACAGCGTACTAATGGCACTAGAGCTAGGAGGCTGGAAGGGTGTCGGAGTGGGTTATTGGTTATTGCTGATATTCAGCTGGTAGGCCTAGGTAATAGAAAGCTGGTTCTTCGTGATGCACATTGTCCGTATTTGCATTGCAATATCACAGAGTCATAATGTGTTGTTACACCCCCAATCACCATGTAGCAGCAGGCAGGGAAAAATTATCATCCATTCAAATCATGTTTTACCTACAACCTTCCACCAACCTCACTTGGCATCGAGCTCAGGGACCTTCTCAGACACAGTGTACCACTGAGAAATACAGTACTGTGCAAATGTTTTAGTCACCTAAGAAAGTTGTATATAAAAAGCTATGTAGCTATTAAGCCAAGTTGTTAATAATGGAGTAAGTGTTCACTTGTATGTATGTCAGTGTTCATTTAACTGTTTTCACACCTCTCCTGAAAGAAGGGCAGGTTCACTTAGTATTAGTTATCATCCAGTTCCTGGTTTGGTTAAAGCGCCCCCCCCCCCCCCCCCCTCAATTCACAACGTTCGAACAACTCCAGAGAAATGGTTTTATATGGTTTGCACAGTTTTATATGTCATATTTCAGAGGGAGAATCACTATGATTTTCCATTCATTGCCTTTAAACATAAATCTTACTCATATCGTGCCTAAACAAATGAAACTGCATTGTAGTGAAATATGAGATTACAGTCTGCATCAGTTTGTTGTGAGGGATTTATGCACCTGGTTGGTAGTGAGCTTTCTGGAGGATGGCAGGTTGAGGACGGGAGCGGTGGCGAGAGAGAGGGAGATGGTGGAACGTTCCGTGCCAGTGAACGCGAACTGTTTTTCACAAACATGACAGCCGAAATCAGAGACCTGGGATGAACTGAGAGAGAGAGAGGGAGAGGGAGAGGCCGAGCTCTCTCTGTCTTAATGGAATATGTGGCTGCTGTCTAGGGATGAGCATCCACAACCCACACACATACACACACACTGCGTGCACACATGACTGAGTAAAGTCAGTGTGTGCCTGGATTCTTCTCCTTCGGATAGTATTTAGTCTGTGCTCTGTCTGCAGTATGCGTTGGAGCTCTGTCTCTGTTCCACACTGACCATAAAGCACACTCGGAGTGGAAAATGGTTTGAATCGAGGTCGCTGTTCTTTGGCAGCGTGTCTCCGTGTAATTAACTATTTTGAACTAAAATATTTTGGGGCGAATACCTTTAAAGATCTAGCATGCTGTTATTTTAAGTAGCCGTTGTATTATGATGGATTACAGTGATGCACTCCGAGTGCTGAGCAGTTCTAATTAAGCATTCTTTGAGCACAGAACTCACTCTTTTACATCTGAAAGTGATAGCAGGAAGATCCTGCGCTGTCAGGAGTTCCGTGCCGGTAAATGGACCGTTATAGTGCGAGTGTGTGTGTTTAAGGAGTTTCCTCGCAGTTCAGGGTGTGTGTGTGTGTGTGTGTTTGTTTTACTACACTGTAGTACAGTGACTGTTGCAGTGAATCATTCACTAGAAAACTAGAAATCTTTCTCTCTCTCTCTCTCTCTCTCTCTCTCTCTCTCTCTCTCTCTCATTACCAGTGGTACCGGTATGAAGTATGTCAAATTTATGTAAACGCACCTCCCTGACAGCAAATTACAAATCTACCCTGCGGCTACAGAATGTATGTACAGCAAACAGGCAGGGCCTTTATTGCACAATATATTTGAACAAACAATACGCAAAAGTTTAACAGCTGCTCCAAAGACAGTAGAAGAAAGTGCATGTGTATTTCTGTGCTTGTTTTCAAACGCTTTTAGGACAATATATATATACACATACAAAAAAATAACAAATCCATGCATGTAACCCATGAATCATAGTGCTTGACTGATGGAAGGACTGTCAAAAACAGAGATCAGCGCACTCTTCTTCCCGATGGCTGCATCTTTTCATGAACGTCTGTTTACTACACTGTGCAGTTAATACTTTCCCACCCTCTTGACAGCTGTCCTGCCTCTATGAGGCACCATGGCAAGATGGCAGTTATTTCCACGATTATCTTCACTGTTGAGGCAGGTTCAGTCAGGCTGAACTGTCGGCCGTGCAAGGCAAGGGAGGAAGCCTCTCTCTCCTCTTTCTCTCTCTCTCTCTCTCTCTCTCTCTCTCTTTCTCTCATTCCCCCTCCCTCTTTTTGTGGTTTTACTGGGTGTCTGTAGTGATGCACGCACAGCCTCTCAGGGGGGTTTGGGTTACCGGATGAGGATGAGGAGGAGGATGTGGTTTGACAGACGGAGACTGGGGTCACACCGCCCGGGTCCTGTAGTGGTTGAAGATACCGCTACACTGTAATAAAGGATTTGGTGTTTTAATTTAAAGTAACCAGGCTTTAAAGGAGTGCTTCAAATAATCAAGTTTACAATGTTTTCTGCTTACCCCAAATGTGCTAAAACAGTCACAACATGTTTGTTGTCCAAATGTAGTCAGATAGTCACACAAGTCTTTTCCATAAATACAAACCAAAATGGTTTAGTTGTCTTTATTTTTAGATTTTACAATAAGTCATACTGCAAGTCAAGATTTGCTGTTAGTCATACAGAGCTTAACAAAGATCTGGATGCGGTTTGAGTGGGTTGAGAGTTGGGAATGTATTTACAGAAAAGATTTCATGTTCAGTGAACTGTTTAAGGTAGCCAAGTCACTTTTATATGTTAGGACATCAAATCACTTTTAGAGCCTCCCGATATGCTTTAAAGATGATGTAGAATGTGCATCATGATCAGAATACACACGCAAAGATGGTCACAGAGATTTAGGACTTGCATGGGTATTACATGATGGATATCGGCTTTCATTTCTGTTGTCTGAAAAATAAGTTCGGACTAATGGATCAACTTGTTTGAGCCACTTGCCATGCTAATCCAGCCTTATAGAACCCCCCTGTGGGTCAAAGTAGATGTTTAGAAGGGTACTTGTAAAAAACCAAGGCTGGCAATTATAATCAAGCTTCAGTGTGTTATGGCTGGACCTGTATGTTTACATGTAAGTTTTTCAAGGTCAATTCATAGACGATAGACCATATAGTCACTTCATAAACAGAGGCCAATTCCACAGCCTTAATGAGAAGTGTGAGGAGTGATTGCATAAAACCATCTGTTGCTGCTAACTGGACAAAGCAATGTAATGTGTCCTTTTTCCCCCAGTACATTTTAAAAGCACTTTTTGCTGAATAGTAATAGTCTATACCGGTTGTTGATATCCCTTTACAGTAAATAAGAGACAGTGAGGAAGCATACTGTGGCTGTAAATGCATTCATGTCAACAGCTGCGAAATGGCTGTTCGTGAGGATGTTGCAAGGCAGTCAGTCGCATTGTTTTCTGAATGCTTAAAAAATTAATTTTTTTCTCCTATCTTTCTCCCTTTTTGGCCTCACCCCAAACAAAATTGCCAAACAGTCCTTATAAGACTTCCCTGCTGCTCTGTGTCCAGTCTGTGGTCAGTAACATTTCACCCGTCCGTGTCTGAGGCAAAGAAACCCGTTGGGCTGACTGTCTGGCCAATGTTGTAGTAAGCGCTGTTAGAGCGCCCCCCTCTGAGCCCCACACTGTGGAGAACTTGTTTACCACGTTTCTACTGCACTCTCAATAACATGTCAATCATCCAGGACCTCCCCCACTGCTTAGTGATTGGTCCAGCGCAGACATTCCTCTCCTGGCCCTGCCCCTCCGGATGAGTGATCGGAAGTCGAGCTGGTTGAGATTCAGCTGCTGGTGCTTTACAACGCAGTAAATTACATCTTTCTCTCTTTCTCTTCTCTCTCTGGCTCTCTCTCCATCAGTCTTTCTATCTCTCTCTCTATCCGTCTCTCTCTCTTTCTCTCTCTCTCTCTCATTTGTGGTGAAAACAACATCAAATTTCATGTTGCCCTAAACACAGATATAGTAAGACAAGAACACACACACACACACACACACACACACACACATCATGTTAACTGATCATCGCTAGACATACAATGTCTTCAGCCTCCTGTATTTACATGTGGGTAATGACGCGCTGCATGTACTGAAAGTGAATTTTCCTCACTACTGTTTTATATGTGGTAAACATGGCAGTGATATGATGTGTATGTTGAGAGACACTAGGTGTGCACACTCTTGTTAGCAGGTTGTGGAGCAGGCGGTGTCAACCTCTGTGGTCGAGTCATGTGCGCAAGCACGCAGCCCTGGGTGGGGTGAGATGGTCGTCTCTGTGTAAACATTAGAGTAAAAGCACACAGAGCGGTGCAGCTTCATCCAGCCGAGCTGCTTATCAGAGAAATGCTGATTGTTTCAGCAGTAAGACTGCTGCTCATTCGTGCTTAATCATATTCGGCAGAAAGGAAAAGAAATGCGTCTCGCGCATCCTTATCAGACAGTGTTTTTCCCACCACACCGCTTCAGTTAGACACGGGGGTGGGCGGGGGAGGGGGGGCAGCATGGCTGAGTAGACACTGAAGGGTTACAATATAAGTGGGCTGGGCTCAGTGATTGTGGGGAGCTGATGGCGTTGGGTTTTAGCTTCCCTCGGTATGGCGAGGGCTAGTCTGTCAACAGGCTAGCTTGGTCCAGTGCTTTTATATTACTATTGGTGCAAAATTATTGTATTGTATTTGCCAGGGTCTCTGTGATGCATGGTACTCTGTGTTTCACTCATTTTTTTCTTTGTGAGGCTTAGCCTCCGATAAATCAGTGAAAAACTGGGAAAAAAGGCATTTTTGCCGGACTAATACCCACAGTCTGTTTTAGCTGGTAGAGTTCTGTATGAATGCTGAAAGAACATCTAAAATTGTGCCGTCCATCACATTGTTTGTCCTATAATCATAGTGGAAAATAAAGCAATGAACCATATGATTTTTTTTTTCTCTCTCTCGCTTTCTCTCGCTCTTTTTTTGGCAATTATATGTCAAATCACTCTATGCTCATGTGCACATCTCCAGCACCACCCCTTCCAGTGTCCTGAACCTTGTTGTTGTGAGTGGTGCTGAGAACAAGTGGATTACCATTCTTCTCCCTGATTATACTCTTGCTCTGAACATTCTGGGCATTCTTTACACAGTCCACTGCTAAAACGGCCACTAGAAGCCCAGGAAACAACATCCAACTGTGTCAGTGGGCTCCTGCCAGGCCACTAACACTATGTTTTTACAATCCTTCTTATTTCCTGTGCCGGCTCTGAGGGATATTGTACTGAGGCAGCTGGAAGAATCCCTCACACCCTTTGCCTGGTGCGCTGCAGAGGAGAGCGTGCGTGCAGCTCTTCACATTGCAGTGATTTGGAGTGCAGCAGGGGCAGCGTCTGTGTGCTGTCTGGCCAGTCTGTTTTCAAAGAGAGGAGGGAAGGTGGTGCTCCTCGGAGCAGGGTGTGCGTGTATGTGAGTTTGTGTTTCCTCTGCAGTGCCAGTCAGACAGGGCAGTGAGGAGGAGTTCCTGCACAGATAAACAGAAATGAGCCATCTCTTCAGGTCATGCCCACGTTCCCAGCAGGCTGCAGGGCTTTGAGCAAACAGCCTCACCGCAGCCAGACGCTTCTGTCTCCTCTCGAGCCCTGCATCCTGGCCAGTGAGGTCACTGTGTAAATGATGCTTCGTTTCAGCTCGAGTGACGCTGTGTTTGTAGTGCCTGTGGTAAATTAGTGCTGGGTTTCTTTAGATACGCCTTGGGTACATTAAAGGATTGCTCTTGCCTGTTTCAGCGATATGTAGAAGTGCTGTACCAGAACAGTAATTATGCCTTATAAATTAGGCCAGGGGTGACCAGTTCTAAGTGTGAAGGGCCCTAGTGCAGCACAAATTTGTGACTTCAGTTTATCAGGTTGTGCTATACTCAGGCATTTCAGCACCATAACTTGACAAAACTGGTTTACACACCTACTAAACCTGGTAACTAATGTTCAATCAGGTGTCAGGAGATTGCCAGATTGTGCTGGACTAAGGTCCTCCAGAACCAGAACTGGACACCTCAGGCTCCCCATTTGGAAGGTCCTCTTTAGTACCTATTAGTCACCCTCAAAGTAGCATGTTCTCTTGCTACCTTGTGTTCTCCATCCGTTTCTTTCCTGAGGGCCACTGCCTGGCCGTGGCCTCTCTGACCACTCCGGACTTCCTTGTTAGGCAGTGGGCTCTTTGTGTGGACGGGCGGAACCCCGCCGTTCCTGGCATAGCTGCATGTGGAGCACGGTCTGGTTGAAATAGGCCCGTGCTCCCATGCTGCCTAAAAATAAAGGAACAGACCATCTCTCGTTGTGGGTTTGTGTTTGGTCGCCATGGGAAATGAGGTCAACTTACAGTGCATGGTCTGTGAAACAGCACATTCTCTCTCTCTCTGTTCCTCTCTCTCCCCCTCACACCCCCCATTTCCCCTTCTTTCCTCAGTGGAAGGTATGCACGTTTGAGATTTTTTCCCTCTGCAAAGATTCTGTGGAAGTGGCATGAAGGTTTTGTTGGTGTGGGATGAGAAGCAGCTTGACTTTGCCTGGGCTGCCCCCTTATGGTGGAATTCCAAGCAGCCATGCGGCCTCTTACCACCCCCCCCCCTCCCCCGCAGCACTGCCACTAATCTGTGGGTCAAGCATTACAGCGGGAAGCCCTGAGCTTCACCCCAGCTTTTTGAGAGCTCAAATGTTGCCCCACTATGGGTGAGGAGCAAGATATCGAAAGGGGAAAAGGCGCGAGTGCTCAGTCGCCGTTGGAATTGGAGCTGGAAAGGGTGCAGCTATTAATAGCCCATAAAAGGGCCATATGGCTATTTAAGGAAAAGCAGTTCTCATTTACTGGTCTTCGCTTTGTCTGTTACGTACGTACGTTCCAGACCATCTTCAGTATCACAGCCATTGATTTATTCCCATTCAAAGTGTACAAAGGTATTTGAGCTAGGCTTCTGCAAGCAAAGTTGTAACTGAACAGGACCTTTATTCCTTTCTGGCCAGTTCTTTGGGTATTCAAGTAAGCTTTTTCCCTACTCTTGCGGAATGTTCCAGTAATTCTACCTCATGTTAGCGTGGCTTGTGATTCGACAGAATGTGTGAAAGAATGCGAAGTATTTGGTAAAATGGCAGGAGTGGGACACAGCACAGAGCCTGTGGCCAGAGGGACTGCTGGCACAGTGAGGTTTTGTTTTAGAGGGGAAGGATGTAAGTGTACGGTCAGTCAGGTTACGAGATATTGTGTGAAATACGTATGTCCAGATTGTACTGAGCGGTTCCTCTTTGCTAGTGTAGAAAGTATGTGAGAGTCTGTTAAACATATCTGCATGAGAAAGACGTGCACACATGCGCACAGAAACAGATGTCTTAACCAGTATTAATTGCAGCACTAAACGCAGTGGTCACGTTTGCCCTGTAATGTCTGGCGGAATGGTTCAGGCTCATAAATAAAGGAGAGGAAATGTTTCATTCAGATGCGTCTTTGGCCATGCCTCTCGGGTGTGCCACACACTGTGCCAAGATCCCGTTGCCAGGCAACCACGACTGCCGGCTCTCTTGCTGCTGTCCTCTTATGGAGCCGCCGTTCCAGCTCATGGGATACTGTGATGCATTCTGCTTGCATGTGCTCTACGTTCTCATCAAGCGTACTGGGATGTGTAGGCATGCTCCAGACTTTCACTGCTATTGCAGGTCAGGTTAGGGCTATGTGTAGGGCTGTGTAGCATTCAGAATTTTTCAGTATGGATACAGATACCTCAACATTCTATTGATTGCATGTCTATTGATTCCAGTGCAGGAGTCAAACATTGACTTGCATTTACTTGTGTAAAATTAAAGAGGCAGATACTTTAGCCCAACATCACATTTGAAATATCTGAAAAATAATTGAGTTCAAGAATTAAGCTAATATTGTTTGTATTTAAAATAAGTTGGGAAAGTGAATCAATTTTAAAGTCAAATGCTGGCAAAATTAAGGTTTTAACCTCTTTTGCAACAGTGTGTCAATGGGAAAGTCACATTAGTGTCGCGTTTTCTTCAGCATTTGTAACTTTCAATCTACATTTCAGAGCAAGCCAATGTAGCAAACGTATTGGCAGGAATGTCACTAGAGATTAGTAGGTAGTGGGGCTAATGTAATGTACATTATAGTATACAAGACTCCTCAAAACTGACACAGCAACATCCCTTCTTATTGGCGAGCCAATCAGACTTACTACTCAGGCTCGCATCAAAATTTGCCAATGGATTACATTGTTATACTTGATATTATGAAAGCAGTTTGTTTGATGCATTCAAAAGTATTGAATGTGAATATGCGGCCTCAGGGCTGGTTAACAGTGCCGGCTCAGACCTGCACTCCCTTACGCCTCTCCTTTTAACCACAGGGCCTTTCTCTCCCTGCAGCTCAAGGCGAGTCAGTGTTTTGGAATGCTGCATTTATTGATCCCACGTTTGGAGACAATGTGTCCGGGTCCCTTCGTTCTCATTACTAAACGCCGAGTGTGTTCAATAAGATTTGTTGCCTAAAATCTAATTTGAAACACACCCCATTCTTTTTTTCCCCACTCTCTCCACACACTCCTTTTACTGCTGAGTTTCTCATGCTTACGACGGAAGCTGATCTGTTTTGGATGCGAGTGAGCTGGAGCTCCATGTGAGCGCCTGGAAGCCCAATCATCTGTGTTTTGGGTTACATCGCTGTGTCGCCTAACCCCTTCAGCAACAACATAGAACTGTTCTTTAAAACCTGATCACCAGATTCTCAACTGCTCGTGGGAAATGGGAGTTGTGCAGGGGTCAGAGACAAAAGACAGATTTGGTTTAAACAAAGCTGGTGCAGAAATGGCCCTTTGTTTGAACACAAACTTGATCTTATAATTAGATGCGACACCAACAGAAATCTAGCAATGGTGGAACATGTTGTGCTTTATGGGCTGTTGAACTGGCCTTAAAACTCTTAAAACAAAAGGGTTCCTATGAAAGGTGCTTTACGGGGATCAGGATGAAACCATTTAAGCCTTTTTCTTCTGGATGTTTGTAGGGCTCTTTGCAGCGGCTTTGGTGCGGAACCCCAAATCCGTACCTACGCTGTTTAATCTCTCCACTGAACACCAAAGATGTACAATTCCCTGAACTACACTTTTGCTGGCATTTTGGATTTTACTTTCCCCCTCTCCCTCTCTCTCCCTTCCCTTCTCCCTCCCAATTCCCTTAATAGTCCCTAACTGTAATAATATTTATCTGTAGTTAGGCCAGGGTGCAGTATACTAACAAGGCTGCCACAGAGCAGTGCAGGACCCTGCACAAACATCCAATCGGCCTGACTACAGCTTCTCCCTCCCACTCTCTGCTCCTTCAGGACCGTTTTACAGGCCACTAATCTGGCACTCTGGGTGCCCTCTGACCTCCACTGAGCAAAACACACACATGCACACATTAAGCTCAGAGCCTAATCGTTGTCTTGCAACTGCCCCGCTCCCTGGTGTGCTGTGTGATATACTATAGATCTAATAACAAGGCACTTATTGGACTGTTTTAGCTCTCAGGTTACTGGGGTCCCTAAATGTATTTAGGCCTATTCATTAGCACTGTTTAGAGCTATCAGGCAGGAGTAATGAACTCAAACCTTGAATAGTGTTTTCCTGTTATGTGCAAAAGCGTGATGTCTCTTTGACCCAGCTGTCTGGTGTCTGTATTTAGGATGCACTCTCTTCTTTTTGTCTGCCGTTAATCCATTCTCTTTTATGTGTTTATTTGCTCTCTAGAGTGCCCACCCGAATGCGAGCGGCGAGCGTGCACGGATAATAAGGAGTGCTGCCACCCACAGTGCCTGGGGAGCTGCACTGAGCCCGACAACGACATGACCTGTGCCGCCTGCCAGCACTACTACCATGAAGGCCGCTGCGTGCCCGACTGCCCTCCAGGCACCTACCGCTTTGAGGGCTGGCGCTGCATCACCATGGAGACATGTGCCCGGGTGCACCTGCCCAGTGAGGTGGACTTCGTCATCCACAGTGGAGAATGTATGCCCGAATGCCCGCCTGGCTTCACCCGCAACGAGAGTCAAAGGTTTCATTTTCTTCAAATATACATTCATATATGTTCTTGTTCGAAAGTTGAAGGTGTGAGAGCTCCACAGTTGGAGCTCTAATTACCAAAGTCATATGCAAAAGACTGAAAACACCCAGACATATTGCATGTTTTGGTTTAATTTAAGTCGAGAGTTTTGAGCCATTTCTTGCCATTTGTGTTTGCACACAGAATAATTTGTCTTCCGCATTTAACCCATCCGTGAAGTGAAACACCCACATACACACGCCCTAGTGACACACACACCCACACACTAGGGGGCAGTGAGCACACTTGCCCAGAGCAGAGGGCAGCCCTATCCATGGTGCTTTGCTCAAGGGCATCTCATTACGTCATTACTGTTGGCTCAGGGAATCGAACCAAGACTGGTTGCCTAACCTCCAGCCCACGACCGCCCCATATATACATTAAACAAGCATAAATATGACTTTCTGGTCACTTTCAGTCACAGTTCCTGTGTAATAGTTGAGTTGAAAATATTGGGGTGGGGAAACATGTTTTAATTTTTCCCAACATGTTAAATTCAGCAAATAAACAGCAATTGAAGAGCACTGGGGAAATGCGTTCCCTATAAGGGGTATGTTAACTTATTTCCACTAGAATGTCATGACTTATCATCTTTATCTATATCAAAAAATACATTTTACTTCAATCCTAATTGTTCTGCTACCCGCTTAAAATGTCTTGAGTGGGACCTAAAAAAGCAGTTACGGGATCCACACCGGTTTGGATCTTCTCCAAAGTAAATAATCTTATATATTTCTTCAAAGCCAACATTGGGTTTTGACATGTCTTGAGGTTTTGTGGATCTAGTTCGCTAAGCTGAAGTAAATTATTCAGCTAAGGCCAAAGTGTGTCCTCCACGTGCCCTGCTCACATGTCAAACTGTTCTTGCCATGACATGGAAGCACTCAAGGCAGAAGGTGTTGTTTTGACATTAATGATTGAAGGCTGTGAACAAGGCTGTGCAAACACACAAGGCAATTATTAGTGAAAAAAGACAAGGCAGACATTGTTGGCGGGACACTGAGGGTAATGGGTTTTCTTTACTGCGGGTCATAAGTCTGAAGTATAACTTATATCGAGAACGGAGAGCCTGCAGTCACTGAACTTTGGACTGTGTTGGTGCTGGATATGTTCAAGTTAAAAAGTTAAGAGAACAATTGATCACTTTAAATGCGCCCTGTTTTACTTTCCCATCTGTTTTAGTTTATCATCTATCACAATACAAGACTGTATCAGCGTTGTTTTGTCTCTGAGCCCGTTTAATGATTCACTGTCTGCAAAAAGCCAGAGTTCAGGCAAGGACTTGCCCCATGAAATACAGTGACCCTTTTTTCCCTCTATCTTTCTCTCTCTCTCTTTGTTTTTTTGTTTATTTTAGAAACATGACTAAATGAACTAAGTGAGACATAGTGATGATGTTGTGGGTTACTGGTGTTTGTCATCTCGGTGTGTTGTGGCTTGTCCTTGACTTTCTGTTATTTTTGCTCTCCCCCTCTCTCTCCTCGTACAGTATGTTCTGCAGTGCGTGTGACGGCCTGTGTGATAAGGTGTGTGAGACTAAAACCATTGACTCTGTGGACGCCGCACAGTCTCTCCAAGGCTGCACCGTCATCAAAGGCAACCTACACATCAACATTCGTCGGGGCAGTAAGTTCTTTCATTCCTGCATCAGCCCTCCACAGTCTTGTTCAGTGCCAGGCAACACTTTTAGCTGAACACAAGGCCAGTGTTCAGCAGTCTCACTTCTTAAGGCAGGTATCACATTATCAGCTGCACTTTTTGTGGGATATTACTTCTGACTGTAGCCCATCTGTTTCTGCCCAATTGAGTTCTCTTTGAATATTCTTTCAACGTGCTTACAAACATCAGATTCATCTGTTAGGAGAAGGGGACCGAAGCACAACCGACTGCCAGAAAGGTCTCCAAATCCCCATGTCTTACCTGTAGGTCTATCAAAAAATTTAAATGATAATGAAAACATGATTAGCACATGTTCACGTGTTCAAGGGTTTAAGCAACAGCAGATCAGCAGTTAAACAAGAGATTTAGAATATCTTTTATGTATGAAGAAGGGGGTGCAGCACCTGAGAGCTCCTCCACTACAGATTTGATTCCACTTAAAATAGTTCAAAGAATAAAACAGAGCTACAGTCTCCAACTGTGCACCTTCAGTGTGCATTAACAAAGTAGGTGTGTCTAATAGTATTGACAGTAGGTGTATGTTCTCAGAGGTAGTCATGTCTGATTCAGGATTTGAAGACGGATTCAATTCCGATCCTTTGTTTTTGGTTCTTTTGCATTCTACTAGCTCCACAGGTAACATAAAGAGGTATATCATCGTTGTCAAAAGAAAAACATGTATCTCCATTTTTGTTGATTTTCACTTTCATGCATCATTTGAACACAGCAGCTGCCGTTTACATTGTGTGTGTACACAATTTCATGATGAGTGGCCTAACAAAAATGACCCAGAACTGCTTGGGAAAAAGTCTGATTCCATTGACTTGCATTAAAATTCAATGAGGTTTTTGGCCTCTCCTGTAAAGTTGTCATCTTGGAGATACTTGTTTTTCTTTGGACAGTGACAATATGCTAATAAAAAGCAACGTTACTGTGGAATAAATTAGCAGCCTATCGTATTGTCATTGCCGGAACAAACATACCACTTCCCAAAAAGTCTTAAAAGAAGACAAAATAGAGATTCAAGTTTTTGTTCCATCAGCAGCAAAATCTGTCTTAAATGATGTGGCTGTGTTTTCTATGACAACAAAGATTAGTTTGGATCAGTATTGGCCTATTGGCCTATACTTAACATTAAAGTACTCTGACTGGATCAGATCAAATCAGGAGCAAAAAATGCACAAATTAGGACATCCCTGCTGAGCAGACACCCTTGCCTTAGTTCATGTGTTTTGGGTGGGAGAGGTTATTGTTAACACGCAGAGTAACTGACAGATTCACATGTGTGAGGTTTATTAATGTGTTTGTACAAGACTGCTGTGGTGTCACATGTCTCTGTGTCACATGTCTTATGTCTCACTATCTGTCCTCTCCCCAGATAACATTGCGTCAGAGCTGGAGAGTTTCATGGGCTTGATCCAGACGGTGACAGGCTATGTGCGGATCAAACACTCTCACACTCTGGGCTCCCTCTCCTTCCTGAAGAGCCTGCGCTATATTAACGGGGAGGAGCTTTTAGACCAGTAAGACTCTGCTCTCCTCTTTGTTTGTCACTCCACAAGCTTTCACCTCTTGGGAACATTTTTTAGGTATTAGATGTAGGATACTGCAAGGTCTTTGCAATAACCCTACACACTGAGTGCCCTTGTGTACAAAACAAGTTCATGTGTTTTTCCAGAGTTCAGTAGATACAGTTTGTTCAGTTATTTTATTTAGGGTTTTTGCCTTGTTTGTTTTTACAAGACACACCTGTCTCATCTTGACACACCTATAGGATGTGCTGGTCCCCAGTAGCACTCATTTTTAGACTTTGAGGAGACAGGCACACATTCAGCCTAGGCGGCACTGAAACGAAGAACACACATCCTAGATCACCCTTTCCTTCTCTGTTATGCAGCAGGTTAAAACCCTGTTGCTGCTGAGAGCAGGCTTGGCCTTTGTCAGTTCTCACCTGCAGCATTTGGTCCAGCGTGCATCAAACGCTTTTCTTTTCCCGCATGAAAAGAAAGATAAATAAGTCTCAGGCTCCCATCCTTCAAAAAAGCTCTGTTTTAAATGTTTTTGAGTCTTTGCGGGTTTCCATAGGAACGCATGAAAGTGATAGAATGCTCAGCATGATGGAATGTACAGCTGTGAGAGGCCACGAGGCTTCGCACTTTTTATGGGCTCCAAAAAAAGCTGAGCAGCTAATGCTCTTTTTATGTACACACACACACAGACACACACACACACTGCTTTATACAGTTAGAAATTTAGCAGTGTAAACAGCTGATACTCTGTAATTAAGTATAAGCATAATGAATACGTATTAAAACTCCTCACTCCACTTCTTCCACACTTTATTTATTTACTTATTTATACCACTTGAAGGTGACAGCTGCCTTTTACATTGTGTGATCATTTTCATGACGAATGGACCAAAAAAATTGAAATCTTGTCACATGAACTTACAAAGTTGCAATTTTGCAGAAAGTTACTGTTTTAAAGACAGAAGGTTTTGTTACAACATTTAACATACAGCTATCCACAAATGGTTCTTTGAACAATGCCGTCAAAAACCTTTTGTGGTTCCCTAAAGAACCATAAGGCTGAAAATGATAAGAGTGTGAAGGACCTTCACATTATGTAAAGACTCTTCTTTGAGAAAGATGAAAAGCATGCGAAAGGTAAAGGTTTAAAGAATCTTTGCGTAATGTAAATGTTCTGAACGAATTTAAGATTTTTTTTGTTATTTACAGTCATGCATCACACCCTCAGTTGAAAGTAGGGATGTATCATGAAATCGTGAAACCATGCATCATGAAACCATGATCTTGCAATGCAAAGCTGACATTGTGCATCATGGAAAATCTACATGCTATCAGTTATGGCTTCTAATGCAGATTCACAGGTTAATCACCAATATTTATAAACAGAACACCAATCAACCCTTCACTCCAGCACTCCTACTGCCTCACAAATTTTGTTCCAAATATTATAAGAATTCCGAATTATGGAATATTCAGTGGAGTTTAGTTACACTCCTAGTTTAATTTTTTTATTTGTAAGGAGTTCTTCTACAGCAATTTTTCTAGGATTAAACAATGAAAACCTGACATTTGCTATTTGTATAGTCAGTACTGGCTAGTTCCAGTTCATGTAATACTGGATTTGTTTGGATATATTAGGAGTTTCGGAGGAGATGGCGGAGGGGGTCGTGGGAATGCCTTTCACTACTCTCAGATTTCGTCCTGTGGAGGGCTGTTTGAGAATGCAGACAACATTCTCCACGTTTCTTAGCTGCTCTGCTGAGCCGAGCACAGTCAAACTACAGAACCCTTACAGACCTCCTCCCTGCTCACCTGTGTGCATGGGTGTGTTTATATGGGGGGGGTAAGATACAGTCTAGACACACTCATGCTGCAGCTTTGGAACCGTATCACAGATGTCTAAAACCGAAGGAGGCCAAAATGTTGCGATGCCTCACAAACTAATAATTCAGATGCTTTCTGCAGAAAGAGCAGGACTAAGCTACTGGAGCGCTTCTAATTCCTTCTTTTATTGATCTGTGTCTCCTGCAGGGTGTATGCGTTCTCAGCGCTGGACAACCAGCACCTGCAGTACCTGTGGGACTGGAGCCAACACAACCTGACCATTCGTGCAGGAAAGCTCTTCTTCCGTTCGAACCCCAAACTCTGCTTGTCCGAGATCCGCAAAATGTGGGAGAAGACAGGCATCACAAGGAAGATGGAGGAAGATGACATTCGCAACAATGGCGAGCGAGCTAGCTGTGAGTATAAACTAAAGTGTTATGATGTCTGTGTGCATGTCCTTTGTCAGGTCAGTTTTCTTTTGCCACCTGGTCATATCTTTATGAGTTTGTCTTATATTTTTGGCTTGAAAGTAATCTATCCTCTGATTGAGCACAGATTCAGTTTTATAGTAGTTTTAATATAAGACTCTAACATTCACCAATTCAATTCAACTTTGACATTATACCAAAACAGGGTTGTACAGTATAACAAAACACTGTCAGGCTACTAAATAGTAAGAACAGTGCAAAGCCAAATAGTCAAGGACACATTACAATATGTGCATAAACAGTAAGACACGTGCAAAATGTGCAAGAGCAGTAACTGTATGTCAAAATGTGAATTGTAGAACTGAGGTGCAAACAGCAGTTAGTATATGCAGTTGAGTGAAATACAGCTTAGTACATATTGGAAAGTACAGTATGTTGAGGCTGCCAAGTATGCAGTTAAGTATGGGCTTGTAAACAGTAGATGGATATATAAAGTGCATAGTTCAGGTAGTGAGAATAGCAGCTCAATGTTCAGGTGAACAGCTAAAACAGCTTACGGTATAGATGTACAGTATATAAGATAAAATAAAATACACAGCTCAGATGTTCAAGTATGGAGGTCTAGTGCAAGTGCATTAAAGTGCAAGGGCAATGTTTTCTTATTTGAGATTTGTTTTTAGATAAGATGATTTGTTCTTAGGTAGACTTTTTCTTTGGACATTTCTAGCAGTTAAAAAAAAAAGAAAAAAAGATGTTGGTGAATGGGTCCCATTATTGAATATTTTTAAGATGGCATCATGTAAAAGCTGCAGAATGTTTTAGGCAACATATGCCTGTTTGACTTATTTCTCACTACTTTGCTGGTGGTGTTGTGTTTATTTTTGCTTCAGTAATGTGTCATGCTGAAACCTAGGGACCGACAAATGTTAATCACACATGCTCATCAAAATATTAGGACACATGCAGGCGGTTTTCCAGACAGTTCTCATATAGGCCTGATAAGTAATTTTTAAGCTATGTTTTCTCGTGTTGCTGTCTTGTTTTTGTCATTCTGATGTTTGTCATTCTAATATTTTGACATTGCCATACATTTGACATTTTATAATGTACACTGTGATCCCAGTGACTTTATGCATTGATCCACTCATCCAGTGTGATCTGCTGGGTAGATTAGATAACTATTCTGTAGATGTAGCGTAGTTTGATTTTTAGGGAGAAGTACAAGACACAGTCAGGTTCTGCCTGTCAGAAAGCTCATATTGCTCATCTGAAGTTCATACAGCAATGATTGTGAAGTTATTTAGGTTTAAAGATGTGTTCTTAGTGGCGACTCATTGTTCTTAAAGGGTTCATGCCCTTTTCTCATATGAAAAAACATGTTTTGTTTTTGAGGCAACCTTCGTTGTGGAGGTAGTTCTAAGAACAGTGATAATGGCTCCTCTAATGTGGTCGTGTTTTTTTTTGTTGCATCCACAAATATAATTGCTCTGCACTTCAGGCCTCAAGACACAAAAGGTATATTCTTGGTTTGCAGGCTGATATAACAGCACATTTAGCTCAAGAGAAAAGTAAATGTTCCACTTAGTCAAGACACAGTCATGAACAAACAAGAGACATGCATTTGCTGCAGAATATCAGCAAGATCACTAATATAAGTCTCCCTCATGTCCCTCTCTTAAGGTGAGAGTCATATCCTGAAGTTCAAGTCCAACCACACACAGAGTAATCGAATAAAGCTTACGTGGGAGCGCTACCGACCACCGGACTACAGAGACCTCATCAGCTTTATAGTCTACTACAAGGAAGCGTGAGTGTTGCTGTTGGCTCAAATTCATACCTATACATATTACTGTATGAAAAGTCTAGGGCCAAGATACACTAGTGGATAAAATACTGATCTTTTAAAGTCTTTGCCTTTTAAGTACCTCCTGCTGCATGATTTATCCCACCTTGTCTATGGCAAACTTGAATACATTAAACCAAATTTGAAAAACAGTTATGATTACGCTTACCTAAGAAGCAGCAGTTTCATGCACAATATGTAACGAAACATATTTATTGACAAACAACAAAAGCAAGTGCTTAGAAACTGACAGACATATTTAAGCCTTTAAATGGCCAGGACGAATCTGCAGGTCCAAAATATGGCTACGTATATCTAGACAAGCTCACCCAGTTTGCATTGTAGTGCATGTAGTTACTGAATAGTATGCCTCAGTTTTTAATGAGCTTGGGATTTTAAAGGGTTAAAGCGCCACTGCTGATACGGTTCTGTACCACAGACCATTCCAGAACATCACTGAGTTTGACGGACAGGATGGCTGCGGGTCCAGTAGTTGGACGATGGTGGACGTGGACCTGCCTCAGGATAAATCGGTAGATCCAGGAGTGCTGCTGTACCCACTGAAGCCCTGGACACAGTATGCCATCTTTGTGAAAGCCATCACACTGGTCGTGGAGGATAAGCATATTCTTGGGGCAAAGAGCGAAGTGGTCTACATCCGCACCAAAGCCTCAGGTACACACCAGAACTGATCAGATGTTTTGCAAAAGTTGTGCTTGTTATTAAATGCTATTGTTTTTTTTAACGATACTTTTTGGATTTAAGAGCCTGTATCCTACATTGTCCTTGTGTTTTATTTTCTTCCCTGAGGTCCACTTAAAACATTTGTGTGGTTTTATGTAACCAAATATGGCATAATTTGTTTTTATATTATCATTTGTCATCATTCTATATCCCTGATAGAATTTTAATGAGCTCTGTTCTGATTGGCTGACCTGAATTATGCCTTATTCATCAAGCCCTAGAGATGAAACACTCCTTAGAATTTAAATATACATGGAGGGGCTAAACTGCTGAGGGCTAAATAGGTGGAGGCGTGTAAATTAGTTGGTTCTCTCAACAGACACAACACATTCATGAATTCAAAGCAGCCTGTTTTTTCAGCTTATTTTTAATATATGGACTTTATGGACCATTAGCCATATGTTTTCGAATGAACTGTCTCTTTTGAAACTTTGTAACAGTGTTTATGTAACTTAAAGATCCTTAAAAACTGAGGGTATTTCAGTGTTTCGTAATATGAACCCTTTGAAATGTTTGTTTTTTAGTTTCTGGAAATTTGGCAAACTTTACTTTAACCACATTAGTCAAACCAATCAGTATCTACAAGGATGCCCTTTGGGCTCCCTGAAATTGTTTTTCAGATTTCCATTTACCTTTCCCTTATATTCACGTATGTAAACCATGGCTATGTGTCTCTGAAGTTTTATGAATGCATTTACACAAATTATTTTGTGTGCAAAATAAAGAAACATTATGAAATATATGTTAAGAAAGTTCAACAAGGGTATAACTGGTATATGATACACCACGTAAGCATTTAAGCCCGGGGAGTCCAGTGCCTTGTTAATGAATAATCATTAATGTTTGTTGCTTAGAAGCACATTCAGTTACTTTTCTTGCAGGTTTGTGAACTTCAGGGAAAGGCTTTCCTTATTATTGTACTGGATTAAAATGGGGCAGCAGTGGCTTATGGTTAAAAGCATAAAATTAGGATGTTAGCTGTATACTGCAATGTCACAAAATAATTACAAGTTATTATTAGGTAATCACTTGTGATTTATATTAGTCATGAGAAATACTATGAGAGGTACTTTCTTGTGTCCATCAATTACATTGGCTGTGTCCGCATGGTGTGTTTGCTAGTATCAAAATTTTTAAATAATATTTTTGACCTTTTACAAAGCTACATTTTGCGTAGTTAGTTAGCAAAGAAATAACTAAAATGCCTGAAATATACACTTTTTGTCTTTTTGTATGGTATCCAGGAATGTGAACAGTTCTACTTTGAGAAATCTATTTCTCTTATAGTAAACTCACCCATTAGAGGCTCTGATTTTTGTTATGGGCTAAATACATTTAGCTTAGTAACTTTGATGATCTTTATTTAAGACATGGGATAGAAGCAATGTCAAACAAGCTGCTCATTTCACAGAGCCTTCAATGCCTCGGGATGCTCGTGCGTATGCAAACTCCTCCTCATCTCTGGTGGTGAAGTGGTCTCCTCCTATCTCTCCCAACGGGAACTCCACCTTCTACCTGCTCCGCTGGCAGCAGCAACCCGAAGACCGTGAGCTCTATCAGCACAACTACTGCTCGAAAGGTGAAATGACCCTTCACTTGCACTTCGTTTCTTTCCATTCGCCTTTCCTTTCACTCCTTTTTTTGGTTGCCCATTCTCTGCAGCTAGGACTTTATTCCTCCCCTTCTTATTCTCCCCCTTTTCTTTTTCCTTCATGCTCTTTTCAATCTCAGTCTCTTTTTAGTCTCTGTCCACTTTTAAAGTTTATTACAGTTACATCTGATTCTTAATATCAAAGCATGTTCGGTTTAATATTTCCTCCACTGTCTGGATGTTTTAAATAAGGTCCCAATCGTATAGTAATGCCATGGGTGGCCTCCAACAGAAGCTCCCATGTTACCATATTACAACCAGTAAAACTTACATGTAAATTTACAGTATATCTATTTAAGCTAGTACTATGTTCCCTGTTTTTCTTTTCAATTAACTACAGAATTGAAGATCCCGATACGAATTTCAGCCACGGCCCTGTCAGATGTGGAGGAGGACACCAAGCCCACAAAATCGGACGCAGGCAGTGCTGAGAAGGGCCCGTGCTGCCCCTGCCCCAAAACCAAGGAGGATCTGAAAGCCGAGGCTGAGGAGCGTGCTCTCAGCAAAGTGTTTGAGAACTTCTTGCATAACGCCGTCTTCACGCCCAGGTACAGTGAATGCTCCCTACATCCCTCAGCTCTTCCCTGACTGCTTTTTTCCTTATAGCTTCCAAATTTGCTCAAGGGAAGAGCACACATCATTCAGAACGGGTGTAACGGACAAGAAACGATGTGCAAGCTGCTCCCAGCCCTCCACGGTGCTTTCCAGCTTTGGTTTAAATCCATGTTTTCTTTTTTCTTAGTCTTTCTGGAGACAGGCTATCAAAGCAGGCCTGAGCTCATGTTCTTGGGGCCGTGTGACTTAATCAAATCAAGCATGGGGTCCGGCAGGCAGGGACGGCAGCGTAATCATTCCGACATGGTGCAGACAAGATCAGAATGGGAGGTTTTTGGAATGAGGCCGGTGCCGGCAGCAGCATGGCCTCAGTGCGCGTCAGTAAACCAGGAGAAGGTTCAGGGCCAGCATTCATGAAGCATCCCAGAGTACAGGTCTTGGATGGGATTTCACCTCACTACACCGTAGTGAGTTCCTGATCTAATCCAACCTGGATCCAGCAGAGCTGCTCTGAGGTGCAGTATGAATAAGGGGCTCAATACTGCAGGCTTTTGTGGTTTTGCCGTTGCCCAGGCGACATCGGCGGTCGCGCATATGTAGGCTTTAGCAGGCTATAATTTGGAAGGACCCAGCAGCAAGGGAGGCCAGGTCAATAAGACCGAGAAGCGGCCTTCAGTTGGCCAGAATTTGAGAGGACATCTGCGCCGTGTTATCCTTTTACCTTGCTTGTGCTGGATGTGTTCCGTACAATGCTAGGAGAGCAGCCATTCACATACACACACACACACACACACACACACACACACACACACACACACATATGCACACACTCATATATACACAGCACATCAGTGTTTGGAAGTGTTAAGTGAGGACATCTGTGCTTTCACTAGGCTGACTCTGTATGTGTGCGTGTTAGATAATGTTTATATATAGGTATAGTTTTTGTTGGAGACTGTGTCATTCCCCTATTTGCACCATACAAAATCCAGTTCTTGTCCCCCTGTGCTCAGTAATCAGTTGCACAGAAAATCGCTAAATGACGTTCAAGTCTGATTTGTTACTTTTGAGCATCATGTCAAGTCACAAAATAGGTTTAAATGGTAAATGTAGCTTGCAAAGGCCAAAATTTGCACAGCTTGAAAACCGCCACTGCACAAGTTAATATTGGCTGCCTATAGAGTTAGGGGCAGAACACGATCCAAATAATACTCCAACTGAATCAAAACAAGCACCAGATCATAATGAAACAGTTCATGGGCTAGCCAAAGATGGGCTATCAAAACAGCAGAACAGTGAAATTATTTAGAGTTACACTAATTTGCAGGTTTTTTATTGCAGCCAGTATTTTGCTTCTACAACGACCTGCAAGGCTTCCTTCACTCTTTTCTTTACATTCTGACTTGGAAATGTTTACATTATGTGTAAATACTCTAGCAGATACATATGTGGATGTCTCTAATTACGGATTATTAGGATCCTACTACTGTGATTTGGACGATATACAGTTATAACATGAGTTGGTTAAAAACAACCATGTTACGAAGACTGCACCACTGTTTAGTGGCCTACACACTTTTTCATGGTTACACGCTACACCAGTTTCTGTGGTTAGACAAGGCTGACAAATTGTGAATGAGAATGACTGAATGCAGTTGTGGTGAAAGTGAAGACAAATAAATTTGTTTCAGTATTAGGTTGTGAAATGAAAACTGCACTTGCATTTGTACGTTTTCTATAGTTAGGTTTTTGGATGCCCCAGAATTACCGTGGCAGGAATCTGCTGAACATTTGCAGCCGTATTTTTAACAAGATACTGTTTAAGGGGTCATCCAGGGATAGCCATGCACAAGTTGAACCAATTTCTCTCCGACAAGAATCAATGCAAAGCAGATATTTCAGATGTAAATGCCTTTCCCTGCTGGCAGAATAAATGCTTATTGGGCTTCCTGTCTCATCTCTCTGGCTGATGGTAATGGTTATCTTCCTCTCCATCCTGATGGCCTGCCGTGTACCCACGCTTATAATGCACATCTCTCTAAAGGCCTGCGCTACTGCCTCATTGTTGAAATCAGAATCATTAGTATGTTTTGACCCTTGCAAAAAAGTAGGTGACAGACTGAAGTGTGCTCAACAGTAGGCTAATGTGTGCTGAGTCTCCGTCCCTTTTGAGTGAACCTTGTATATTAACTTGGATTGCTCCAGGAAAAAGGGGAATCTGAGAAAGGATGTAGAGGATTTGAAGCAAGGATGGAAGGAGGTGTCAAAAGAGTGAATGAAGAGGAAATCTCCGTCTTCTTTTCTTTGCCTCTCTCACTCTCTCCTTTCCTACTCCCTCCTTGCCTCACACACTCTCTTTTGTTCTGCGGCTGTTTAGTTTGGAGTGAGCGGCTGCCAGGAAATGTACAGCGCAGCCGTTTGGAATGTTAATGAATTTCGAGGGAAGATCCCTTCCGAGCCAGCCGGTGGATGAGGAGGGGGGGCAAGAGAGAGGACAGAGACAGGATAAGGGTTACTCTTGTGATTTCCTCTATCCCGCGTGGCGGTAGATCAGCTGTGTGGGCGCTAAGCCAGTCGGAAGCCTCCATAATTACCCTACGTCATTTCTCCGCCACAAATGTCAAGTGTACAGGCTGGCTTTTGCACTCTGGGGAAGGGAAGGATGCTGGAGCATTCAGGTCATTCTAGCCTTAAACCCCTCAGACTGAGAGATTTCACTTCTTCCGCCTCTGTCCTTGAGTTAGCTGGGGAAGTGTGTGCTGGTGTAGCTTTTGGAGCATGCCTGAGGTTTGCAGCTTTGTGTCTTTTGTCTTCGCTGACAGCATCCCATGCCAAAACCGCATGACTTAATCTGTGAGTGCATGTATGTGTTTGAATAGAGCAAGAAACTTATGACCCTGCTTAAGGTGGAGAAAGAGGATTGGCTTACTGAGAGCAGTCATGAGGGTGGAAGTTGAGAAGAGATTCCTGAACAGTTATGCTTCATTGTTTAGCTGTGGACAGTCTCTACCTTCCACCTGACCCTAAAGACACACACATATACAGTGACATGTAGGAACATGAACTGCTTCAGATTTAAACACCAGTAACCTGCAGCTTTTCTATGGTTTAGCAGGCTGACACTTAATATAGAACTAGGACTGAACTAATTTCAGATCCAGTACAGTCATTCATAATGAGTACCATGTCCAGTACAAGTATTATTACCAGTATCAATAGCTGATCATTGGTTAAACACCAAGATTTGTAAACAATCAGCACCTCACTCCAGCACTCCTCCTGACACCCAGCACTGGTGTCATGAGTAAGCAGTGCAGTAGCATAACTAAGAAACTGGACATAAGACATAAGAAAACCAAATCATTGACCCAGTGTTGGGATTCGAATCGTGGGCTAGGTGTATTGTTATACCCCTAAAAGTAGTAAGTCCCATTTTTTTGGGTAGTCGTATATACAGTAGTTGATCTGCATGTGGATTAAAGAAAACATGAACTTTTAAGATGTTGACAATATATATTTTACTAGTTTGGACCATGCCTTCAACATATGCCCATAGTGTAAAAAGAGACTGTATAACAGCAGTGAGGGAAGAACTCCCTAGATGAACTGGACTGCAAAACTTGACTGAGGATCAGGGAGTAGGTGGGGTGGTAAAACACTGTTACAGGAAACAGTAAGGAGAGATGGAAATTTATAGGCCAATAAATTGGAAAGAGAAGCTGTAGGCATGAAATAATTTCAGTTATCTCATAACTAAGAATCCCATAAGAATCTACAGGAGCATTTATAATTAAGTCTTATGTATTAATGGAATTGAACCGTGTTCTCCTGTGGGGTGGGCTGCAATGTTATCCACTATGCCATTCATTTATGTAAATGCTAAAAAGATGTGAAATTTCCACCACAGGTGAGTGACGTGCAAGCTAAAAATACTCTTTACTACTGTAATCATTGGCTGTGATTCCAATATTGGGCCAATAATGATAATAAAATCTTCGTGTTTATCTACTGATAAAAGCCTGTCGATATATTGTTCACTCGTACATGTTACCTTTTGCCTCTAAGTGGATCCCAACCCTGGTTCTGGAGGGCACCTTCTCTTCACGTTTTCATTACCCGTCCTGATCTAATGAATCAGATAGTCAACAAGCCCTGCAAATAATGAAGTAATATTAAAAGATATTTTTAAAAAAAATCTAAAAATTACTTCAGGCACAAGGTTGGGAACTTCTGCTCTATGGTGCTGAACACTGTTGCATTTTAAATTGTAAATTAAAAATTGCTGCCAGAACTTCTGTCTTTCCTGTATTGTTTCAGGGTTGGCCTGTACACACATGTGCAAATGAATGCTGTAGAAGGCTATCAGTAACTGTTCTCAGGAAGAAGTAACGTTTACCGTTCCTGTCTTCCCATGGATCAAATGCAGAATAATATTTTTGCCAGTCGTCACTGTAACTCTTGGCATTCCATACCTGTCCGTCCCCCATATTCATATTTTCTGTCTCTTTTATTGTATTTGTGTATACCTTTGGTCAGCACCACCTCCACAAACCATCCAACCCCAGAACATCATTGTGTTTTCCCTCTCTGGAGTACACTCCCACTATAGGGTCTGACTATTGAATCTTTGCAGAGACCCAGAGCGAGTGAATCGGTACGTGTCACCTAAAGATGGCGCTAGGTAAGGCCATGGCCGCTGTGTTTCCGACTGCATCTGTGGAGTGGCAGTGGCTACGTTAGCGTCTGATAAAGCAGTCGTTGCTGTTGCATGCATGTTCTCGGCGGTGACCTGTAGGCACCTTCTTGAGCTTCATCATCGTCATTGCACATATGCTCCTCTCTGTGAGGAGAAAGAATAGAGGACTGTAAACTGTGGCTTCATTGTAACTTCCAGTGTGTCATTCCATATTCATTGTAGCAGCTGCATAAAGCAAGCTTTGCAACTTCAAGGAAATTTTGTGAAAAACTTTTTGTGTCCATTGTTTATGTAATAAATGTAGATGTTTTCCTAACATGATGCACATTAGAAATCAGTCATCACAAACTGTAACTGTATGCATCATATATTATGCTAATACTGATGAATTAAAAGAGTTATTTCCAGCTGACAGTGACTGTATTATATATAGCAGGGAGATCTAACTGTTTTATACAAAGCAGGGAGATCTAACTAAATGCCAGTCTAAATGGGACGGAGTGTAAGATTGGGGTTGGGATTGGGTTGAGAACCTTAACAGTTTCAGCATGTCAGCTGTTTCAGCATTTCACAGTTCCACAAGGGAACCACTTAGCTAGTCTCACGAGAGCCATAGGTTTGATTAATACATCATATGTTTAATGAATAATTAGTTAGTATTCAAAGGAATGTGGATGTCACAGGTCATCAGATGAGTATCAGGGCTGGTTGAGGAGCAGGTGCTGCACAGGGTGGTTCTTTGGCCCTGTGTGACTAAATGTTGGAAGTTGTGCTTATTGTACAGTTTACAGCTTGTGTGCTTTAGAAGCCCCTGTGGAGAGTGCGCTGGAATATGCTGGCTACCTTCTACACTGCTCTTTCCTATTCTTTCACTTTCACTTCTTCTGTGATTCTCAGTCTCGCTCTCTGGTGAGCCCTCCTTTTTTGGTCTCTTCTCTTCTCTTCTCTTCTCTTCTCTTCTCTTCTCTTCTCTTCTCTCAACTCCATATTTGCTCTTCTCTTCTCTTCTCTTCTCTTTTCTTTTTATTTTCTAATCCCTCCTTTTCTGTTATTTCTCTCTTCTCTTTTTCTCCTCTTTTCTCATATTTTTTGTTGTTTTAATCTCTTTTCATACTTTTCTTCTCTATCTTATTCTTTTATTTCTTCTCTTCTCTTCTCGTGATTTTCTAATCCCTCATTTTCTGTTTTTTTCTGTCTTCTCCGTTTCTTCTCTATTCTCATTTATTTGTTTTTTAATCTCTTTTCATGCTTTTCTTCTCTATCTTATTCTTCTATATCTTCTCTTCTCTTCTCGTG